>OX103956.1:44228676-44833676 GCA_944470425.2 Schistosoma bovis | reverse complement strand
AAGTAAACATACAAATTCCTCTTGTTCATCATCATCATCACCTTCTATTTCAAATAATGCTAATAGTACTGTAACACAAGTAACTGGAACATCATTGAAAATTACACATCGTGGTGGACGTACACATGTATCATCTATAAATCCCATTACTACTACTACTAATACTACTAATACTACTACTATTAATACTACTAATAATAGTAATAATAATTTAATCTCGAATACAATACGTTTATCTAATTCTAAATCAAATTGTTGTTCATCATCTACATCGACTTCATCATCAATTATTTCTAGTGGAACTAATGAACCAATTGATCCATATGAATTTGCTGTAAAAACTGATGAATCAATTAATCCATGTGGATTGAATGATAGTTTAATACCAATAAAACGATTAAAATTAGATAGAGTAAGTTTATGATTATTATTTATTTTACTAAAATTGTAATTTTGTACTTTATGATGAATATATAATTGATAGTGGTTTGATTTTGTAACCTTGGTGCTTTCGACTCAGTGGTCTGGTGGTTAAGTGCTCGCGCGCGGAAGTAGTAGGGCCTGGGTGCGGGATCGTGGATGCGCAATGCTGAGGTGTACCATATTAGGAAGAAACGGCCGTCCAGTGCTTACAGGTTTTCTATGGTGATCTAGCTTCAATTGACTCATGATTTCAACCTGTGAAATTTCTAAAAATCTCCACAAAACCCATTCTAATGTTACTTATACTCTTACTACCTTTATCACTATGGGATTTGAATCGATAATTGTATCTCTGGGCTAATTTTAGTATGGTAACTTGAATTGATGTAAGTACGTACTAAGTTTTACGTTGTTGCTAACTGACTAACTGACTAGTTACGTAACCACTGTTCTACTTAATAAATCCAATTATGATATTGTAAATAATTTCGATTCATTTTACCTGTGTTTTTTTTTCTAAAAAAGTTTTATCCTTTCTGTTTCATTCGTCGACAGTTTATTCATCAAGTTGATGATGATAACTAGAATAACTGAATCTATTGTCTTGTAATTGTGTACTTTTTTCTTCTCATCAATTTAAAATCATGCGTAAAATTACTTTTGTAAGCTTCCGAGAGTGAAACTTCAGCACTGCGCTGTTAAGGTTATATACTGTTGTTGAATCTTATACAAGGCGAAACGTGAGTCACAGATTCCACTTCTTGTCATTAACCTAGTTTGTTTAAGTTTACTAGTTGTTATATATCTGGATAATGTTTTTATTGATATGAAAAGTTTAACTTTCCTTCATTCATATAGAATAGATGGAATGTGGCTAGTAGCGAAATCCGAAAACGCGCGTTTTGAATTGCCTCTAGCTGTTAGATAATATTTGGATTCATTTTATGATGTAATTATATATACCACTCGTAAAATGAGCTAAGATTAAATGTGACAAATTTACTACTTATTTATTTATTTAAACACATAAACATAGGTAAATCATTCGATTCATGTGAGGGCTGGGATACTCCCCGGGTGCCCAGAGCGAAGCAGGTAGTTTCCTTAGGGGGTTATAACCCGAGCCTTGGACCTAAAGGTCTGACCCACAAGGCAGTGGAGCAACACCAGGAGATGTAGTCCCATGGTAGCCGATGACCAACAATTGGTTCATACGACATTTGTTCCCACAGGATACTGGAGCCCATGTGCACCATTGGTTTTGGATCCTGCATGAGAAGGTAGTGAGTAGGACTTCCCTGGCAGAAGCTGTATACGCTTGGCCATGTGAGAGCATTTCGAGAAGGAGGGCGGGTCCACCCCACTCTTGGCCATACCAGGGTATTTGGGGGCAAATGTGACGAAATGATTAAAGAATACTGTCCTTGAAATATGATATCATGATCAAGTTATTTTGATGATGTTTAACCTTCCTTAAACAAGACTATTATTATTATAAACAATTTCTACCAAGAAACTATTGTTATTACCTAACTGTTAAATATATATATATATAATAGAAGATAAAATGTATACATAGTTGTTTCTAACGTCTGATACTATTACTACTATTATTACTTCAAGATTTGTCTTGTAATCATTTCATCTTATTATACTAATATGATATTGACAACAACAACAACAACATAAATCGATACACACATATATATGCCAGGTTCTATGCTCCATGTGACTAAGTCGTTTCCAAACTTGTAATTGATTAACTTAACGATTGAACTTTGATGTTTCTTTAAACAGACCTAATTGACAGGTAAATCAATAACTCATACAATTGTATTTAAGACTTATATTAATCAATTAAAGTTTAAATGATTGTTACTAATTTAATGTATGTATTATAAATAGTAATATTGATTTTAATTTTAGTTGCTAAGGCTTTGAATAATACCAGATGTTGTTGCATTTTATCACTTTATCAATCTCGTTTTTCTTTTTTCCTTTTTTTTAATGGTAACAACGAATAAAACATATGGTTATGTCTTTTGGTGGAGTTTTGTTCTCTGAGCTGGATGATTTGGTCAAAATTATCCACCTGAGCTACAAATCTTCTCCACCATCTCATATGGTTATGACATTTTATTCTGTTTACCTTCTCTTCTCTTCTCTTTTTTTTCGTGATCTATATGCTTATTGATGTTTATCTTAGAAAATGTTTCACCTTTTTCCTGTTATCTTTAGATTTAAACAATATAACACCAGTATGATTTTTGTGTAAAAAGAAGAAAAAAAAGTTTGTTAATGGAAGTGATTATTACGTAACATGACAGTGTGGTCGTTTAAATCCATAGGAAGATCATTTCTAATTTGAATATCTTAGTGATAACATCAGTTATTAGTCGATGAACCGGTTTGAATATGTAACAAAGTATCAATCTCCTCAAATATTTGTATATTACATCTTACTAATGATGTAAACCAGCATAATACTTATACTCACCAGTTTCTGTCGAATGCCTTCAATGATGGGTAGTGGCTAGCAGTGAAATCCATGATGTGCATTTCGTCCTATTTGGGATATGTTAGCTGGATTAAGACTAAATGTATCTGTTGTATGATTATTGATTTTAAGACATGTCATCTAAAACTCCTGAATATTAGTTACAGTAGTCAAACGGAACTCACTCAGGTAGTATTCATCTATCGATAACTCTGAAATAACAATTAGTGATTTTACAGAATGATGCAACATTATACTTTGGTCTCTCCTATCTTTCTTCCAAACAATAGCATGCATAACAGTAGACGGTAGTTAGGCAAAATGAATATATATCCCAACCACTTGCCAGATGAATTAGATTATTATTATTATTATTGGAGCACATCGAATGTAGAATCGTAAGATTTCGCCAATGAGAACTAAATTTTCACATCATATCAATGGATGGAATGGTTTGACTAAGTCTCTCATGAAATAATCACTCAAATCTTTTTTCAAGAAAAAAGCGAACTATCTTACTTTTTAAGCAAAGATGAATAGTAGCATGTAGTGGAATCCATTACATAAATTAGTAGCTGTCAAGACTCAATAGATAAGCGAATAATGTGATGGCGTTTGGAGTGAACGGTACTCGGTTTGAGTCCCACAGATGTATGTACATCCAGCAATGTGTTGAAAATAGAATGAAACCTGTGTTTTGAATCCCACTTCTAGCCTCTATTCATCTTTTCTTGTAATGCTTGTGAATTAAGACAATATCGATGCCAATCCGCACAGGATGCACATATGCCAATAAGAGACTGATCAATTGCAGTCTTAAACCTCAATGGGAAGATTCAAGTAAACAACAATACCAAGTGAATTTAAACACTGTCAATGATGCAAAAATGGCAAAATTCTTTAAAACCATAAATATTAATAGTAGTTGAATAATTTCTATACTTAAGAGAATAGTTTTATGTCGTCTAAAACACATCCAACATTTCATTGATTGAATCATTCTTAATTATGTCACTAGTAGTGTACATTCTAGATTCAAAAAGGAACAAATTAGTTGTGTTTTTTTTGTTGTTGTAATTTTGCAGTATCAAACAAGTTTGTTGTTGTTGATATAGATAATAATAATAGTAAACTATTAATTTTTTGAAATAACTCAATGATGGTAGTGACTAACATCAGGACACCATATCCAACTGAGTTGTTCATATAGACAATGGACAAAAAGGAGTCTATCATTATTGACTTCTTCATGCAGGTATATATGTCTGTATGAGAACGAGCGAGGGAGTGAGAGAGAGGGAGAGGGAGAGACGAGGTCAATTTGCTTATTTACTGAGAAAAATGTGATTCGCCTTTGTTCATACACACACACACACACACACACACGCAGAGGCACAGGCACAGGTTATGCACAAAACACAATTTTAGATTGATATTTTGATAGAAGTGATGTAAATTTTTCACATACATTAACTATCTACTGTTGTTTACATATCTTAATCTCATCACTAGAAATGAATGTCTTATTGTATTTCTATGATTCATATAAATGAAATCACTTGACGATTTAATTTTTCTATGATAAATACAGTTTTTATATACACATACTGTTGAGTTAACATTATACTGAGAGAGAAGTTTTGTGGTTTTGCCCGCGAGACGGATAGGTCCTAGATTCAAATGTCTCGAGGCAGGATCATGGATGCGCATTGCTGAGGAGTCGCATACTAGGACGAAACGGTCATCCAGTGCTTCCTGATTTTCCATGGTGGTCTAGCTTTCATTCAACTATTAAATTAACACTTTACGTTTTGAAAAGGTTAGGTGTTCATATTACGTAGAATAAATCATGACTTCATAGGTTTATATTATAGAAGGTAATCATCCTCTTTTCGTTTCAATTTTCGATTAACACTGATAGAATAGTTTTTTTCGAAAAAAACTATTTATCGAATGATCAACTTGATGGACGGACTTTTTCTTATATTGTTTACATCTCCAGGACTTCATTTGATCAGTTTCTCATTATCATCGGTGTGACATGGTTTAAGATTGGTCATAGTGACATCAGTCAGTGAGTCAGTCAGTCAGCTATAAGGTAGGACCAGGCACATAAATGCATCGGTTCAAGTTGCCATACCTCATTAACACAACAAGATGGACACCGGATTCATAAAAGCAGTCACTTCAATGGTAGTAATATATAAAAGAAACATTGTGTATAAGGATATAGTACAGGAAGGAAGAATTAGTTCGTAGAAAGAAAGATTTCATATAAGGACATATAACAGGAAGAAAGGTCTAGTACGTAGAAAGAAAGATATGAAGCGATTTCAATCTCTTAGTTTAAGGGAAGACAGAGGGTGTATACACCGACGCCATTGTGATCGATTCTGAGCCATGTCACCAAGAGTTTCCAACCATTGGTTACGATAGTGACGAGGACCCCAACCAAATAGTCTGCATCTACCAACATGTCTCAGACTAGAAGTTAGTGTCTTCAAGCACTGATGTCACGTTTTGGTTTGGTCGCCCCTAACTTTCTTCCAACCATCCCGAACACCGGTTAGCATTGTATAGTGACATAGGTACATCTATTCTTTATCTTCTTTAAAATTTTAAGTTTATACATTACCTTATCAATTTTTTTAAAAATTCCACTAATCCCTATCTCCATGAATCGTATCTTCATTATCTGATCTTTTCTATTGCCATTAATATTGTTACAATCTCCACAATTCTGAGATCTGTCTTGACAACTTCATCTCACTTTGTTAATGCAGTGTAGCAACTTGAACTGATGTACACACATTCTAGGTTTTACTTTAAGTATAACTGACTAACTACGCGTGAACCATTATGGACTCTTTAGGCTCATAATTAACGTGTTGGAGTAAGTATTAGGCCTTAAACCTGTATGAATCGATAGACATTTATCTGGAACATGAACAACGGGAACATATGGAAACACTGAGAAGTAATACCATATTCGTTAGACAAGTTGATTACTTTTATGATTTTGTTATTAAGTGTAGATAACTTGTTAAGAATTTAATATTAGGCGTTGTAAAACGAATACTAAAGCCCTCAAGTGCATTTAGCTAATAGCAAGCTCTGATTAAGAGGAGATATAAATCGTAGATTGCAATACTACTCAAATGATTATACATCAATAGAGGGATCAGGATTTGAGTATATACAATTCAAACTTTAACTCTTGATGGATTAATATTCTTATTGAATACTGAATTGATTTTTTAAAGTTTTAGTTTAACTTAAACATGTATTCTTCACTGTTCTTTATTATCTTTGCCATTACTTGCTTCTGTGTATGCTACTTTGAAGAATATAATAAGATGTGCCATTATGGTAAGTTTCACATGGTGTTACTTATCCACTCTGTGTGTGTGTGTGCGTTTGACTCCCACCTACACAACGTAAATCAGAACCAAACTAACAGTTTTAACTAGTCGTATATTTCGACTACTAAACCGCTATTGTTAATGATAAAAACAGACAAAATCCAAATACTGTTGATTATCAGTCCCGTCCTCTGAATTATGTGAGGTAATTTACATTACACAATAGGACAAAACAGTCATCCAGTGCTTCCAGGTTTTTCATGATGGTTTAGCTTCAATCGATTCATGATTTCAACTATTGAAATTATTACAAATTTCACTGATTGAAATCATGAGTCAATTGAAGCTAGACCACCATGGAAAACCAGGAAGCACTGGACGGCCGTTTCGTCCTAGTGGTGAACTCCTCAGCAGTTCACATCCACGGCCCCGCACCCATGCGAGATTCGGTCCGGGGACCTGTCAGTCTCACACCAGGCGCTTAACCAACTAGACCACTGAGCCAGCATCCAACGGTGTTAATGTCTAACTTCAACCAATCCACGAAGTTGAGCCACCGTTCACCATTGTTATCAGTGAGTTAATATCTCACTACAGACCTGGTTGATTATTTGTAATAAGCACTTATTCCCATCGAAAGAAGGGGGTGACATTAGCAATAGTTTCCTATTTAATTTTCTAATCCTAGTTGATTAGCTTATGCTCTAATGATCATCATTTATATTGGCCACAATTAATTCTGAGTATTATTATTAGTTACTCTATTAAATCCCAAAGGCAATATTTGTGTTTTGATGAATAAAAACCGATATGATATTTTCTTATTCCAATTTCATTTCTTCTATCCTTTTAACTGAACTAACCTCTTGACCTTCAAAGATTAGAAATGCAATTTGTTTAATCCAATTCGACTAGATTGAATCATTTGCTTTAATTGTCTCGTCTCTCTCATTCTCACTCTCGCTCTCGTTCTCTCTGTCACACACACACACACACACCTCTACATACATACTACGGATAGTCAACTTAATAATGAACATACGATTTGGTTACGGTGTTTAACTATTTCATTTATTCTATACTATGTATTGTTAATTCGTTTCTATTCTATTATCATTAGTGTTCATTTCAATAATTCACTAATTGACAATATGTATTCAATAATAAAGAAAGTTGAATAGTCTAGACATAAAATACTGAAATTAGTTTTGGCTTATCTAAATGAAAATTTCTATGAAGATCATTCGATTATTATACCGACTTCTTTGGCCTATTTTAAACAAATAAGCTTGGTACGCATTACATTCATACCAATCAATATCATTATTATAATTAATTAGTTCCCATGATATACCTCTAAAATGATCAATATTGATTAGTATCAGAAGGGATTTTGTGAAGATTGTAGTAGATGGCTGGGACACGTGTTACGTATGCCCAACCACCGACTGCCTCGACGTGCTATGTTCAGTGGTATAGGAGTAGGTTGGAAGAAAGCTAGAGTCGGCCAAACCAAAACATGGCACAAGTCCATGAAGTCACTGACAAGTGTACTGAGTCATGTTGGTAGGTGTAGACTACCTGGTTGGGGACCGCGAGATGATAGCAACCGATGGTTAGAGACCCTGAATGACATGGCTCAAAATCGTTTGCAATGGCGCAGGTGCATACACTCTTTGTGTTCTCCCAAATTCTAATCTTCTGAACTCTTCATGTCCCTTTTTATCTCTTTCCAAATTTATTTCACTGGATTATACTCTTTCAATAACATCTCCAAACCCTAATCTTCCCGATTACTGCTTATACTCTTATTACCTCTACCACTATGGGATTTGAATCGACAACTGCATCTCTGTGCTAATGTGGTGTGGCAACTCGAACTGATGTACGTACGTACGAAGTTCTACGTTGTTACTGACTGACTGAGTAATTTCAATAGTTGAGATCATGAGTCAATTGAAGCTAGACCACCATGGAAAACCTGAAGGCACTGGACGGCTGTTTCGTCCTATTGTGGGACTCCTCAGCAGTGCGCATCTACGACCCCGCCTTGCGGGATTCGAACCCAGGACCTATCAGTCTTGCTTGAGGCGCTTAACCAACTAGACCACTAATATTGACTTAGTTACAAATTGATTCATGATTTCAACTGTTAAAATTAACAGAACATCCACAAAACCCCCCTTCTGATACTAATCAACATATGCTCATTAGTGACAATCTCCAAGAAGTATTTCATGGAGTTCTAGTGAGAAGTAGTGATATAAAATACTGAAGATGGTTTTCTTTATCTAATTTAAAATTTGTATATAGATAAACTTTGAATTAGCTGTCAATTTTTGTTTGTATTTACATCATTTGATTATTGCACCGACTTCTTTGATCTATTTTAAACAAATAGGCTTGGTATATATTATATTCATATAATTAATATCATTATTATAATTAACAAGTTCCTATGGTATACCCTTAAAATGATCAATATTGACTTAGTTACAAATATTATGACAATTTCACAATTGATTGATCACTGGGTGGTGATCAATCTCATGCTTGTCTAGTCCTTATTAGTGCAGACCGAATACTATCGATCATGTTGCAATGTGGCCACCAGTCTAGATGACTCGACACTGCGGGCACTATGTATTGAGATCAGATGGTGGTTGGAGGTAGTCAACAGGAAACCCTGGACCCGGGTTTCGTGCTACTTGGCACTCGTCAGTAAGGTGTACCTGTAATCTTGAGGGAACTGGTGCTCTCTGGCGGATTCGATCTCGTGTCACCCGGGTCCAGGGTTTCCTGTTGACTACCTCCAACCACCATCTAATTATGACAATTTGTTTAAAAAGAAAAACTTGTATGAATCACTTTTTTAAATAAAGTTTCATTCCATATAGACTGTTAATTTTAGCATGAAATTTGAATTGCATCTAAACACCAGTTTGGGGGATCCCATAATGCTTTTTCCATTGGAGACTCTTTGATAAACACACAGTGTCAAAGGGCAATTATCATGGCGTTATCTTTTCCTCTGATCTCTCTTGATTTTCTTATGTTTTATTATTACCTACGGAAGTCTTTCGTCTGACTACATGCTTTTGGGATTACTCGACATTTACTCTTACAATTTGTCGACTCCTGGACGTTACCTATTATTCTTTACTGTTCTCAATTATTCTTCCCCGGGCTTTTCAGAAAAGACTTTTCTGTATTGTACTCACTGCCTTCTCGTGGCGGGGGTGTTGTTTACGAAAATGAGAGGACGAAAAGCGAATGTCAGGCGCTTTAACCGGATTCCAAACCAATGGTGCATATGGGCACCAGTATCCTGCGGGAACAAATGGCGTATGAACCAATCGTCGGTCACCGGCTACCATGGGACTGCATCTCCTTACGATGCTAGACTGCCTTATGGGTTAGACCTTTAGGTCAAAGGCTCGGGGTGTGGCCCCCCTAAGATAACCACCTGCTTCGGTCTGGGCACCCGGGCAGTAACGCAGCCCACACGCACTTAATGAACTGAAATTGTGTGGCGCATGTATGTTTGGCGCACTCCTGTACCAATATATATGTGTTCAAATAAAATAAAATAAGGAGAGTGCTGGAGAGAGTTAAAAGGGTATGTGGTAAACCTTTTTAGGTCATTATTAATATAGTTGTAGATAGGCATATAAATCCTTACAAACTTCCAGTAGGTGTTGTCTTATCAGATACTATCTATCCCATTCACTCATATCTTCTGGTAGAATAAAACGTCAATACATTAAAATCCATGCACCCAATCAATAGTATAAAAGTCCTATCATACGTTACCTAGTAATTATACTCTGTAACGAACAGGTTATAAGAGTTAACCTAGTCAATAATCTGTATTCTTAAACATGTCTCCAAGTTGAAACGTTGTCCAGTTTTTCCATCTTTTTCCTTTCTTCTCTTTTTGTTTTTCTTTTTTTGTAAAAGAAACTTGTTGAAATACCTTTCGCTAAGAATTCTAGATTGTACCAAATATACAATATTGAATAAAGCCATCAATATTATTATTAATAATAATAACTACTAATAATAGTAATTCACTTATTTGTCTATGATACATTAGTTCTATTATTTGGGAAGAATGAATTTTACATCAAGGTCAATAATCAATCTCCATTTCCGCCAGTTTTTTTTCTATTCACTCTTTTAACTTTATATTCTAGGTCGTAGTATTCGTCTGTTGTTGTTGTTGTTGTTGTGTATATATATATATGTGTGTGTGTCTATAATGTGTATGTAGGTCTGTATGTATGTATGTATGTTTAATATCGTTTTCTTTGTTTGACGTCAAATATGTTAAAAAAGAGAAAGGAGGACAAAGCACAAGATGTATTAAGTCTTGGTTAATAATAATAGTCATAGTAGTCGTAGTAATGGTGGTGGTGGTAGTGGTGGTGGTAATACTAGTCAATTATTCAGCTCATAATTAATAAAATTGAAGTTTAGTGATGATTTGAAAAGCCCTTCTTTGTATGTGTCTCAATTAGCCATCAACTACTAATCTATACTACCCCTTGAAAATGTCAGTTCTATTATTAATATTATTATTATTATATAATTATTGATTTCCTATATGTGCGTGTGTATGTGTATATTTGTGTAGTGGTGCATATTTTATGCCATTTTCTTGTTCTTACCCCCACCTCTTACTATTTCATATGATAAATGTCTGTTCTTGTTTTGTAATGGATATGACAACGTTGTCATACGTTTATACTGCATAGTTAATTTATATAATTCACAGATTGAAGTCATGAGTCAGTTGAAGCTAGACCACCATTGAAAACCTGGAAACACTGGACGGCCGTTTCGTCCTAGTATGGGACTCCTCAGCAGTGCGCATCCACGATCCCGTACCACGCGGGGCTCGAACCCAGGACCTACTGGCTTCGCGCGCGAGCACTTAACCACTAGACCACTGAGCCGGCATCCAACAGTGTTAATGTCTAACTTCAACCAATCCACGAAGTTGCGCCACCGTACACCATTGTTATCAGTGAGTTAATATCTCACTACAGACCTGGTTGATTATTTGTAATAAGCACTTATTCCCATCGAAAGAAGGGGGTGACATTAGCAATAGTTTCCTATTTAATTTTCTAATCCTAGTTGATTAGCTTATGCTCTAATGATCATCATTTATATTGGCCACAATTAATTCTGAGTATTATTATTAGTTACTCTATTAAATCCCAAAGGCAATATTTGTGTTTTGATGAATAAAAACCGATATGATATTTTCTTATTCCAATTTCATTTCTTCTATCCTTTTAACTGAACTAACCTCTTGACCTTCAAAGATTAGAAATGCAATTTGTTTAATCCAATTCGACTAGATTGAATCATTTGCTTTAATTGTCTCGTCTCTCTCATTCTCACTCTCGCTCTCGTTCTCTCTGTCACACACACACACACACACCTCTACATACATACTACGGATAGTCAACTTAATAATGAACATACGATTTGGTTACGGTGTTTAACTATTTCATTTATTCTATACTATGTATTGTTAATTCGTTTCTATTCTATTATCATTAGTGTTCATTTCAATAATTCACTAATTGACAATATGTATTCAATAATAAAGAAAGTTGAATAGTCTAGACATAAAATACTGAAATTAGTTTTGGCTTATCTAAATGAAAATTTCTATGAAGATCATTCGATTATTATACCGACTTCTTTGGCCTATTTTAAACAAATAAGCTTGGTACGCATTACATTCATACCAATCAATATCATTATTATAATTAATTAGTTCCCATGATATACCTCTAAAATGATCAATATTGATTAGTATCAGAAGGGATTTTGTGAAGATTGTAGTAGATGGCTGGGACACGTGTTACGTATGCCCAACCACCGACTGCCTCGACGTGCTATGTTCAGTGGTATAGGAGTAGGTTGGAAGAAAGCTAGAGTCGGCCAAACCAAAACATGGCACAAGTCCATGAAGTCACTGACAAGTGTACTGAGTCATGTTGGTAGGTGTAGACTACCTGGTTGGGGACCGCGAGATGATAGCAACCGATGGTTAGAGACCCTGAATGACATGGCTCAAAATCGTTTGCAATGGCGCAGGTGCATACACTCTTTGTGTTCTCCCAAATTCTAATCTTCTGAACTCTTCATGTCCCTTTTTATCTCTTTCCAAATTTATTTCACTGGATTATACTCTTTCAATAACATCTCCAAACCCTAATCTTCCCGATTACTGCTTATACTCTTATTACCTCTACCACTATGGGATTTGAATCGACAACTGCATCTCTGTGCTAATGTGGTGTGGCAACTCGAACTGATGTACGTACGTACGAAGTTCTACGTTGTTACTGACTGACTGAGTAATTTCAATAGTTGAGATCATGAGTCAATTGAAGCTAGACCACCATGGAAAACCTGAAGGCACTGGACGGCTGTTTCGTCCTATTGTGGGACTCCTCAGCAGTGCGCATCTACGACCCCGCCTTGCGGGATTCGAACCCAGGACCTATCAGTCTTGCTTGAGGCGCTTAACCAACTAGACCACTAATATTGACTTAGTTACAAATTGATTCATGATTTCAACTGTT
Organism: Schistosoma bovis; assembly: GCA_944470425.2. NCBI lineage: Eukaryota > Metazoa > Platyhelminthes > Trematoda > Strigeidida > Schistosomatidae > Schistosoma > Schistosoma bovis. The sequence continues at coordinate 44,820,786 of OX103956.1, read as the reverse complement.
AAAATTAACAGAACATCCACAAAACCCCCCTTCTGATACTAATCAACATATGCTCATTAGTGACAATCTCCAAGAAGTATTTCATGGAGTTCTAGTGAGAAGTAGTGACATAAAATACTGAAGATGGTTTTCTTTATCTAATTTAAAATTTGTATATAGATAAACTTTGAATTAGCTGTCAATTTTTGTTTGTATTTACATCATTTGATTATTGCACCGACTTCTTTGATCTATTTTAAACAAATAGGCTTGGTATATATTATATTCATATAATTAATATCATTATTATAATTAACAAGTTCCTATGGTATACCCTTAAAATGATCAATATTGACTTAGTTACAAATATTATGACAATTTCACAATTGATTGATCACTGGGTGGTGATCAATCTCATGCTTGTCTAGTCCTTATTAGTGCAGACCGAATACTATCGATCATGTTGCAATGTGGCCACCAGTCTAGATGACTCGACACTGCGGGCACTATGTATTGAGATCAGATGGTGGTTGGAGGTAGTCAACAGGAAACCCTGGACCCGGGTTTCGTGCTACTTGGCACTCGTCAGTAAGGTGTACCTGTAATCTTGAGGGAACTGGTGCTCTCTGGCGGATTCGATCTCGTGTCACCCGGGTCCAGGGTTTCCTGTTGACTACCTCCAACCACCATCTAATTATGACAATTTGTTTAAAAAGAAAAACTTGTATGAATCACTTTTTTAAATAAAGTTTCATTCCATATAGACTGTTAATTTTAGCATGAAATTTGAATTGCATCTAAACACCAGTTTGGGGGATCCCATAATGCTTTTTCCATTGGAGACTCTTTGATAAACACACAGTGTCAAAGGGCAATTATCATGGCGTTATCTTTTCCTCTGATCTCTCTTGATTTTCTTATGTTTTATTATTACCTACGGAAGTCTTTCGTCTGACTACATGCTTTTGGGATTACTCGACATTTACTCTTACAATTTGTCGACTCCTGGACGTTACCTATTATTCTTTACTGTTCTCAATTATTCTTCCCCGGGCTTTTCAGAAAAGACTTTTCTGTATTGTACTCACTGCCTTCTCGTGGCGGGGGTGTTGTTTACGAAAATGAGAGGACGAAAAGCGAATGTCAGGCGCTTTAACCGGATTCCAAACCAATGGTGCATATGGGCACCAGTATCCTGCGGGAACAAATGGCGTATGAACCAATCGTCGGTCACCGGCTACCATGGGACTGCATCTCCTTACGATGCTAGACTGCCTTATGGGTTAGACCTTTAGGTCAAAGGCTCGGGGTGTGGCCCCCCTAAGATAACCACCTGCTTCGGTCTGGGCACCCGGGCAGTAACGCAGCCCACACGCACTTAATGAACTGAAATTGTGTGGCGCATGTATGTTTGGCGCACTCCTGTACCAATATATATGTGTTCAAATAAAATAAAATAAGGAGAGTGCTGGAGAGAGTTAAAAGGGTATGTGGTAAACCTTTTTAGGTCATTATTAATATAGTTGTAGATAGGCATATAAATCCTTACAAACTTCCAGTAGGTGTTGTCTTATCAGATACTATCTATCCCATTCACTCATATCTTCTGGTAGAATAAAACGTCAATACATTAAAATCCATGCACCCAATCAATAGTATAAAAGTCCTATCATACGTTACCTAGTAATTATACTCTGTAACGAACAGGTTATAAGAGTTAACCTAGTCAATAATCTGTATTCTTAAACATGTCTCCAAGTTGAAACGTTGTCCAGTTTTTCCATCTTTTTCCTTTCTTCTCTTTTTGTTTTTCTTTTTTTGTAAAAGAAACTTGTTGAAATACCTTTCGCTAAGAATTCTAGATTGTACCAAATATACAATATTGAATAAAGCCATCAATATTATTATTAATAATAATAACTACTAATAATAGTAATTCACTTATTTGTCTATGATACATTAGTTCTATTATTTGGGAAGAATGAATTTTACATCAAGGTCAATAATCAATCTCCATTTCCGCCAGTTTTTTTTCTATTCACTCTTTTAACTTTATATTCTAGGTCGTAGTATTCGTCTGTTGTTGTTGTTGTTGTTGTTGTGTATATATATATATGTGTGTGTGTCTATAATGTGTATGTAGGTCTGTATGTATGTATGTATGTTTAATATCGTTTTCTTTGTTTGACGTCAAATATGTTAAAAAAGAGAAAGGAGGACAAAGCACAAAATGTATTAAGTCTTGGTTAATAATAATAGTCATAGTAGTCGTAGTAATGGTGGTGGTGGTGGTAGTGGTGGTGGCAATACTAGTCAATTATTCAGCTCATAATTAATAAAATTGAAGTTTAGTGATGATTTGAAAATCCCTTCTTTGTATGTGTCTCAATTAGACATCAACTACTAATCTATACTACCCCTTGAAAATGTCAGTTCTATTATTATTAATATTATTATTATTATATAATTATTGATTTCCTATATGTGCGTGTGCATGTGTATATTTGTGTAATGGTGCATATCTTGTGTCATTTTCTTGTTCTTACCCCTCACCCCTTACTATTTCATATGATAATTGTCTGTTCTTGTTTTGTAATGGATATGACAACGCTGTCATACGTTTATACTGCATAGTTAATTTATATAATTCACAGATTGAAGTCATGAGTCAGTTGAAGCTAGACCACCATTGAAAACCTGGAAACACTGGACGGCCGTTTCGTCCTAGTATGGGACTCCTCAGCAGTGCGCATCCACGATCCCGTACCACGCGGGGCTCGAACCCAGGACCTACTGGCTTCGCGCGCGAGCACTTAACCACTAGACCACTGAGCCGGCATCCAACAGTGTTAATGTCTAACTTCAACCAATCCACGAAGTTGCGTCACCGTACACCATTGCTTTCAGGTTTTTCATGGTGATCTAGCTTCAACTGACTCATGACTTCAATCTGTGGAATTTCTAAAATCTCCTCAAAATCCATTCTGATCATATAATTCAATTATACACATTTGATATGACTTAGTGACAGTGAATGTCAAACTTAGTGAGTACATTTCAATTAAATTTACATAATGTAATAATATCGTTTTAATCCAAATCAGGTCATGAAAGATCATTTCTAGTGAAACCATTAGGAAATTTAGATCATATGGGGATAGATCAAGAATGTTGGTGAGTGGCCTATGCTCCTTCATGAGGAGTAACAGGCGTAAGTGAATAAGTAAGTAATAGGGGTGTATGTATATATCATTAATACTAATGTAGTGAACGAGAATACCAGTGATGACAATCGAATATATTTGAATACAAAATTACATAATCTCTTAGTAAAATCTGAAGAACCATACAGTAAATAGTTCAGTTACAAAATGTCCATCAGTCGTCTCAGACTTCATTGTCCCTTCATTTCCACACCAATCGTTCTTTGTTCTTGTTCTCTTTTCTTTGATCTTAACCTTCTACCAGACATTTCACTTACGATTGATGATGCATACTACTTATATCTATGGACATCGGTAGCACACACCACATAACTAGTAATTAGAAATACTTTAAGTTAACATTACATCAGTCTGTATGTGCGTAGATGATTTTTACATTAACTACAGTTTTTTTTAAAAAAAAATTAAGCATTCCAACTCACTGTTATATTAGCTGAAAGACTCATATTTATTCATTTGAACACATAAATATTGGTACAAGGGGGCACAAGATACATATGCGCCATACAAACCTCGTTTCATTTGTGTGAGGGTTCGAATACTGCCCGGGTGCTCAAACCGAAACAGGTGGTTTTCTCAGGGGGCCATACCTGGAGCCTTTGACCTAAAGGTTTGATCCGCAAGGCAGTGGAGCATCGTAACAACAGGCAGTCCCATGGTAGCCTGTGACCAACGATTGGGTTACACGCTATTTATTCCCTCAGGATCCTGGTGACCATATGCACCATTAATTTGGAATAACGGTTTTTCAACTTCCCTAAGTGGATCCTCCGTGTTCAACAACCCGGTTAAAGCGCCTGACATTCGCTTTTCGTCCTCTTAATTTCGTAAACAACACTCGTGGCTCGAGAATGCAGTGAGGAGGGATTCCCTGGCAGAGGCTATATATATGCGTGGCCATGTGAGAACATTATGAGAGGAAGAGCGAACTCTCCCCACTCTCGGCCGTACCAGGACATTTGAGGGCTGAAGGACCCATAGATCGTGAGTTCGAACTAGTGTTTTCTTCATTAGCATAGATTTGTGCATAAACTTTAGATATTAATTAGCATGTTCGTTACATATATACTTCAATATTGTTATGATGATGATTGTTTCTCTTTCACTAGTTTAGATATAAAAATTTTTAAACTGCCTAAGGCTTCATTTGTAACTAGTTTGTCAGTCAGCTAAAACGTTTCTAACCAGTAGGAGGTTGTGGACATAATTGTTGAATAAACGTTTTAATATAATAATTATAGATTATATTTATAAAACATGTTGATGAAATTGTTTGAGAACAGTTGCTCATTCAAGCGTACTTTGATTTTGTGCAAACATTTCACAATTATATTCATCTTCAAATGTACACACGCACACACACACATATACAGCGGTGTCTTTCTTGAATCCTACTATCGATACCCAATAATAATGTAACTACCTTTACTATTCTAAGATTTGCCTTGACAATTTCATCTCTCTCTCTCTCTATGTGTGTGTGTGTTAATTGAGTGTGGTCATTTGAATTGATGAGCACACATTTACAAGGTTTTATTGTTGTATATGACAACTAACTGATATATTTGGTCATTTCAGTCATGTTTACTAGACTCATCCCCCCAGTTGTTCACACTGCAATTACTCATACAAACAAAATAGCGGTATCCAACAGACAACCTTAACTAAATCAATATGAACATGACGCAAATCATGTGCTTATCATAAGTCTTGATAAGTTAAAGTTTTTTTCAATGAGATAATAAGATGACATGAAAGGGTCTTTTTTTCTTCTTCTTCTTCTTTTTATTACTAAGCCTATATGATAAGTGACTGACGAACCAATAAGAAATTCATCCTTGTCTTCTTCTCATATGGATAAAGATTTAGTTTTAGCCTTGACTATAGGATGATTCATCAGGATAGTATAAATTTACTTATGTATATATATGTAATTTAATTGTTGAATTTTATGAGTCAAATTGAAGTTAGACCACCATGGGAAACGTGGGAACACTGGATGGTTATTTCGTCTTAGTATGGGAATTCTCAGCAGTGCAGATCCATCGTGGATTGGTTGAAGTTAGACATTAACACGATGTAATAACGACTCAATGGTCTAGTGGTTAAGCGTTCGCTCGCGAAACTGCTAAGTAATGGGTTCGAATCTCGCGAGGTGGGATCGTGGATGTACACTGTTGAGGAGTCCCATTACTAGGATGAAACAGCTATCTAGTGCTTCCATGTTTTCCATGATTGTCTGACTCATGATTTCAACTATTAAAATTACTATAATGTCGACAAAATCCCTCTTATAATAGTAATTAGAAAAGGAGATGGGAGAATCCTTTATGGTTGTAAAAATGATCAACATTGATAAAAGGGATATCTTAAGTTCTCGAATGACCTAAACACAATTAATAAACTCAGATAGTTGGTTGTTAGTTAAATTCAAGTTGTATATTTTTCTATGATTTGAAACTTATTAATTAGTTGTATTTACATTCCAGGTTTAATGATTGTAGTGAAACTCAAACCTACTGTGTTACTTGAGCTCTAATAGCTAATAGATTCTTTTCAGATAATTATTTGAATACGATATTGAATTTGAATGTATATCCCTCTCTAAGTTATTTTTGAGAAGCGTGGATGAGTTGAGCGAATGTTCGAAGCTTTAACCGGTTTGATGGATATGGAAAATCCACTTAGGGGAGTTGGAAACCTTGATTCCGAACCAATGGTGCATATGGGCTGCAGGATACCAAAGAAAAAATGACTTATGAACCAATTAGACTGCATTTCTTAAAGTCGCTCCACTGCCTTGTAGATTGGACCCTCAGGTCAAAGTTTCGGGGTGTGGCCGCCTAAAAAAACCACCTGTTTCGGTTTGGGCATCCGGGCAGTGTCCCAACACACACACACACAAATTAAGAGACTTGTCTTACGCATATGTATTCGGTGCTTTTTCGTACCAATATTTATGTGTTCAAATAATAATAACGATGAGCTGAATAAAAAATGTCTCTTATGCAATAGAGTAGGTCGGTGTAAACTAATTGTCTTTTAACTATCTCAGACTTTATTCTGCCAATTTATTCTTTCTCGAATCTATGCTTAATTTCGTTCTACTACTACTAATACGTTTAAGAGTATCACGGCGATCACAATTACTGTTGACACTACCACTTAGTCAGACAGTTTACAACAAGACTAGGCACATATATACATCGGTTCAAGTTGCCATACCTCATCAACACAACAAGATGAACACCAAATTAATAGAAGTAGTTACTTCAATCGTAATAATACATAAAAGAGAGATTATGTATAATGTATGTATAATCTCACGATTCAACGAAAGACAAAGAGTGTGTACACCCACTCCATTGTGATCGATTCTGAGCCGTGTCATTCATAGTCTCCAACCATAGATTAAAATAGTCATACGGACCCCATCCAAGTAGTCTGCAATTACCAACGTGACTCAGACTAGAAGTTAATTACTTTAAGCACTGATGCCACGTTTTGGTTTGGGTGTATCTGACTTTCATCCAACCATCTCCAATACTAGTCAGCACAGAGCATTGTGATAATCGGTGTTCAGTCATATGTGACACGTGACCCAACCATTTCACTTGATGAAAGTTTACAACCTAATCAACTGATTTACCATCATTCCCTAATACCTCTGTATCTAGCTTTTACTGTTTTGACATTTGTCTCGTTGTTCTTATATGATAGTAATTTTAATTGATTGACATATAATCCAGATTGTTCATTGGTTATAACTGACTAACTATAATACCCTTATCTCATATAATCAATTAAATGAACTTTTATTAGTAGTAGTATTAGTATTATGACTATTCATATCTGATTTCATAAATATTTGAGTTTTTATTTTACTGATAACAATAATCATTAACATTATGACAATGTATCCATTCAAATGACTTGTTTGTCTTTCTTTCTATGGTTCCTTTTTACCCTTTGGAACTTGTTCTTGTTTAGATCAAATGCTCTATTTATCTAATTATCAATTCTCTATTTTGTACCTCACTATATATATATCTATACACGTATGCATTATCATTAGTTTTTTTTATCAGAACATCTTTTGTATGTGGCTTTCGGAAAATAATTTGTTGTCATAGTGATTATTTATTGTCATCGGATTATTGTCTTTGGGCAACGACGCACATAGAAATTTATGTCATCATGTGATGATAGTTTCGTTCAATAGTTTTTTTTCGTTGAAATATGTATATACCGCAACTATATACACAGAGAGAGAGATTTATGTATTTGTCTGTGTGTATAGTGAAGAAACTGAGATTCAGTGAAACTGACCAGCTTCTATCACTATTTTGTTTCAATATGACGTATCCACCTAGATCATGTTTCATTATGATAGTTATACTATATGTATGTTTGTAGAGAGAGACAAAGAGAGGACCAATGAAAATGATTATGTAATCCGAATTGACGTTGATCACTAGTGTTACATATTACTAGATAACAGTATTGCTGTGAATGGGAAACATTATATGACAATAATAACGATATTACATTAGCCCCTATAGTGCATGACAAAATTCGTTTCTTACCATAAATTCACTTGTGAAATTAACCTAGAAATTCTAAATCATATATTCTGTTTAACTCAGTCAAATGAGGTTAGACATTAACACCACTGGATGCCGGCTCCAGTGGTCCAGTAGGTTAAGCGTTCGCGCGCGAGACTGGGTTTGAATCCCGCGAGCAGGATCGTGGATGCGCACTGCTGAGGAGTCCCACAATAGGACGAAATGGCCGTCCAGTGCTTCCAGGTTTTCAGTTGTGGTCTAACATCATTCGCTTCATGATCTCAATCAGAAACTTAACAATCTCTACAACCCCTATACTGTGAATCAAAGTGATACATAATTTCATGCATAATTAGTACAGTTATGTCTAATTTAGCTTCTTAGTATTATAGTAAGATTTACATGGATGAATTCAGTTGTAGTGTCTAAATTTATCTTTAGTTCCAGTTTTTCCATAATGATCTTGCTTCAAACTACTACAATTTCCATAATAACCCCTCTCTGATTATCTTTAATTGTCTCCTATGAGCATATCCAATGTAGTGATGAAGCCTAACATAAGAAAGAAACATCTAAAGCAATATAGTGAAAGTAAAAACTTGAAATGAAATCTTATATATGAAACTTCTATCGTGATAAGCAGCACTCATTAAATGAAAGGAGAATATATATATATTTTTTTCGAAATTGTTAGATGAAATACATTTATTAAACATTGAATACATTGTGAATGGCTTCAGAAAGGTCGTTTGGCAAGATATCCGTCTATCAATAAAAAGAACGAGTATACTGCGCGGCAGTTCATTCTGTTCTACATTACGACTGCGAGACATGGGCAAAAGATACTCGTAAGTTACTAGTACCTGATCACAGATGTCTTAGAAATATTGTTCGCATCTCCTGGGAACACCGGGTAAGTAATAGTGACCTTAGACACAGGGGATTACGGAATGATGGTAAATCAGTTGATGAGGTTGTGGTTGGGTCACGTGTTATGTATACCTGAACACCGATTACTACGACGCTCAATGCTGACTACTATTGGAGACAGTTCGATGGAAGTTAGTGGCAGCCAAACAAAAACGTGGCATCAGTCCATAAAGTCACTAACTTCTAGTCTGAGCCATGTTGGTAGATGCAGATTACTTGGCTGGGATGCGAGCGACTATTGTAACCACTGGTTGGAGACTGTGTGTGACATGGCTCAGAATCGATCACAATGTTGTAGGTGTACACACTCCTTGATTTCTCTTAAACCGTGAGAATAAAATTGCTTTGTATCTTCCTTTCTACCAACTAATTCATTCTTCATGTACTATATCCTTATATTCAGTTTTTCTTTTATATATTACTACCATTGAAGTGGCTAGTTTTATGAATTTGGTGTCCATGTTGTTATGTTAATGAGATATGGCAGCTTGAACCGATGTATATATGTGCCTAGTGCTACATTGTAGCTGACTGACTGAATAATCTCAACCTTTCATATTTGATATGGTTGTGTCAAATTCACCGGATACTGATAATGACTAACTTGATATATATAGAAAAAAATGATGAGTTTTACATTTTGTAGAACACTATTGTTGTTGTTGTTATTGTCATCGTCGTCGTCGTCGTTCTTGTTGTTGTTGCTATTTTGATCATTATGGATCATTCTGTTAGACAGATACATTACAAATATAAATAGTTTTAAAACTGCTAATCTATGAGAAAACCTCATCATTATTATTCTTATGTAAGAAGTGTGTAATATGAACTATATGTGAATCATTTGATTTTTTTAAATTGAGATCATGAACCGATTGATGTTAGACCACCACAATTGAAAACCTGGAAGCACTGGACGGCCCTGGGTTCGAATCCCGCGAGCGGGATCGTGGATGCGCATCGCTGAGGAGTCCCACAGTAGGACGAAACGGCCGTCCAGTGCTTCCAGGTTTTCAATTGTGGTAGTCTAACATCAATCGGTTCATGATCTCAATTAAAAACTTAGTAATCTGCACAACTCCTATATTAGTAATCATTTGATCAACAACTTGTTATATTAACTCAATTCATGTATTAAGAAATCAGAGAGAGAGAGAGAAATTAGAGTGAATAAATTGTATCTATGACTAAATCGATTTATTTATTTCATATTGCTTTTAATCAACTACTAGTGAACAGTACCGTAACAACAAAATTTAGAGAAATAAAAATAAATTTATCCATCTATTTCATTGTATCTTATTCTATGGATACAACTTTGACTTGTGAAGTTTAAACGTAACTGAAATCATAAGAAAATGAAGAGTAGGACACAAACTGTGTGAAATTAATAGCATAGAATAGATTAGTTGTCATAGTTACTAGTCATCATCATAATTCAAATAAAAGATTTTATATAAAGATGAAAGAAATTTCCACGATATTTTTTCACAGAAAGTATAAGTATGCCATACACACACATACATACATACATACATATATGTATGTATGTATGCTTATAAGTTTTGAGTTGTAATTTATGCATGTATAGATAGATATGTGTTACATTTATTGGACCATCACCTACTTCGAGTGTCTATAGTAGTAGGCTAAATGTTCTGGATTAGAGGACATTTCAAAATTGGTTGAAACACGACTGGATAGCAGTTCATGAAATCTTGGGTTGTTAATGTAAGCCATTGATAGTAAATACAAATTGGTTGATTATGATCCACATTGTAGGTAATATAGTTGAAAATGTATATCACTGATACCTTCTCGAAATATATCATTTCAACTAGTTCAATTCATTCCTCTTAGTGTAAGTTCATCTCATTCTCAGTCTACACCTACCAACATGACTCAGTCCACTTGTCAGTGACTTCATGGATTGTGCCATGTTTTGGTTTGGCCGCCTCTAGCTTTCTTCCAACCTACTCCTACTCGGGTAAGATTGACTAATTTGTACATATATTATATAGATGAGTAATACTATTCGTCTGTCCAAATTAAAAATAAATCTACAGAGAGGGATTTAAATCTGAATATTAGATTGGTACTTCAACTTCAACATTAACAGTAGGGGGAAGGAGGCTGACAACAACACGATCAAACATTACCACTCTCAATTCAATCTACATTAACAGTACATGACTTATATTTAGTCGCTATGCATCATTTATTTTGCTGTGTATTTCGATCAATCATATTTAGTATAAGTTGAAACCAGTTGTCACTTAGTTCAACTATAAAACAGAATTGGTAATGTAAAGATTGTCCATCATTTAGAATCATTCTATATCATGAATAAACGGATTGTAAGAAATGTATGATCCATTGTATGTCAATTCAATAAATGACAAGTATTGTAATGAATTCAAATGTCAGACTTCTACCTAAAATTTGTGCTGATGATGTCGTTCAGGAAAACGATGAAAACTTCACGACCAAACCATTCAGCTCAAAGAACAAAACTCCATCAAAATCATCCATCTGAGCTACAAATCTTCTTCACCATCGCAAACTTCAAATATGTTCTATGTCTAGTACTCCATAAAGTCTCACAAGTTTAATTCAATGTTGTCTCTTCTTAGTCTTATCGGAACAATTCGAATAGTTTGTGATGAAAAGGATAGGTGTAGCTTGTTTTTCTTCAGAATTATTAAATTCTGATGAATTATCATTTAGTACAAAATCACATTGATAGGGGCGGCCAAACCAAAACATGGTACCAGTTCACAAAGTCACTAACTTCTGGTCTGAGCCATGTTGGTAGATGTAGACTACTTGGTTGGGGTCCACATCACTATCGTGACCAATCGTTGGAGATTCTGTATGACATGGCTCAGAATCGATCACAATGGAGTGGGTGTATACACTCTTTGTCTTCCCTTGAACCATGAGATCGAAATTGCTTTATACCTTTCTCCGAACTAATTCTTTCTTCTTGTAGTATATCCTTATACATAATCTTTCTTTTGTAAATTACTACGACTGGATTAACTGCTCCTATGAATTTGGTGATCACCTTGTTGTGCTAATGAGGAGTGGCAACTTAGACCGATGTATTTATGTACCTAGTCCTACATTGTAGCTGACTGTATGACTAAGTATCAAATAACATGAAGTTCTTCAATCTAAAATTATAGAAATCTTAGTCCTTGGAATTAACATTAAATGTGACTGTGTGATTTCTTTCATTTGTGAGAGTTCCTTTCACTATTATGTAAACTGTTAACGAATACTACACCATGATCGGTATTAACTTCTATTCTCAAACATGCCTGATAATGTCTCATACCACTGAATTATACCATTTCTAATAATCCAATTAAGTGGTTTTAATAAACTGACAAATGTCGGTCCTTTATAGATTTTCTTTTATGACACAATAACATGTTTTATACAGACTAACTTCACTTGTTCCCTAGAGTCAACAACCAATCCACGATTTGTACTTTGTTGGATTGGTATGCGTAAAACATGTTCAAAATATCGAAGTCACTGTAGTATCGTTCATTTATTGTGTTGAATATTTCTCTATCTAGTGTCAATCCATATAACTCGAATGTAATCATGTTTGACACTTTAAAAAAGAAAAGAAAATCTTAACCAATTTCCTCACATTATCACTTGTTTTGTGTACAATATTTGTAGTGTCATCATATTATTTAATATTCTTTATGCCTGTTACTCCTCGTGGAGGAGCATAAGCCACCCATCAGCACTCGCCATCCAACACTGTCCCCTGGGCAATCCTTTCCAGTTCTTTCCAGTTGTTATTCATCCTTTTCATATCTGCTTCTATTTTCCGAAATAATGTGTTCCTTTGTCTTCCTTTTTTCCGTTTCCCTTCAGGATTCCAAGTAAGGGTTTGCCTTGTGATACAGCTTGGTGATTTACGTAATGTATGTGCTATCCACTTTCAACATCTTTCCCTAATTTCTCTTCATCTGGAAGTTGGTTTGTCCTCTGCCCCAGAATGGTGTTGCTGATGGTATTCGACCAATGGATGTTAAGTACTTGCGTAGACAACTATTTATAAATACTCCGTCTGTAGCTCTTCTCGAGTTACTGTCAATCCCTGGCTCGGGTAAAGAAGGACGGTTGGGCATGAGGTTGGCAACCCCATCCCTTAGGAAAAATCTTGCTAAAAAACGCCAACCAGATTAAACAAATTAAACGATTTAGTGTCAACATTTCTGGTTAACGTTTTTTTTAGCGAGTTAGTTTTCTACGAGAAGTGCTGGTGGGCGGCCTATATTCCTCCACGAGGAGTAACAGGCGTAAGTAAGTAATTGTCAACATACTTTTACATATTACGATATGTATCTAACTAGTTTATAGACGATCTAATATACTAAACTATACATTAAAATTTAATTAACATTAGTTGGTTTACATGATGGTACTTGTAAAATAGAAAAAAAGTAACCATAAAATGAACTAGGCACCAGTAGGCATAACCACATACAATATGCAGTCGTTTTTATTGGTTGGTGTATATACAGTTACATGTATGTTAAGAGGTATGTCTGCTTTCGTCTCTCTCTCTCTCTCTTTATATATATACTTATCTCACTATTGATACTATACACATGTACAACTATGTGAGATTAGGTCGAATTCGTATTGTTGTTGTTATAATAGATAGCCTTAACATATTAATCATCGTTGAGAGTTTTTTTTGGAGAAAATGGTAACATTATTTGTTCTTTCATCTATCTGTAATCATTATTATACTTTCTTGTTTATATCACTTTCTGTCTATCTCACATATACCAACCAATATAGTAACCGGGTTATTCATTCATACTATCTATTCAGTGCATTTCAAATTGTTATCTACCTAACATCATTGAAGAAGAGTTTTTCTTGTATTCTGAGTTGAGTTATACAACATAAATCGGTGGTGACTTTGGGCGACATAGCTCAGAATCAATCACAATGGCGTCGGTGTATACAGTGTTTGTCCTGCCTTAAAGCATGAGTTTAAAATTGCCTTATACCTTTATTTCTACTATCTAATTCTTTCCTCCTGTACTATATTCTAATACATCATCTTTCTTTTATACAATACTACCATTGAAGTGACTACCTTTAGGAGTTTGCTTATTACCTTTTGTACTAATGAGGTGTGGTAACTTGGATCGATGCATGTATGTGCCTGATCTTACATTGTAGTTGACTGACTGAATATTGAATACAGTAACATAATCGTACAGATCAGGAATTTTAATTTACATAAGATTGAAAGCAATGAACATGATGTAATTTAATGAATGATGAGATCGTTTGTTTAAGTTGTTAATAAGTCTAGACTTCCTCTATCGAGTCCTCTTAATCATAGTAGTCAATGGTTGGAGATGTCAGGTCACTGTAGTGCAGATGTATTCTCACTTTATCCTCCTGTAGATCTTGAGTTCCAATCTTTCTTTATAATGGGTAAGAAGAGATCAGATTATCTAGCCTGATGTTATTACGCAATCATTTTTTTCCCAAAGAATAGCTTCAATAATATTTTCTTATCAGAAAGGGGGTTTTATGGAGATTGTAGTAATTTAATAGTTGAATTCTTGAGTCCATTTAAGCTAGACCACCATGGAAAACCTGGAAGCATTGGACTGAAACTTCTCAGCAGTGCCCATTCACGATCCCCACACATGACTCAAACACAGGACATTTGGTTTCTTACGCGAACGCTTAACATTTATACCATTGAGCCGCTATCCAACGGTGTTAATTTTAAACTTCAATCGATCCATAATTTTACACAACCCTTCATCTGAGGTGTATAATGTTTCACACTAAACTATTTTATCAACCATAGCCTTGTTTGTTCTACTTTTAATTATACCGTATAGTGGACCACTGATACTTGTTGAGATATCAAAAAAAGAACAACAAATTAACGTGACCCGGAGACAAATATATAACTTGCTAGTTGAAAGACGAATTCAGTAACTTATTCTATAATCAATCAGTTACAATATAAATACTTATTAATCGCTCGATAATTTTCATTGCACACAAACAATACTTTGAATAATCCTAATAAACTAAAGTACAATTAATTAATTCATACTTCACACATTGAAACACTATGTTATACTTTAGAATATGTGTTATATGACTAGATGTGTAATTCAGGAATATATGTGTTTCATCTTGTATGGAACTTATCAACTACATGGACCTATATACAATTGTTGATATTCCGCATTAAGATTAAAATTCAGTTTCTATGTAGATGTATTGTCAACTAAGTATTGAGTGCTGTTAGAGGTATGAAGACGGTTATCACTTCCCGGTTGCCCACACCGTGGAAGGGTTCTTCTGGAGGTACTCGAAAAGGAAATTAGATTAAAGGTGGTCTTAGTGACCTGAGGTCGTGACCGCAGTGCCCGAGGGACAATTGCTTAAGGTCGGTCACACACGACCTTTTTATGGGTGGTTTTTGTGTTAGCTCCGTACTTGTTGAGACCTTACTGCCGGAGACGGATATCCGTGGGATAAGGCGAGGTGTGTGTTTTTAGGGTCGACCTTTTCTAACCCCACCCCTCCTTGTGAGAAGGCAGCATCTCTGTTATGCTGTTTGTCTAAAGGAAACATTTTCACACCTCTGTACAGTCAACAGTACGACTTCGGACCTTGAAATTGTTGCTTTTAATCTTACTGCTCTTCAACCGACCTATCTGGCATGGTAGGACCTTGAAGAACAGTTGTTCCAGCCGGTATAGCTCGGTTGCTTCATCACGATAGGCAAGCCCGACCATCACGTCAAGGTAGCAACAACGGTCGGGATTATCAACTAAACTAGTAAATCTAGATATTCATTAACTTGTTCAATCGGTATGAAGGTATATGCATCTGATTTTAAGTTATTCATTCCTAAGGATCAAATTAGAATAAATGAAATAGAGTAGAAAAGAAATATTCACCCTGTTTAAATTAATAATATTGCATTGGTAATTGATTGGTTTTCTAGTTTCCTTACACTGGAAACTTATGTATGAATATCTTTTTGTAGTTTATCATTATTATTATTGTTATTGATGGTAGTGTTAATCAATATGTTATTGATGAAATTAATTAATACATGAATCAGTCACTAGGGTACTATTTACTAGTTGTTGACTATTAATAGCACAATCATAGTATATATATGTATATAACATCTAACTTGCTATGGTGACTATTGCCACGTGAATGTATCCATCAATCAATATCAGTTTACTTCTTATTCATAAAGGAGAAATATAATTAATAATCTGTTAAACCGTATGATTGTGTTAAGTAGGTGAAAAGGTAAATCCCTCTTTTCCCCCCCTCTCTCTCTCCCTCATACACAATGATTATAATAATTACCTAATCGAAATTCTTTTAAACAAGGGATAGAAATACACACAGAAATATTGGCTGAAAATAATAATTCAGTAATATTCAATCCCTAACAATAAAATATTGTTGCTAAGAGAAAAACATTCTGAATCGATGTCAACATTTTTCATGGAGTTAATTATTTCCTATTACTGACTGTACTGTATTAATAAATGTAAACCTTTCTCTCTCCCTCGCGCGCTCTCTCTCTCTCATTTACATTGATGAACTACTTACACACAAAATATTTTTTTTTTGGTAAAACTTTGTATTTATTTGTATAAATTCATTATATCTCAATATAGTGCATACAATACATGGTCAATTCGATCAATGATAGGTCACATTACAATTTGATCGATAGAATTCGATTATCACTAAGACGGATAGATATGTTTTGTTATGGATTATTATTTTAGCCCTAAAAATTAGTCGATACAGCACTTGTGCCTTGTATTATTTATCGATCGAGTCGTGGATCTTCAAATATTAAAACGAGTGCGTGATTTTTAAACTACTTAGTTGTGATTTAATCACTGTAATCAACTTGTTATGTATCATGATTATCATCCAATAACATCAATGATAGTTCACTTGATATTGTTTATTTGTTGGCTATCAGGACTCAATAGCTAAGTAGATAACGCAATGGCGTTTGAAGCGAATGGCACTGAGTTCGAGTTTCAGAGTGAACATCGACTCGGAGATGCAGGTACATCCACTTGAAGAGTCCCAAATAGGACGAAACACGCGTCGTGAATTTCACTGCTAGCCAATATCCATCTTTGAATTAATGGTAGTTGTTTAATCCTAGACAATAGCTTAACCCTAACAGTCACAACTTATCATTAGATCTTCGAGAACTCATCTTGAAGCAGTTCATATCAGTTAATTTGCTACTGAAGTTGAATATGTGAAATCCTCAGTATCAGATTCATTAGTGTAAGATTTGAAGTTTTTTTTAAGTTCTTGAATTAGATTCGTCGTAGTTCCTAAGCTCTCATTAATGAGCAGTTTCATGCCAGAACGAAACAGATATGCACTCCTTCCTGATTTTCATAGGTACCCCAAGTGAGATCAGTCTCTGAAGAATATCAATGGTTAGTAGGAAGCCTTTTTTCCTGAATCTATAACTCAATGGTGATAATAGCTAGTGATGTACAACAAGATTGACTGTAGCAACAGAAAGAACGTCTAATGCAGCTAACCTCTATCTATCGTTTTCTGGCAGATCTATGGTTACTCCTCAACTAAAGGACAAGTTACTTGGTTTTGGATTATCCATGTGTTTCTATGAATTCAGCTACTTCTATGGCGAAAGCTATATTAGACGCGCAATCAGTCTAGTGCACCAATATTCGTTCTTGCTCTTTCTAAGATAATAAAGGGAACCATGTGTATGAAATATCCTGATTAGTTTAATTATTTCATATACTCATATAAATATTACTGTGTGTTAGAGTAAAGCCCAATGTGGATATAAATGTGAACTTTATTGTTCTAAGATGATGGAGAATGTTTGTAGCTCAGGTGGATGAATTTGATGGAGTGTTTTCTGAGCTGGTGCTGATAGGAGTTACAACCAAAACAAACAAGTAAACAATGACAGGCTTAAGGTCAACAAGAACCAATCAACATCGAGTTATACAGGACAAGCTATGAACCATATGTATAGAAATTCGAACACTTCACTTCTACCTGAAGTTTGTACTGATGATGTCGTTCAGAAGTACGATGAAAGCTCCACGACCAAACCATCCATCTCAGAGAACAAAACTCTATCAAAAACTTTATTGTTCTAATTCATATAATGGGAATTTTTAAATTTGATTAGATGAACAAGTTCTTATTTCACTCAGATTATTTTTCGTTGTTTTTGATGGAGTTTCGTTCTATGAGCTGGATGGATGGTCAACCATTATCCACCTGAGCTACAAATCTTCTCTACTATTTTTCATTGTACAAAATATTAGTACTTTTACAGTTTATATCAAGAACTGACCTCGTTTTATCAATTACAAAATTCAAGGAAGTTTAAGACATTTAGTTGTTTCTTCTCAATATATACCTTCTCAATAGTGAGTATTCATTACATAGTTTTATTTATTTATTTATTTGAACACATAAATATTGGTACAAGAGGGCACCAAATATATATGCGCCACACCATATTTGTGTGTGTGTGGGCTGTGACATTGCCCGGGTGCCCAAACCGAAGCAGGTGGTTTTCTCACGGGGCCACACCCCGAGCCTTGGACCTAAAGGTCTGATCCACAAGGCAGTGGAGCATCATAAGGAGATGCAGTCCCATGGTAGCCGGTGACCAACGATTGGTTCATACGCCATTTGTTTCCGTAGGATCCTGGAGACCATGTGCACCATTGATTTGGTTTGGGATCCGGTTAAAGCGCCTGATATTCACTTTACGTCCTCTCATTTTCGTAAACAACATCCGTGGCTCTAGAAAGCAGTGAATAGGACTTTCCTGGCATAGGCTATATACGCGTGTCCATGTGAGAACATTTCGAGAGGGAGGGCGGGTCCCCCTCCTTCATGTAAGTGATAAAATTCAACAATCTTTACAAACATTCTAAACAAATATGGTGGATGGTAGTTACCAGTAGAATCCAGGATGTACATTTCGTCCTATATGAGACTTGTTAACTGGATATACTTATGTCTTCCCAAATCTTTCCAAATTCCTGTCACTATTGGTTATCTTTTTAATTGAAGTTGATATTTCTTTTAGTTGTTCAATAATGTAAAGGAAATTTCCATGTTCATTATGTTGTTTGTTTGTTTGTTTGTTTTTTTTTTATTCACTGTCATCTCACCACTTTTCATCTTGTTCTTGTTAAATACTAATTTTGTCTGTTGTTATATTGGTAGGTCGAATACACTGATAATAATGATAATATTGATATCGTTCATTATGATTTCTTTGTTTGTGTATCTGTGTATGTGTATGTGCTTGTGTATATATATGTGTGTGTGTTTCTCTTATCCCTTCAATCATTTCATTCAGTTACTCAATAGTTGTTAACCGGTTTCATTTTTAGTATCCCATGTTGTATGTGTCTTTTTATTTTCTTGTTACTCCTTGTTCACTTAAATCTTCTATCGGTTTTGTTTAACTGTATTATTTACTTTCATATTAAAGAATAACATTTGTATACATGCCTATAGATTCATTTAAAATGTTCAAGTAACAGAAGTCGGGGAAACGATCGAGTTACAGAGAGAGAGAGAGAGAAGAAAATGATTAATTGAAGAGACATACAATTGTGAAATTATTCACTTACAACAGGATAATGAAAACAAAAATCAGCAAACATAAATACAAACACAATGAAAGTAGGACAGTTTAAATGGTTATAATAATGGTTACATTGGTATTAGTATTCGTAGTAGACTGAATATTTTTTTATTGCAGAATATATTTGCACTATATATCTGTGTTGTGTATTTACAAGGCCAAACCAAAACATCGTATCAGTCGTTGAAGTCAATAACTTCTAGTCTGAACCATATCGGTAGATGCAGATTACTTGGTTGTGGTCCGCATGGCTATCATGACCAATGCTTGGAGATTTTGTATGACATGGCTCAGAATCGATCAAAATGGAGTAGGTGTATACACACTCTATCTTCCTTTGCACTATGATATTAAAATCGCTTCATATCTATCTTTCTAAGAACTATCTCTTCCTTACTTTACTATATCCTTACATAAAATCTTTCATATATTTCCATTATTGAATTAACTGCTTCTACGAACCCGGTGTTCGTCTTGCTGTGCTAATGAGGTGTGGCAACTTAGACTGATGTATTTATGTGCCTGGCCCTACATTGTATACGTGTATAGACGTGATTGGTACATATGAGAGACTGAAGGTCTTGAATTCTTGGTGGAGCATAAGATTTAGGTAGAAGTTTCTGTTGATTATGTCTTTGAGATGAGCAGGGGAAGTTCCATAACCAATTAATTCAACTCAGAAGATGAAACTTAATCAAAATCATCCACCTGAGCTACTAATCTTCGCCAACGGTCCTGGGTTCAAGTTCCATATGGGCTGTTGTGGATGCGCACTGCTAAGAAGTCTCATACCTAGACTAAACGATTGTCCAGTGCTCCCAGATATTCAGTGATGGTTTAATGTTGTCGGTTGATGCTTTCAATCTAAGCCTTCAGTTTTAAGATGAATTTCCATTGTATGATGAACAAATTTGACTGAAATCATGTTTGTAGTTTGTCAGTAATTTGTTTTACAATCAGTTATATGCTAATTTCATTCCGCTCAAGTTATGACTTTTCTATGATTATTTTACTAGATGACTTGATTGTGATCAAATCAATCAACTATGAATCAATAGTTTGGAGGTCAGAACCCTGTACCATCTCAATTTAAGTGACCGGTTAGTAGTATTACTAATTCTTAACACAGAAATTAAGTAGTCTCTATCCGACTACATAAACCTGTATTCAGTAACTGGGTCATATACATTAATAAATACTGTTAAAAGTCATTTGATCCTGTATTAAATTAAATTACAGTATGAAATTTTTACAGATATATATTCCCGACTAGAGTGACAATCGTTTTTACAATTAAATAGATTATTATTGAAGATCATGAGTTAATTGTAGCTAGACCAACATAGAAAATTTGGAAGTACTGGACAGCTGTTTCGTCCTATTGTGAGACTCCTCAGCAATGCACACCCACGATCCCGCCTAGCATGATTCGAACCAAAGACCTATCAGTCAGGCACGCGAGCGCTTAACCTCGACGAATGGCCCTTACCATTTGTATAAATATCATTTACTATTGTAATATCTAGTTAAACTTGGTCAAATGCGCTCTTCCTCATACAAGTGAATACAATCCTTATATTATATACAATTTAAAGATGTTTTCGTTGTAGTCAGTATTATGTTTATCGGAATTTCACTTAAGATTATGTTGCGTATACACTTTATTCACTGTTATGCATATCTAGGTGTAAGTAATATATCTTCAATACTTTTAGCTATCGTAGCTCAAACTCAAGTTCTCTCTCCCTTATTTTTTTACCTCAACTAAATAGCCATATCGTAATCATAGTTTTTATTCGAAAAAACAAAGTATAACTCTAATTTGAGTACATTACCATGTACTTATTTATTGAGTGATATTGATTGTGTTTATGTGAAGGGTTAGGTGCATCTATTGTAAACATTAATTAAAACGAAGTTCGTCATCATATAAACATTTCATAGTTGTTGTTTTCTTTCTTTCTTCTTGAAATCAAGTACATTATTAACGATATTTACAGTTATATTAATCGATGTAATAGATATGTAAGGCAGTAATGAATTAGATTTGTCGGTCAAGACAACGATTTTAGTGAAGTTTCATTCTCTAAGCTGGTTGTTTGTCTCTAAATGCCCTGATACAGCCAAGGGTGGAGAGAGTCAGCTCTGAGGAGTCAACAGGAAACCCTGGACCCGGGTTTCGTGCTACTTGGCACTCGTTAACAAGATGTACCTGTAATCTTGAGGGGACCGGTGCTCCCTGGCGGATTCGATCTCGTGTCACCCAACTTCACAGTCAGAGACGTTACCACTGAGATATCCGAGCCGTGACTAACCTCCTGTAGGACTGAGATGGAACACAATTGATTGATCACTGGGTGGTGATCAATGTCATGCTTGTCTAGTCCTTATTAGTGCGTGAGAGTCAGCTCTCTCTCTCCAAATGCTCTCACGTGACCACATGCATACAACAAGTGCCAGGGAAGTTCTACTCACTGGCTTCACGTGCCACGGATGTTGTTTACGAAATTGAGAGGACGAAAAGCGAATGTTCGGTACACGATCATAGAATCATTAAGCAAATAGTATACAGCTATAAGCGAATTGTTACGGACAGAAATGACACTGTCCATTGGATAAGTTAATTTAAGGGCTCACTAAATTTAAACTTGTAAAAAACTCAAGTATAGATGAACGTACTATACATTCGGCTGTTGAATTATAATAGGAAGAAAACGCATTTCCACTGTTAGCTATCTTTAATATCTTTAATACAATGGATTCAGATAAATCGACTTCAAGCTGTCTAATAGTTATTCAAATTATTAGAGAGTTCTGTGTTAGTGTTCCATCTCAACTTATCGTCTCATCAGAACTATACACTAGTATCTTTATGCGGAACCAAATTTATAAAACATCAAGTAACATGAACTATGACACCATCATACGTTAGAATTTTTGTGTTATCTGTCCAAACATCAGTCAGTCAACAACAACGTAGAACTTCATACGTAAGTACATCAGTTTAAGTTGCCGTACCACGTTAGCACAGAGATGCAATTGTCGGTTCAAATCCCATAGTGGTAGAGGTAATAAGAGTATAAGCAGTAATCAGGAAAATTAGTGTTTGGAGATGTTATTTAAAGAGTATAATCCAGTGAAATAAATTTGGGAAGAGGAAAAAAAGAGATAAGGAGGAATAAGGAGATCAAAATTCGAGAGAAAACACAAAGAGTGGATGCACCTGCTCCATTGCAAACTATTTCGAGCCATGTTATTCAACGTCTCTAACCATCAGTTGCTATCATCTCGCGGTCCCCAACCAATTAGTCTACACCTACCAACATGGCTGAGTCCACTTGTCAGTGTCTTCATGGATTTGTGCCATGTTTTGGCCTGGCCACCCCTAGCTTCCTTCCAACCTACTTCTACACTATTAACAAATAAGTGAATAACGAGATTGAAAACACAGGGAAGATGGCTGGGAAGCCAACTCCATCTTTGTCAAGCGTTACTCAATATTTATAGTCAGACAAAATAAAGCTACAGACATGTGATTAATAGGATAAGAAGGGCACACACATATACGCTCATATAAAAACAGTCTAATGATGCAATAATAACAAGGTCAATGTATGCTCAAGTAAAATGAAAGATGGGATGTCCGAAAGCCGAATAAGGTATATGGGCTTGGCATAATAACGCACACCATAAAGCATCTCACGTCGGGGCAGTCGGTCGTTCGGCATACGTAACACGTGTCCCAGCCATTTAAACTGATGAAGTTTCACTACGTCATCAATTGATTTACCATTTTTACCTAATACCTGTTTCCTAACAACTGCATTACTTACTCGATGGTCTCAGGATATACGAGCAATGATTCTGTCCAACCATAAACAACCATAAAATTCTAAATACAATTTATCGACGTGAATATTAAAAAGAAGAAAAATTATATTGATTTTATGCCAAATATATGGCTTGATTATCCAGTCATTTGTTTTTATTGATTGTCTCTTTATTACCATTTTATCCCCTTTCATGATTTCATTCTCATTATGGATACTTTTAATCAACCACTTTTATGTAAATTTTAATGTATAGTTTCATAGTATTGGAGCATTGAGTCGATATGAGATCAGATTGTTAAGTGAAACGCTGAAATTACTTAAAATTCAGTCTCTGAGATGTCACATATACATTCTTCCTTAGAACTAGATGAGAATAAACATCTAATCATCCTCTATTACCAAACAAACAGGCTATAAGATTAATCTTAACTTGGCTTTTATGGTGTTGTACACAAGTGTAAAAAGGTATATACCAAGGTTTATATTGAAACTTTAGTCATACGTAAATTCAAACTCCCTTTTATATATTCAAAAACAGTTTGTTCTCACCTTAAACCTACCCTGGTTTCACATCATTTCTTTTGTTATCCTTATGTTCTATTACCCTCCAGTTCTAGTCTAGTTGACCTTTTATTTTTACATATAAATGTTCTTAACAAGTATATTGTGTGTGTGTGTGTGTGTGTGTGTGATCAGATCGTTCGAAATGTATTCCGTTAATCTATTATCACTTAATCCTGATAATCTTCTTCTTCTTCTTCTTACCACTACTACACTATCGAAATTTATCAAAAGGGCTAATTCCTTTAAACATTCTTCTTCTTGAAATCTTAATTATTGTGTCAAAACATGTTGTTTCTTCGTGTGATTCTAAAGTTGTTTCTAACTCAACTTCATTGACCATATTACGTAATAACATCTTTTTAAAATAATAATAATATTAGGTCCATTGTAAATTTAGGCCGTTTCCAGCTGACAACAAGCTTAGACATTTAATGAATTACATTTGAATTATGCAAATATTATTCTTCTCATTTGGGGTATTGTTTACTAGAATCTTCTTGTTGATGTTAAGGACTGTAATTGGTCAGTCTCTTATTAACATATGTGAGTATTTAGATGGTGGTTGGAGGTAGTCAACAGGAAACCCTGGACTCGGGTTTCGTGCTATTTGGCACTCGTCAGCAAGGTGTACCTGTAATCTTGAAGGAACTGGTGCATTCGATCAGCACTAATAAGGACTAGACAAGCATGACATTGATCACCACCCAGTGATCAATCAATTGTGATATGTGAGTATTGCCTCGGTTTTGTCTTAAGTCACAAGCATTATAAGCAAATCTAGCTACTACTGTAGCAAGTCCATTCAACTTAGTGTATTATTTGTCTACTCATTGTAATTCAGACACTTCATTCACTATGTTCATTTCTGTGTGTGTGTGTGCATGACTGAGCACGTGTCTGCACATCAATTCTTAACCTATTCTCCTATTCATTGTAACATACAGATAATCAATAATTTATCCACACTTGATTGACACTCAAATATATAGATATATATATGGATATTTAACTCACACACGCACACACACACACTCTCTCTCTCTCGTGGTTTCACAGTGTGCTTGCTCGCTGTACGCTTGTGCATTTTATTCATCTTTAACAATAAAATAAAATATCTCTACAACTGATGTTCAGGCTTCTGAATAATCTCGAGTAAATCCGTAATTCCACTAGGAGATTAAGCCTACCTTAAATACTCAGTTAACGGGATATCATTTATTGGAGTCAGATATAGAGGAAATTAGCCCACAACATTTGGTGAACCGCTTTTAGAACACACACCATTTCTCTACAAAGTCTGCTGTATTCTCTCCAAGCGTATCTTGAAGAACTTCACATTGGAATTACTGTTACAATTATTAACAATTCATTGACAGTCATAATAAATCCACCCATAACATTGTTCCTTTGGAATTATTGCTGTATGTTCGCATATTTAAACCAAAAGTGACAGTTTTTCTTTTCGGTGAGTCTTATATATATTTCTTGTTGTTATTTTTGATTTCTCTTCATATTGTATATTACAATTGTCAGTTTATTATTACTATTGCTTCTTCGTATCATGGCACTTGATAATTCGCTAAGCCTTTCATCTCCGCACAGTAAGTGTAGAGGAACATCCAGAAGTCGTAGAAGTCGTAGTCCAAGCACTACCAGACACAACATTTGTTGGTACCATAGAACGTACGGCAAACAAGCTAAAAAAAATGTACTCCGCATTGTAACTTCGCAAGCACACAGAAAAAGGAACGTCAAGACCGCCGGTTAGTGACGACTGCAGTCACTGACCACAACTCTCACGACAGCCGGCTGTTATATGTAACAGACAAAAGAACCGGCACACAGTTTTTAGTCGACACAGAGGCAGAGGTTGGTGTAGTACCACCCACTACACTCGAGAGAAACACACCTGACCCCAAACTAAAACTACAAGCAGCAAACATGTCTGACATCAAGACGTACGGCAAAAAGCGGTTTTGACCGCCTGGTAGTGCTTGGACTACGACGTCTACGGCTTCTGGATGTTCCTCTACACTTACTATGGGGAGTATTCAATAATTGGCGGTGGGCTATCTGTTTAGTGAGGGCATCAACTGTTCGTCGTAACTCGGCGATCTCGTCAGTTGAGCTTGGTTGTATGTGAGATACAGAGTGAGTCTCAGGCCGCTCGTAATTCTGTCGGCTATGTCTGTTAGCCTACCAAAATCGACATCTTCGTCTCCAATTGCAAATATCTGTTGGACGTTTTGTGGGACACGTCTGAGCCACAATTGATATAATAGACGTTTGTCTACTGTACGATTTGCTAATAAATTTGTCATGTGGCGTTTTAATTGAGATGGTATACTGTCACCCAGGTCCACATTAACTGAAGCGAACGAATTCCTAACCTCTAGACCACTGACCCGTCATCTAATAGTTCTTTAATTGACTCATGATTCCAATTATTGAAATATCCACAAAAAGCCTTTTCTGATCTTAATCTATTCTTCTTAATCTGTCAAAATTACTGTGAATTTCTTTATGATTATCATCACATTGACATTAACTTACAATTACGGTTACAACTACAATCTAATTGAAATGATAGAAACAAATTTGTTTCTTTATTTAAATGTTTACATATTAGATTTTCAATAATAATAATAATAACAACAAAGGTCATGTATGATAAGTTTGCATGATAAACACATGTTTATACAAGAAAGACAGAGTAGTGTGTGTATGTGCTTGATTGAATGACTGACTGAGAGAATCACATGAATTCGGCTACATACACCCATACCCACACCCACATCTACACACGCACAAGCACACACATGTATCCAATGCTGTATAGAAGAAATCAAAGTTGTAGTAAATGAACCAAGTAGCTAGTGAATTCAATCGAATGCAAATAAAAAGAAGCAACATGAAACAAATGAATAGTGACATTTCCCTCTCCCTCCCTCTCTCTCTCTCTCTCTTCCTCTCCATCCATGGACGAACAAAATAGTCAATGAAAAAAGGCAAAATATCTAAATAAAATGGTCTAATCTAAGAAAAGCATAAACAACAGATTACAGTTACAAATAAAAAGAAGAGTGAAAAATTAGTTTTTTTTGTTTTTCAAAAAGAAAAAAAGAAAATTAGACGATATTAACAAACAATCATGACCAATTAGTAACAATGAAACTGTGTAATTCCAAACACATGATTTATCTTACCAAAAAAAACTTCTTTATACATACAAGTATATGGATACTATTGATGTATAGTGTATATGCATAACAAGCAGTACTGATTTTCTCTCTCTCTCTCTCTCTTTGTTGTTGTGCACATGTGTACTTTTGTGAGTGCGCGTGCGTGTATAACCATGTTTTTGGCTAATTTACATTTTTCACTACGTTTATTTATTTTGCTGGCCTTTTGTTCATAAGCTATTCAATTTTTAATCACAATAACAGTCATTCTTGTGACGATTACATTAACGATCATGACAATAATTGTAATAAATAACGTAATAAATCAATAATTTATAATGAATTAGTATTGTGGAGTATCCTTCTGATATGAATCAACATAAATGCACTAGTGACTCTGGCATCAAGAGGTATTCCCTGGAGTTCTAGTGAGAACTTGTTGTTGTTGTGAGATAGTAACTCACTGAAGAAAATGGTGAATGTATCGCTCAATGTTGTGGATTAGTTGAAGTTAGACATTAACACCGTGGGATACCGGCAAACTCAGTAGTTTAGAGGTTCGAATCTCGCGAGTTGGGATCGCGGATGCGAAACGGCCGTCCAGTAGTTCCGGTTTTTCTATGTTGGTCTACTTTCAATTGACTCATGATCTCAGCCATTCAAATTATTGAAAGATTCACAAAAGCCCTTTTGATATATATTTTTTCATTAATATTTGATATTGAATTGAAATGAAATGCATACAGTACAAGTGTATCCTTCTATTTGAATCTTGTCAACTGAACATTCTAATGTTGATGTTCATACACAGACTTGAACGTTTGTTTTTCTTTCATTACCTTGACAACAGTAAAACAAAAACAACTATAAATAGCTTGTGTCAAGTGTTGTTATAGTGGCAATGCAATGTTTTTTTTCGATTTCGTAAATGATTAATCAATTAATATCATACGGCATTTTTGTGTATGTTATAGTAATTTCAGTAATTGAGATCATGGGTCAATTGAAGGTAGAACAACATGGAAAACCTGGAAGCACTGAACGGTCGTTTCGTCCTAGTATGGGATTCTTCAGTAGTACGCATCCACGATTCCGCACGCGGGATTCGAACCGAAGATCTTCGGTCTCGCGCGCTGTCTAGTGTTTCCAATTACTAACTTACTTGCTTACTTATTCCATTTATTCATTCATTTAATTCATCCATACACTTATGTAAATAATGTGATTATTTCATGTGATGTATTATCTCTGATGATGTTCAGTTTTTTTCAACTAGTTATACATTTTGCATATTTGTGATATAGCTGAATTGTGTATTAAAATGGCAATACACAATTGTTTTTTTCGTATATCAATGAAATGATAGTTTAGTATAACCGGTTAACACAAGTGTAGTCATATGGCCTATTCACTACCACTTGTGATTAAATTTAAGTCTCATAAAGTGGTTGTGATAACTTTATATCATTGATATGTAATAGTTCTGTAAATGTTGTTAGTCATTAATATTATCAAACGCATAATTTATGCATATTATCATTCGTATGATGCCTCTATTTATATCGAAGTTATTTATGGAGTATGAAAAGAGGTTAGGCGTTGCGCGCGCGAGATTGAAGTCCTTGCGTTCGAGTCTTACATACTGGACCGTGAGTGCTCACTACTGAGGAGTCCTATGCTAGGACGAAACGGCGACCCAGTACTTCCAGGTTTTTCAGTGGTGATCTAACATTGATTGGTTCATGTTCTCAAATAAAGATAAACTATATTGATCAATTTACATGTATCCATGATGGAAGCTAATCTTCTGAAACAGAAAAAATGGTTTGAGTTTCAACGACATTCAATGAATATATCTTTGAAGATATTTACACTAGAACAATGAAATTGTGCTTGACAATGTCAATCTCTATATGCCTGTTAACTTGATTCATCATGAAGAGAGATTGGAAATGCTGTATTTATCTATTGTGTAAAAACTTGGACATAAACATTCTAATGCAAATCATCGGTAATATTTCTTATTGTTGCTAACCAATTGCATATGTGATTGTGTAATCATGTTTTTAGTGTGTTTGTATTAGAGTATATGGTTTGGTGTAGAGTTAAAATGACAGGGTTAGTCGTCACTTGTTTCATCTCGACTTATTCATACTAGACTTGTACAAACAATTGATGGGAGAGTTGGAAATGCAGAATCCCATGAGGTCAGAGAGGTCTGTTATGGATTAATTAATCCCTAAACTAAACCGAAACATTCATTCGATGGTTTTCCAATTAGAAATAGTGTTTGACAAAAATAATACTTTTTACTCAGAGTTATTTATTTCTTACTTAGGTAGGGTTGGGGACCGCGATATGATAACAACCGATGGTTAGAGACCCTGAATGACATGGTTCAACATCGTTCGCAATGGCGCAGGTGCATCCACTCTCTATGTTCTCCCAAATTCTAATCTTCTGAATTATTCATGTCCCTTTTTTCCTCTTTCCAAATTTATTTCACTGTATTATACTCCTTGAATAACATCTCCAAACCCTAATCTTCCCGATTACTGCTTATACTCTTATTACCTCTACCACTACGGGATTTGAATCGACAACTGCATCTCTGTGCTAATGTGGTGTGGCAACTCGAACTGATGTACGTACGTACGAAGTTCTACGTTGTTACTGACTGACTGACTGACTTAGGTAGAGTCGTTGTTTTATATTTACCCATGAAAACTAACCTTTAATTAAAAGTATATACATATGTATGTATAGTTATGGTTTCATAATAGGATTCTTTATATAGAAAGTTCGTTGCTTATTGAGCTGTTTCATTTTGACTGTAATATAATTTAAATTACGATAATTTACTGTAGAGATATACCAGACATCATTTGTAAGATGTCTCATTTTTGAGTAATATACACTTTGAACAATCTGTTTACAGGCATATACTGACTTGTCATGTTATGTTAATGTGGAGACGAATGAAGGTCATTTAATGAACAAAAGGTCAAATAATAACCAAATGATGATTAGAAATAAAGGAAAAAAGTGTGTGTGTGTGTGTGTATGAGAGAGAGATAGATTATGTAACAAAACCATGCACCACCCTATGCCTTAAAACGGATTAAAGATAACTGGATGGCAATCCCTTTTTGAAAGTCAAATTAATTAGTCATACTCATATAAAATATCTAACATACCTGGATAGCCCAGTGGTAACGTCTCTGACCATGAAGCTTGGTGACACAGGATCTAATCCATCAGGGAGCACCAGTTCCCTGAATATTACATGTACACCTTGCTGACGAGTGCCAAATAACACGGAACCCGGATCCAGTGTTTCTTGTTGTCTACCACCAAGCACCATTCTATCTTAATAAATGTATATTTTTCTCTTTACTATGTGTTTTATTTTTGTATACTTCTGAGTAATCTAAATCATACATATAATAATGTAGATAGAATAGGAATATATCAGAAAAATGATAGGGATAGCCAAACTAAGACTTGATATCAATCTATGCGATCAATAACTATTGATCTGAGTTATATTGGTATATACAGAATATCTTTTTCTAATTCGTGTTATTATTATGATTATTAGTTAGAGATTGAGTGTCATAGTTCAGGTTTTCCATGTTGATCTAACTTGAATTGACTCATGATCTCAACTATTGAAATTACTCTAATAATCCACAAACACCCCTTATTTGTAATGATTCAGACTTAATGAAGAAATCCCTGAGGTAATGGTATTGATAAGAAGCCATTAAGAATAATAATACCAATAATCATAATCATAATTATACATTGAATTCCGGTCATATTGTGAACCATAGTTTATTTGATTCTTTGTTGCTGTTTGTTTGTTTGTTTCCGATTTCAATGTTTATTATTATGACGTGAAATAGCTACTATTTGGTTTTTCCAATCAGCCTGTTTTCTCTTCCCTCTTTGTTAATATGTATGTATGGATTTGATATAAACTAATAAACATGTGTCTGTATATATGACCCCTAAATGCCCTGATATGGTTGGGAGTAAGGAGAGTCTTCTCTCTATCTCTATCTCTTTCCCGAAATGCTGTCACATGGCCACACGTATAAAACCACTGTTAGGGAAGTCCTACTCTCTGCCTTCTCATGGTAAGGATGTTGTTTACGAAATTGAGAGGACGAATGTCCGGCGCTTTAACCCGGTTGGTAAATATGGAGGATCCAATTAGGTGAGTTGAAAAACCCTGATTCTAAACCGATGGTGTATATGGGCTCCATGATCCTGTAGGAACAAAAGGCGTACGAACCTCATGTTGCTCACCAGCTATCATGAGTCTGAATTTCATAACGTTGTTCCACTGACTTGTGGATTAGACCTTGAGGTCAAACGCTCGAGATGTGGCCCCTTAAGAGAACCGCCTACTTCGAGTTGTGCACCCGGGCAGTATCCCAGCCCTCACACAAATCAAATGTCGGTGTGGTACATGTATATTTCATGCCTCCTTGAACTAATATTCATGTGTCAAAGTAAATAAAATTATATATATACCAGATGGCTTCAATCCATCTGCTTACAACTGTTAACTAATAATACTATCAATCAAAATGAGGCATACATATAAACATCCACTCACCCATACATACTTTACACATACATACACAGAGAGAATTAGAGTGTCTGTGTATTTGTGTATAAAGTGCAATGAGAAAATCTAAAAAAAGTCTAGTGGTCAGTGTTTGTATCAGGAGTGGTGGATAAAGTTGGAGAAAGCTATTTTTTCATTCTCTATCTTTCGCTCTTTCTCCTTTCACCTTGGTGTTGAGTCTTGTTGACCCTTTTCTCCTTCATATTTGGATAACTATCTGGTGTACGTCTGTGTGTGTGTACCATTATTATTATTATTATTATTGTTCGTAACTTGGCAATTCACTAAATACTCTTAATAGTCATAATGCTTTTTGGTCATGGTGATAAATTTTTTAAAAAATGATACAAAGTGCACAATAACAACAGGAAACTGTTTGTTCAACTCTCTCCCCCCCCCACAATTATATCGTTACCAAGGGATAACTCCATACTCGATTAAGAGGACACAAACTTTATTTATATCAAATTACACCATTAATACATATTTGACTAAGTTTGCCATGATGTCTTGAAATCGTAATTAAATACAATTTCAATGTATTCAGCTTGGAGTCATATATTTTCTATCAATGTGAAAGATACTACTTCTTTATTACTAATAAGATTCCGGACTCGAACTTCCAACCGAATGAATGACTATTCGAGTGATTTTAATTTGTTAGTTATTGTTCCATCTTAAAATTATCGATATATTGATCAAAATTGATACTGATTTATTGATTTATAACATTGAGTGTTTATCAGTTGAATCATTGAAACTAGTTTATTCATAGTAAATATTTTACGTATTTGATTGAGATCATGACCGATTGTGGGACTCTTCCTCAGTGCCTGTCCATGATCCCGCTCGCGGGATTCGAACCCAGGGCCTTCAGTCTCGCGCGAACGCTTAACCACCAGAACACTGAATCGGCATCCAACGATGTTAATATCTAACCTCAACCAATCCACGACATTTCGCAACCATCTTTCATTGTACTAAGGTAGATACCTATCTCTATCTGAAACAGGTTTTTAATGGTGGTCTAACATCAATCAGTTCATGATCTCAATTAAAAACGTAATAATTTCCAAAACCTTCTAATGATATTTCTACGTATTTGACTGTTATGGTCAACAGGAAGCCTTGATTTTTTGACTTCATTTTTACTAGTGCTCATCAGAAAGTCCCGAATTATAATCTTGATAGGAATCATGTTCCTTATGGGATTGCTGATCGATACTGATTTTAATATTTTCACTCAAGTTTAATTGTGTTCAATGTATATCCCATTACTAATTAAGTAGTTAGATTCGTTTAGCATCTTATACATCTAATCCGTTCATACAATAACTTGAAAATCTCTTACTTCGACTTCACATGACAATGAATGAGACTGCTTCCTATCCTCTTCTGTTGTCTCCATTAACTAGAGACTAACCATATTCTGTTTTAGAGATGATTTATTTAGTTAATGATATGGAATATTATTGACTATAGAGGTCTCACAAATAAATATATTTACACCCATAGGGACAGAATAACAAAAAAACCAAAATACAAATGAACAACGTTCGCCTCAGCAACAACAACAACAACAAAACAACCGAATAACTAACAGA
The DNA here is from genome assembly GCA_944470425.2 of Schistosoma bovis. NCBI lineage: Eukaryota > Metazoa > Platyhelminthes > Trematoda > Strigeidida > Schistosomatidae > Schistosoma > Schistosoma bovis. Next base: position 44,787,531 of record OX103956.1, on the reverse strand, counting down.
TCTCTGTTATAGCGGAATAAACATTTAATTTTCCAGTTAGGAATACTTTTTAAATTAATTGTAAGTTAGCTACTACTTAAACATGATATTATCATTGACAACATCAAGTATTAATCCGCCCGCCCCCCCTCCCACTTGAGTAAAGACTAATGAATTGTAAATATTTTAATTTCTTTTGATGAACGGAAAATCCCAATGAAAAGAGAGAGAGAGAGAGAAGTGGGGAGAGGATATGGGAGAATAAAATTGACGTGTCTAAATGAAAGTCAACCTGACAGAATCTAATAGGTAATAGGAGAGAGGTTAAGTCTAAAATTGTTTGTTATATACATATCATAAGTTGATTAGTATGAGACTATTTTATTACATGGGGACAATAAGGGGGGTGATGAGAAGGATGTATGATAGACAAAAACTCAGAGTGATACATTTGAATAAAAACCGAAAAAAAAATAGTTAAAACATTGGAAAAAAGATCGAACACAATTGTCTCGCAGCAAATATATAATATTTTTTAAATAGTTGAGATCACCAGTCAATTGAAGCTAGACCACCATGGAAAGTCCGGAAGCACTGGGTCTGTTGTGAGATAGTAACGCACTGAAGACAATGATTGATGTGTCGCTCAGTGTCGTGGATTGTTTGGAGTTTGACAATATGTAGACAAAATAATCGTGATGGGACTACAATTTTCGCGGCTAATCTTTGGTGATGATGATGATGATGTACCAAATATTTTTTCCTGTTTAAAAGCCCCATTTAAGTCAAACACGAAAGAATCTGTTTTATTGAAAACCTGGAAGCGGTAAATGACCGCTTCGTTTTAGTATGAAACTCCTCAACAGTGCGCATCTACGATCCCGCACACGGGATTCGAACCCAAGACCTAATTCACATCCTTGAAATGATTTTTCCCATTATCTGATTGGTTGTTGCTTATTAAATTCATTATGTACCCCAAGATTACTGAATGCTGCTAAATAAACAGTTGTTCTATTTCAGTCTTCGAATTCTATTAGGAATATAAAACTATTCTGAAAGTTATACCTTCTTTATCTCATATTAGTCATTTGCTGTTCCATCAAGTTCGTCTTAGAACACGTTCACATTAGAAGAACATCTGAAAATGTAATAATTTACAACATTTATGCGTGTATAATATGAGTAGGTTTGCCGGTTGTTAATGACAGTACCTTTGTTACGGTATAAATAGGAATAGCTATGGAAATCTTTGAATCAATTAATTTATTTTCATTATTTATCTAATTCATACTCTCGATGATAACAATAATATCAAAGAAGGATACAAAAATCAGTGCTTGAAGTCACTAACTTCTAGTATGAGCCATGTTGGTAGGTGCAGACTACTTGGTTGGAGTCCGCGTGACTATCGTAGTCAACGGTTGGAGACTGTGAGCGGAATGGCTCAGAATCGATCACAATGGCATCGGCGTCTGTCTTCCCTTAAACTAAGAGATTATAATCGCTTCATATCTTTCTTTCTACCAACTAATTCTTCCTTCCTGTACAATATCCTTATTGCAATCCTTCTTTTATATATTACTACCTCTGAATTAACTATTTCTATGAATCCGGTTTTCATCTTGTTGTGCTAATGAGCAAGGTGTGGCAACTTGGACCGATGCATATATGTGCCTGGTCCTACGTTGTTACTGACTGACTGACTGACAAAAATTAAATGACAATAAACAATAATATTTTGTATACCTGTGGTTTACTAATGTCCCAAAGTTGATATTTTAAGAACTGATCAATTTCAGTCCTGGATATATCAACAGGGGGTGGGGAAGGTGAAATTACAAACGCTTATTAAGAGATTCCTTTTACCTGGTTATTTATTTAATCAGTAACTTAGTGAATAACGCGTTGGTGTTCAAAGTGATAGACTAAAAGTTTCAGTTTCTTTGTAATTATCAACATTAAAATATCCAAGTTACATTCATTTGATTAGTCCTAAACAGAACGAAATGAACACATCTTGAATTCCACTGTCAGTAACTATTCAAATGTTCACTGTCACATTAAAACACACACACACACAGATACATATGTTTAGAATTCTTTGTATAAAAGTGTGTATGTGTGTGTGTTTGAGGGGGGGGGTGGTTGCAATGAAATTAGATTGGGTATTTTTTTTTACAAAATAATAAATTCTCCCCTTCTGTAGTTATGCTGAATGAGAATAAAGAAGTAAAAAATTAACTTCATTTATTTAATCTTTATTTCAATTTTAATTAATTTCAATGTTTCACTATTCGATCTATCTTAAGGTTAATCATAATTGATCTGATTGACTGATATTCATATCGGATACTTACTTATTGTAAAGTGAAGCAGTGACAATAATAGCGCTTACGTAACCTTTTTTTAACCTTGTGAATTATTGGTCTGTGGATTTGTACCCTATTCCACCTATTTTATGGATTGGAATCATGGGTCAGTTGAAGCTAGACCACCATGGAAAACCTGGAAGCACTGGACGGCCGTTTCGTCCTAGTATGAGACTCCTCAGTACTGTTCATCCACGACGCTGCACCCCGCGAGATTCGAACCCAGGACCTATCAGTCTCATACCAGGCACCAGGATGCACATTGCTGAGGAGTCCCATACTAGAACGAAACGGCCGTCCAGTGCTTCCAGGTCTAGCTTCAATTGACCCATGATTCCAATAAAAAAAACTCAACAATCTCCACAACCCCTAAACTGATAACCACCTATTTCAGCCTGAGCTGTTTGTTAGATAGTACAATTCACTTATAAGAAGTCAGTTACGGCCCTGATCATTCAATGATAAAGTTTAAGACTGTATAGCTAAACGATGTTTTTTCGAATTTCACATGGAGAATCAGTTCACCTTGCTGACGACTGCCAACTAATACGAAATCCAAATTGGGTGGAGTTTCCTGTCATCTATTTTTGATTATAACAAGTGACCGACTGTACAAATTTGTATCTAGACTCATAGTAGAATATTTGCTCCTTTTGGTAGTAGTCATGCAGGATTCAGGATAGTGAAATCAAGATGATACTACTTCATCCCGGATAAGCTCGCCATATTGAAATACAAAACAATTGTTAGAATTAATTCAATAGAGGTCTTTTAACTTTGAAAATAGTGAATAATTATTTAATATTCTTATTAGTACAGGATGTGTGTGTGATTTTAAAATATTGAGGGTTTAAAGTGTGGAATGACCTGAAATATACCAGCATTAGGAAACTTGGACGGCCGTCTCATCCTAGTATGAAACTCCTCAGGAATGCATATTAGCGAACCCACATCCGGTCGCCGAACTCGTAACAATCGTTTTCGCGTGAGAATGCCTAAACGTCAGGCTCTTGATTAGGCATCCAGTGGTGTTAGTGTCTAACCATTAAGAGTAGAAAACACTCGTAAGTTACTAGTATCTGATCACAGATGTCTTAGAAATATTGTTCGCATCTGCTGGGATAATCGGGTAATTAATAGTGACGTTAGACGCAGGGTATTACGGAATGATGATAAATCAGTTGATGAGGTTGTGAATCTTCATCATCCGAGATGGTTGGGCCACGTATTACGTATGCCTGAACTACGATTACCACGACGCGCAGTGCTAACTAACTAACTGACTGACTGATTCCAAATATAAGGAGGAGGGAATCACATAAACAAGAACCTCTCAAAGATTAGCAAAATAATGTGTTACTATGAATAATAATGTAATCGTAATTTAATAACAATATTCAGTTGTGACAGTTCCTTCTGGATACTATTCAAAATAATGAACAGTAAGATTAAAGCGAATTTCACAGAAGTAATCAATGAATTTCCTGATTGTTAAGCTCATTTCAAAATGATTAATGCAACCAATTATAGAGTAAGTTATAAATACAATAAGAAAGTATATTAATGCCGTAGTGTTTAATGGATTCGGTTCTTGATCGGTCAGTTGTAAATTCTAAAACTTTATCTATCTAACTTTACAATTTGACTAGGTAGACTATATCACTAAAGTGAATATATACAACACGGCTCGAAACACCTAAACACTGAATAACCTTATCAATGATTATGTGTTACAACGTTCAGATATGAATAAGTTTGCATTCATTTTATAAGGATGTTATTTTATTTATTTATTTAAACACAAACATTGGTACAAGGAGGCACCAAATAGATATGCGCCACATAAATCATTCGATTTGTGTGAGGGCCGTGATACTGCCCGGGTGCCCAAACCGAAGAAGGTGGTTATCTTAGGGGGGCCACACCCCGAGCCTTTGACCTTAAGGTCTGATCCACAAGGCAGTGGAGCACCGTGAGGAGATGTAGTCTCATGGTAGCCGGTGACCAACAATTGGTTCATACACCATTTGTTCCCGCAGGATACTGGAGCCCATGTGCAACATTGATTTGGTTTGGAATCCGGTTAAAGCACCGGACATTCGCTTTTCGTCCTCTCAATTTCGTAAGCAACAACCGCGCCACGAGAAGGCAGTGAGTAGGACTTCACTGACAGATGCTGTATACGCGTGGCCATGTGAGAGCATTTGGAGAGGGAGGGTGGGTCCACCCCACTCTTGGCGATACCAGGGCATTTGGGGGCATAAGGATGTTACATCCAAGAAGTAATGTGTTTTTATGTATGTGTATGTGTATGAGCCAGTTGGTGACAATTGTGTAAATTACCATGGTTATTTAATGAAGATGAACCAACCAATTTGCAAAGCAGGCTTAGGGATTTACAACTTAATGATAATCCATACTCTATCTGAAAATGAATTTTGTTACGCTTGACTATATGCTGTTCTATAATTATTACTATTATTAATCATTCTTTGTTTTTTTTTCTCCTAAAGAACGATGAACGATGTAGCGCACTGACTACTGATTCAGCTAGAAGTAGTCCAATGTTACATACTACTACAATCAATAATACTAATCGTAGTGATAATTCCTTTAATCATTCAAGTCCTGGTCCCAATTCTTCACCACTTGCTCAGTCCTGTACACGTCCATTGTCTGTATTCACTGATTTCTCTAGTTCGAATAGTAACAACAATACTATTACTACTAATAATAATAACATTAACGGAAGTGGAATTACACGCCGTAAATCAGATATTGTAGATGCTACTCCTGTTAGTACTACTGATAACATGAAAATAAATTCGTCTACATCATCATCACCTCATAATTATTATACAACTAGTGAGATCAATGCAAATATATCAGTTACATCAGATTCATTGATGTCATTCCCGACACAGTCAAAGTTGACTGACACCAGAGCCGAAACTCCGTCTACCATACCAGCTAGTGACCCTTCATTATGTGATACTACATCTAATGTCACTAACTCTGTTGATAAGAATAAAAATGATAATATATCTATTAAAATCTGTCGCAATATTGACACTACTAATGATAATAATCAAACATTAAGTAGTATGCACAATCCTTCATCTTTTACATCGAATGCAATATTGAATAATTTCGAAAAAAGTCACCCATCAGAAACATGGATTATTTCACATTCCCCCACCTCTTCCTCTTTCTCCTCTTCCCAACCACCATCCCCACCACCACCATTAGCAATGACGATAACAATGACAACAACGCCAACAACAGTGGTTTCATCGCAGCTAACATCGAATAGCTTGCCCTCTTCATCATCATCATCAATACAATCTTCAGTAAAATCTCCACTGATGATGTCATCAACTACTACCTCAACATTGTTACCTGCCACCACCTCCCTTTCTCTCGCCTCCTCTGCATTGTCATCCTCATTAGCGACAACATCATTAATCCCATCTAGTCAATTGTATACGACGTCGTCGACTACTACTACTACTACTAGCAACACGGCGTTTCCAACAATTCTACCGGAACGACGATGTACCGGTGTCAATACTCTACTAGATAATTCCAAGGCTACATTAACTGAACCAGATTTATTAGGACCATGTGAACCGGGCACTACAATTTGTTTAAATGGAATTGTTTGGTTAGAGACTACAACTGGTAAGTTGTTTTCACTTCTATTAAATTGATTAAATGAATAGTTTGCATCAAAATAAATCAAATTTAGTTTCTAATTATTATCATTATTGGTAAAGATGTTACATTTAATAAACATAACATGTACACATTCTGAATTACATTATTTCTTGTATAGTTAGTTAATTTACTGTTGTTCGAGTCGTGCGTACAGAATTGTGGAGGCACACTGCTGAGTTGTCCCATATTAGAACACTAGACATCCTTCCAGTGCTTCCATATTTTCAATGGTGATCTAGCTTACATCGACTCATGGATTCACTTCGATATGTATCTTATTCTCTTGTTACATACGGTAAATTATTTTCTAATAGAGATAAGGTTATTACAAAAGATTCAGTCATTATAATTGTAACGACCGAACAACGAGTATTCGGTTGGAACACCGGACTGACGAAACAAAATTTATTCGATTAGACCAGACCACGTTCCTCTGTATAGCTCACAACGCGTTTTTGAGATACTCGTATTATATTATATCAAAACACAAACTCTGTGCTCAATATAAACGGTTCTAATTTAGAAAACAGAACAAATTCTATCAAAAATACAAATATACCTCAAACGGTACAGCCTGTGCTATACAGTCAGAAGTTTCTCTAACGCAAAGTAGCGCGCTAAACAATGAAAGAGACAGTTTATACTAAGGGGTTTGATACCTGAGGATCAATAAACATATTCCCAACAAGATGGAATCAAATATCTATCCGCAGGGATTCTAGCAATCCTCCCAAGCAGACACTCAAGAGGTTAACAATCACACACAGAACCACGCCGTGACCTTCAGCTTAGTCAAACACGACCTTACTGTCAATGGTCCGGCAACATGCAATGATAACTTAGGTAACAAAAGATAAGTCTTTAATCAAAATCACATAATAAAGGATCAGACGAGAAAGACTCAAGAACAAAAGGTGTGGTTAAACGAGATCTGAACAAAAGTTAAGATACACGACAGGGAGAAGGAACAAAGTAGCTGCAGAGGGATTTTCATCGTTCTCTTTCCGTTACAATAATATTACCATGGTTATTCGAATCTATATCCATAAGTAATACAAATAGTCTAATTGTATCGTTGTCTGTACTCCACTGTATTTTGTATAACTGCATTAGTTATATACATTTCCTACTGTCTATCTGTCTACCCATCTCGGAAATAACTTCTCTTTGTTTAAGAATACCACGTTTAATATCTTACTCATTTTTACCTCCAACTCAAAATACATGACTAGAATACATGACCTATTAGTTACAACGATGTCTTTTTTCTTGAAAAGAATACGAATGAGCTTGAATATATAAACTAGACTTATCACAAGATGATGTAAGATATCGTTCGAATTCCATGGAGATTGTAAATACTTTTTGTTAAATAAAGCTGCCTGTCAGTTGTTCCTAACTAACTAACTAACTAACATGACAGAGTGAGTCAAAATGTCAGGGTTTCTTTTTTCAGAATTGTAATGACTCTAAATTCCAAGTTGTTCCATACAGTTCAACCATAGTTAAGAGCCAATCACACAATATGTGACCGAATGCCATTCACTGATGGCCTACGTCAATTCCTTGTCCAACAGATGAAATATTTGAGCTCACTGACCACATCACTTGTATTTGAAGTCCTTTCAGACTTGATGAGAGTTGTTGCTGACGAAATTTCAATATGTATATAGAAAACTCCTCTGACTTTTGTCCAGCTTTCGTCAATTAATGGATAGGAGAAATACCCTCCTACCGACCGAATGTTGAGTATACTGTGCAGCAGTTTATCCTGTACTACTCAGTGACTATGAAACAGGGTACATACAGATGCAAGAAATGTGTAGGTTGCAAATTTTTGATCTTGGAAGGATTGTCCACGCATCATGAGACGTATACATGCACTTATCGTGACCAATGGTTGGCAACGCTAGGTGATGTGGCTTTAAACTAGTCACAGTGGAGCAGATAAATTCAATTTTTGTCTTCCTCTAGGTTGTAAATCATAGTATTCTTTCATATACGCCTTTCTATTATTCCTTTCGAAGTTATTTTTTTCTATTTTTATTCCTTCTACTGCAGTTATTTCAACTACTTCGTTATTCATTTTGTTAACTTCCTACTTCACTGTATTCATATGGTATGGTAACTTGGTTTAATACAAACTTCTGTTAGACTCAACGTTGTTCATGATTGATTGTTTGTGTAATCCGCTTTCAGCTACTCCGTTAATGTATGTAATACTTTGTGATGATAGTAGCTGAATGCTCAAACTGAAGTAAACGGAAATGAGCTCGAACATGCGATTCAGTAGTCAAAAGCCGAATAATATAACCATTAAATCATCACTGATCAATCGAAATTGATATCTTGCGTCTTATCTTACATTAGTGGATATAACACTCACTAAAAAAAGAATCAGATCGATTTGAGAGTACATGTAGAGCTCATTCATAAATATATATCTCTCTCTTCAACCAACAAGTCTTTTTCCTCAGAGAGTCAAGTCAAATCATAACTAATAGTATACAACCATCAGCATGACTTATTTATCGTTTGGTCTATGTCTCAATGACCTGGGGTATCATCCTCCTTCATCTGAAAAAATCATTCAACCTCAACAACTCTTACAATCAAGAAAATCTATGCATAATCATTAAACTGAACTTTTATATCATCCCTTTTTAAACAAACCACATGAATAATTAAAATCACATATCAATTGATAGTTAGTGACAGAGAGAGAGAAAATGGGAGAGAATCACTTCAGGAGAATCATTTTTTTAAAAAACGAGATTGTTCTACCATTTTTCTCCCGATTAATTGTAGTTAACTATGTTTTACCATTATTTTTAAATTTTATCAGAAGGGGGTTTTGTGGAGATTTAAGTAATTTAATAGTTGAATTCATCAGTCAATTAAAGCTAGATCACCATGGAAAACGTGGAATCACTGGATGGCTATTTCGTCTTAATATAACACCCCTCAGTAGTGCGCATCCACGATCCTGCCTCGTGAGATTCGAACCCAGCACCTATCAGTCTCACCTGCGAGTGAACGCTTAACCGGTCAGCATCCAACCATGTTAATGTCTAAATTCAACTAATCCACAAAATTCAGCCACACATCCACCATTGTCTTCAGTGAGTTACTATCTCACAACAGACCCAGTTGAACTCCACTGGTCACGACTTCTCACTAGAACTCTAGGGAATACCTCTTGATGCCAGTCACTAGTGAGCATACGATGATTATTATCAGAAGGGAGTAGTATTATTAGTATTGTCGTAATTTTGTTTGGAATTTGTCATCTATATGGGTAATTTAAAGAAAACATTTAGTTTTTGTTTTCTTTATTTTATTGATTTCTTCTCTATGACTCTAATCAGTCGTCTTGTTTTGCATTATAACCATGTTTAAAAATAATCAGCTGATTTACGGTGTTTATCATCCATAAAAAGGTGTGTGTGTGTGTATACATTTATGTATGTACAATATTGCTCAGATAGACCGAGTGATCGTGAAAGAGCGACAGAGAGAGAGAGAGAGAGAAAGCGAAAGAAAGAAGGATGGATATACACCATTGGTAGTAGTGGTACTAGTAATAGTAGTAGTAGTAGTAGACAGTCAATTAACGTTACGTTTTATATTGAATATGAAAATGACGCAAAATGAAAAATCAAATAGACCTAAACTGAAACCATAAATTGTTTCTTTTTGTTTCGATGTTTAATTTTGAAAGTTTTACAGACAAGTTAATCAAGTTATGGATGGTGACTGGTTAAAAAAAAAAGATGAAGTACCTAGGATAATATTGGTTTCATACTAGATGTCAGCAACCTGGTGTATCTCTAGTTTCTTGGAGACCAATACTCCCCATAGAATTCGAATCGATGCTATCTAATATGTCTTAGTCATAAACATTCAGTTAGTCTGTTATAATCAACGTAGTCAGTCATTCAGCTACAACGTAGGACCAGGCACATATATGCATCGGTACAAGTTGCCTTACTTCATTAGCACAACAAGATGAATACCGAATTCATAGCAGTTAATTCAATGGTGGTAATATATAAACGAAAGATTGTGTATAAGGATATAGTAAAGGAAGAAAGAATTAGTTGGTAAGAAGAAAGATATGAAGCGATTTTAATCTCTTAGTTTAAGGTAAAACAAAGAGTGTATACACCGACGCCATTGTGATCGATTCTGAGCCATGTCACCAAGAGTCTCCAACCATTGGTTACGATAATCACGCGGACTCCAACCAAGTAGTCTGCATCTACCAACATAGCTCAGACTAGAAGTTAGTGACTTCAGGCACTGATGCCACGTTTTGGTTTGGCCGCCCCTAACTTTCTTCCAACCATCCTCAACTAATCAACGTAGAGTGTGACATAAATTTGTGTTAACTTATGTTATCATATCAAATTAACACGATGACTAGCAAACGAATCGAAATAATGTAGTAGCAATTATAATGAGAACGTGGTTCATAATAGATAGAATGAAAAATGTTATATAGCGGAATATTAAAACCCAAGATCTAGTGTCATAGTTACATAAATATGATCACTGACAGATTTGGTTAGTGATTAACCCCTTCTAATTCCAAAGAAAAAAACATGTTAGTCATTTTCTAGGTGTACTTAGTATAACATGACATCAATATCATCTTACATTCATCATCCATAAAGATTGTACTGCATTAATTAAACTCGACATTACTAATATTTTCAATAAACGGTAGTTGTAATATCTATGATTGTGGAGACATTGAGTAACATAATTCAAGATCGATCATACGAGCATATTTGTATTTATTCTGTGTCTTCTAAAAATAGATCTTCAATTGTGTGTCATTCATAGCACCGATTACATTTATTCCATATAAGGTATGTATAACTTACTATTAGATTCGATACTATCCCTTATTCCATTTTCGAGTTGTGTTGATGTGACATGTAGCAACTTGGATTGTTGCTATTTATAGAAACTAAGAATCGGGTTTCATCCTATTTCGGGATATTTGATTCTCTTCATCCTAGTGTTGATATTCACATTGGGACTCGAATCAAATATCATTCTCTTTAAACATAGACAGGTTATCCACTGAGTTATGGAGTTCATAAGATTGTTTTAAAATGTCAATTTTAATTGAAAAAACATCGATTTCTAACTAGTTTTTGTTATATCTTGAATGTTGATTTCTTGATATACCGCGTATAACAGAACACTAAAACACCAAAACCCTTCCAAGTCTCAATAAGAAGATAAAAGACTAATGAAAGGAATATTATTCCAAACAGTGTCAATTATAGTACAGGGGACTATTAGCATTGTCCAATCGGGGAGCTACATGTAGGAATTCTAGAATATTCTTCCGAAAGGTGATTGGATGGAACATCTTCGGCTCCTTCTGAACCTCTTACAGTTTCCCCGAGTTCACCCATGGTCCGTCGTCACAGTTTTGAATCGAACAATTTAATTGTTATCATCCATGCAGTTTAGGCCATAACACCCAAACGAAAGTATGATGATTAAGACACTTGATTAGTAGATAATCTTCACGATTTTAGAAAGTATTCAGTAGTAATAGTAGTAGGTGACCTAGAAACAGAATAATTTATATTATAAATCAAAATTTTAGTCAAGATAGATTTTCTGAAGTTCTAATGAGAATCTGTGACCAGTGGAGTCCGATCCGTGTTGGGTAGACACAGGTATCTATCTCAGATAATGGATGAATGGTTGCATAAGATCATGGATCGATTAAAGTTAGACATTAACACTGCTCGATGCTGGTTCAATTACTTACTTACTTACTCCTCGTGAAGGAGCATAGGCCGCTCACCAGCATTCTCCATCCAACCCTGTCCTGGACAATCCTTTCCAGCTCCTTCCAGTTGTTATTCATCCTTTTCATATTTGCTTCTATTTCCCGACGTAATGTGTTCTTTGGCCTTCCTCTTTTACGCTTCCCTTCCGAATTCCAAGTAACGGCTTGACTCGTGATGCAAATCGGTGATTTCCTAAATGTATGTCCTATGCATTCCCATCGGCTTTCCTAATTTCTGCTTCAGCTAGAAGCTGGTTTGTTCTCTCCCACAGCAGGCTGTTACTGATGGTATCTGGCCAATGGATGTTGAGTATCCTGCGTAGACAGCTATTTATAAATACTTGTACCTTCTTGATGATGGTTATAGTAGTTCTCCAAGTTTCAGCTCCGTACAGTAGAACTGTCTTGACGTTGGTATTGAAGATTCTGACTTTGATATTGGTTGATAGACAGTTGTTTTGAGTTCCATATGTTCTTCAATTGTAGGAATACGGGCCTTGTTTTGCCAATCCTCGCCTTTACGTCCGCATATGCTGGTTCAATAGTCTAGAGTTTAAGCATTCACGCGCGACACCGAAGATCTTGGATTAAAGTCCTATATGTGGGATTGTGGATGCATAATGCTAAGGAATCCCATACTATAACGAAACAACCGGGTTATCTTAGATCGATTCATGAATTCAACTATTTTCATTATTTCCATTACTTAACATTCTATTTCATAATGTTTTCATTTAAAAATTAGATTAACACTTGTGTATTTTAGACAAAACATTCATTGACCTCGAATAACACTATAAATTATAATATGACAATGATAATAGCCAAGACGATCATGTTCATTAAATACATACCTACCTACATACATACACACACACCATGTTTCCACTTATACTCCAATTGACATTATCAAGCACACACATACGCACATGTACACACACCACGTCAGTTACTTATGCATAAATAATGAATATGAATGTTACCTATAGATGATAACTTATGGTATCAATCTTATTTATGGTTTCCTTCTTCAAGCTGTGAATGAACAACAAATAACCACCAGCTGGTTTATCACGAATATATATGTATATCAATGGATAAACAAACATATAGACATAGACAGAAAAGGTTTTATGATTACAGTTAGAATACTGGTTAACAATGAAGTCTTATTTCGAACTAGTCAGTAAGGTGTAGATACCTATCAAGTGATCCACTAAGCTACTCGGTTCAGATAATCCTTGACCTGTTTAACGGGTATAAATTTTAACTCCTAAGTGTTTGTATCTTTCTGTTGTTAATGTGATGAGTTATAACTGATCATTGTCACTTGGTATATGTGCATCCTGTGAGAATTTCCTCAGTATAGTCATTCTGTCATAAGTTTACATAATAGATGAGAACTCATTATATGGATTTCACTGCTAACCAAAAACCATCTATGCTAGAAGTTGGAAAAGCCTTTAATTTTCACATTTATGTATTTAAAATCCCAATGCACAGATACGTATACATTGTGTCAGACACAAAGTATGCCTCTTTTTAAGTAAAGATGGTTAGTGGCTAACAGTGGAATCCAGGACGTGCGTTTCGTCCCGTTCGGAACTCATCAGCTGATCACAGTTGATATTGACTCCAGGGCTCGAACCCAGTACTGGTTGCTTCAAACGCCATCGTATTATCCACTTGGCTACTAAGTCCTGATAGCCAGCTGATTGTGCAAAATACTGAACATTGCACGACTTATTCAGTATTATTTGTCAAGTAATAAATATGTTACATAGTAAATTAACCTAAGGCAAATAAGAGGGTCAGTTCATTTTGATAACATCTAATTGCTTCCCGGCTCTTTCGATTTTCTTCACATTCACAAATTGATTTCTAGTTTAAAGGGAAAAGATTAACAAGCTAATTAACTGTTAGGAATTTCGACAATGACCACATTAGAGATTGAATCTTAATCTTCCAGTGTTCAAGAAAACGTCACAACAATACAAATCAGCTAAGTTGACATGTGATTAAACTATACATTTTTAATCTTAGTTATATAATAGAACAAATACAAAAAACCCTTCTAATATGAATCAACATATATGCTCTTGAAGTTGTAGTGAGAAGCAGTGACCAGTGAAATTAAATCAGGTCTGTAATGCGATAGTAACTCACTGAAGACAATGGTGGATATACATCGCTGAATTTCGTAGATTAGTTGAAGTTAGACATTAACACTGTTGCATGCCGACTAGCTCAGTGGTGTCTAGAGTTTGATAGGTGCTGGGTTTGAATCTCACGAGATAGGATTGTGGATGATGAGCACTACTTAGTGATTGCATAATAGGATAAGTTATCCATCCAATACTTCTAGATTTTCCATGTTAGTCTAACTTGAATTGACTCATGATTTCAACTATGGGATATACAAATCTATTCAATTCATCTTAACTACTTACACTACACTAATTGTCACCTAAACATTTCATGAAATGGTCTAAACTAGAAATTCCTTCTTTTAACTTCCATTTTTTTTCTCTTTGTTCTTTGTTAATTTTATTTTTAAACATACAAAGTAGTTTTCACATTGACTATGACAACAAACAAACAAATGAAAAACAGAATTTATTTATTTATTTTTAACTTGATTTCAATGCAAAACGGAAATCATTGGTCTGTAACGGTTTTTTGTGTATGTGTGTGTGCATGATTCCTATGTATGTATGTTTGTATGTGCATCCGTGTGTGGTTGGATGGATGTAAGACGAAGAAAAGTCAGTATATACATCTGATAACAATTGGGTTGAATATTGTAAATATGTGAGAGAAATTCTTTCTCCCTCTCTCTCTCTCTCTCGTTCTCGTGTGTGTGTGTCATGCGTATGCATTCTAGCTACAGACACAGATACAAATCACGGTATCTTTGATTTGTGTATGTGCACTTGTCTTATATGGGTGGGTGCATTGTGTATAAGTATTGTGTTTGTAGTGTATATTTGTATGGTTTGTATCTAAACTTATTTTTACTTACATGTTATTAATAAATATACATAAATTAAGTAGTCGATACATAAAAACATAATTCACAAAACAACTGAGTTATTTTAATGTTATTGTGTTGTAATGGGCTCTGATTATTGTGAAAAGTATGTTTTGTTTTCTTTTGATTGAGATCATAAATCGATTAATGTTAAACTGGTATGGAACTTTCACAGGTTGAAATCATGAGTCAGTTGAAGCTAGACCACCATTGAAAACCTGGGAGCACTGGACGGCCGTTTCGTCCTGGTATGGGACTCCTGAGCAGTGCGCACCCACGATCCCGTACCACGCGGGGCTCGAACCCAGGATCTACTGACTTCGCGCGCGAGCACTTAACCACTAGACCACTGAGCCGGCATCTAACGGTGTTAATGTCTAACTTCAACCAATCCACTCTTGAGCAGTGTATGTCCACGATTCAGTTGGTTAGATTCGAATTCAGGATCTTCTGTCTCGAGCACTTAAACGCTTAAAC
This sequence comes from Schistosoma bovis, assembly GCA_944470425.2. Lineage (NCBI taxonomy): Eukaryota > Metazoa > Platyhelminthes > Trematoda > Strigeidida > Schistosomatidae > Schistosoma > Schistosoma bovis. The sequence goes on along the minus strand of OX103956.1, from coordinate 44,772,137 downwards.
TTTAGGTCACGGAGACAACATTTAAATGTTAATGTCTAACTTTAACCAATTCACGAAATTGCTCGACCATCTTTCATTGTCTGAGGTTTATATCTATCTCTACCTGGCACAGATTAGCTCCACTAGTTATATTTCGTCTTACTAATGTTGAATAGTGACTAACAGATAGAGCATTTCATCTTATTTAAGACATATTAGTTCTATGACTGGTGGGCGGCCTATGCTCCTCCACGAAGGGTAACAGGCATAAGTACCTGTCGTTAGTGGTTATATGGACTCAATAGCTCAATGAATAAACTGATAGGCATTTGGAGGGGAAGGTATTGAGTTCAAGTCCTGATGTGAACATCAACAGCGAAATATGAGAACACACATATGAGGAACCCTGAAATAAGATGGAACAGTCATCCTCAATTCCACTACTGATTTCTATTTAGCGTCATTAAAAGGAGACATGTAACTTAATGACAATATGCAGGCAGTCCGCACACAATTCACATATGCCGAAAGGAATTAATTTCAGTCCTTTATCTAGTTGAATATTCATCTTTGTATGATTCAACTTCAGTAACACTGATATATCAAACCATATTCTCTTTAGATTTGAAGTCTCCATTAGAGGATACTAACAGTCATTATTGTTGAAATGATAAAAGTCGATTACGATATCAACTCGTTTGTAGATTTCATTTTACTTTACTTTTTAACTGTAATTAAATTGGTTTTGGTGGAGTTTTGTTCTCTGAGCTGGATGGTTTGGTCGTGGAGCTTTCATCGTTCTTCTGAACGACATCATCAGCACAAACTTCAATTGGAAGTGAAGTGTTTGAATTTCTCCATATCTGTTTCAAAGCTTGTTCTGTGCACCATCCAACTCAGAAAACAAAGCTCCACCAAAATCATCCACCTGAGCTACAAATCTCCACCATCTCAATTAAATTGGTATTTTATGAAATGACAATGTTGGTCAATTATGCACATTCAATACATTTCAAAGTGGATTAGTGACTTGGTAACTATATGACTCAGTTTTTAGTCACCAAGTCACAGGTTCGAAACCCGTTCCACATAATTTCACCAGGCGAACTTGGTGATATCACTAACTGTCACACAAAAATAGATAGGGCTTAAATCTACATACAAAAACTTGTACTCCATAGATCATTTGTAGCTGAAAGTATACTTAACTGATTACTTTTAACAATATTTAAAATGGACGCAAAGTCAATTTTAGCTTATCAAAATGAAGTTGATATAATTTACTACTCAATGATCTAAAAAGAATTAAGTTTAGGACTAAAAGTTTTTGAGATAAGTTGGTAATTGGAGGTAGTCAAAAGCAAACCCTGAAGCCGGGTTTCGTGCTATTTGGCACTCGTCAGCAAGGTTTACTTGTAATCTTGAGGGAACTGGTGCTCCTTGACGGATTTGATCCCGAGTCACCCAGTCTCACAGTCAGAGACGTTTCCACTCATCTATCCGGGTCTAGGGGTTGGCGCGCGAGACTGAAGTTCCTGGGTTCGAGTTTCACATGTGGGATCGTGGATGCATACTTTTGAGGAGTCCCATACTATAGTGAAATGGCCTTTCAATACTTCCAAGTTTTCAGTGGTAGTCTAACATGATTTCAGTAAAATTCAACCATCTCCATAACCCCATACTGAACATAATTGTTTTCTTTTTACTTCATTTAGGTGTGTCACTTAGTCACTGTTTTAAAAAATTCCTCTTTCCGAAAGAAATTATTTCTAATTTTTTTCTCCCTACTTCATCTTCATGTTTCTTTTTTTTTTCAAAGGAGTATTAGTTGTCAATGTGACATGGAGAGGTCGAACGTATATTGGTACTTTGTTAGATGCAACACAGCATGATTTCGCTCCACCATGGTAAGTTAATATTGATTACTCTTAATTACTAATTAGTTTTACATGACAATTTTGTCATTTCTAGAAAATTAATAATCTAATCCAAAAAAGAAAGATTAGATTTCATAGAAAAATTAATATCAGTTAAAATATCAGTAGAGGTAGTAGTAGTGTGGTGCGTGCTACTTATATTGATATAAGTAGTATATTATGCGAGTCAGGAATGTAATGTCTGGCAGCAGAAGATGAGGGAAGATCAAGAAAGCAAGAGCGGGAATAGAATGCAATATGTATGAAAATGTAAGAACAATGAAGTATGAGGCATTTTGAGACAATTGGTGGACATTTTGCAAGTTAATGATTTAATATATAGTTCTCAGATTTTATTGAGATGCTCTGTAATTTTGTGCCAAGTACATTTGGTTTTCCTTACCCGTGTTCTGTCCACTACAGTAGTACTGTGGTATGTACTACTGATGTCAACAGATATGAGTGGTATGTATCATCAATCGAAAGTGGAATGCCTAACAGCAGAAGGTTGAAAAAAAACTGAAGAGAACGAGGACAGAGAGTGATTGATATGGGAACGAAGGAACAACAAAGTCCGAGACAACTGATGAATATTTTGCAGATGACGTATTACTATATAGTTCTGAAATTTACCAACATATTCGGCAATGTTGTATTGAAATACATTTGATTGTCCCCATCTGTGTACAATGTATTGTACAAGACAAACTGTTCTAGTTTATTATTTATTTTAACATATAGATATTGGTAAAAGGAGGCACTAAATAGATATGCGCCACATAAATCATTCGATTTGTGTGAGGGCCGTGATACTGCCCGGGTGCCCAAACCGAAGAAAGTGGTTATCTTAGGGGGGCCACTCCACGAGCCTTTGACCTTAAGGTCTGATCCACAAGGCAGTGGAGCACCGTGAGGAGATGTAGTCTCATGGTAGCCGGTGACCAACAATTGGTTCATACACCATTTGTTCCCTCAGGATACTGGAGCCCATGTGCACCATTGGTTTGGAATCCGGTTAAAGCACCGGACATTCGCTTTTCGTCCTCTCAATTTCGTAAGCAACAACCACGCCACGAGAAGGCAGTGAGTAGGACTTCCCCGGCAGATGCTGTATACACGTGGCCATGTGAGACCATTTCGAGAGAGAGAGCGGACTCTCCCCACTCTCGGCTGTACCAGGGCATTTGGGGGCATTCTAGTTAATAGGAGTGAATCAATGAGAGACAAATATGTTCAATAAATACACGAATCTAGATGATTGTCATCTGAACAGAACTATCCATAATTAATCAGTTTAATAGATCAATTAGAAAAGTTTATGTGTGAAGTGAACATTTTTGATTTTATACAACTATCGCGATCGTTTAACCAAGTCTTATGTTTTTGCTTAACTGAGAAGAGATTTTGTTGCATAATCCGATCTAAGGCCTCTTCATGGCGTTACTGAATACTAGGGGCAGTCTTGCTAGCCAACTTAGGCGATCGACAGACATCGGAATGATAACCCAACTGTTGTATCTTGGGCCAACTCGGGTTCCACTCGAGACTCACTTAACCTTCCTGATGTGTATGTTTATATATAGGTATTGCAGAGGTCCTCGAACCTATGTATTTCTGTATGTAGGTATATGCAACGGGTGTGCGTGTGGTGTCGTATAAAGGAAACGACAGCTAAAATATTGTATGCCTAATCTGCCAAGTCGAAGACATAATAAAATTTTAGCAAATACTAGGGAGAGGTGACCAACAACCTCCTCTGAGAGAATACATATGCTTATGTATGTGTCAAGAAGTACTGCGGCGGTAGCCATGGGGTAAATGATGTGCTTGTAATGTGTAAAAGAGAGTCTGGGGTAGTAAATACATTTCCAAAGGAGTGGTGAAAATCTACACTCCCAGGTAGATGGATATACATATATGTGTGCTATGGGATATATGGAATAAAACCTGTGTGTTATCGGTCTACATGTAACGTATAATTATTCTTTTAAGTTCTATTTAATTTCAGTAGTTGAAACCATGAGTCATTTGAAGCTAGACCAATATAGAAAACCTGGAAGCACTAAACGGCCGTTTCGTCCTAGTGTGGGACTCCTCAGCAGTGCGCATCCACGATCCCGCCCCCCCGCGAGATTCGAACCCCAGGACCTATCAGTCTTGTGCACGAACGCTTAACCTCTAAACCACTGAGCCGTTCAGCCGGCATCCAACTGTGTTAATGTCTAACTTCAACCAATTGTGTGTAAGAGTTCGAATTGTACTGTGACAAATATAAGTAGTGTTTATTAGAACTGTTTCGTTTTTAAGAATTGAATTTCATTAAAATTACTGTTACTGATAAGTGAATAATAATTGGTAAGTGTAATCTTCGTTTGTATTCTTGAAAAATAAGTTCCTTATTCATATCCATGAAGAAATTCTTTTCCAACCTATGAACAATTCAATATTTAAGTTATATAACTACTGATACTTATATTTACTCATGTATTTATCATATTTATTTTATAGTCCACGAGATTACGTACCTCCATTTAAATCATCAGTACGATCTAGTAATCGTACAAAACGTCGAACTGGAGTTGGAACAAATTATAAGTCAAATTTAACGAATCATCTTACAACTAATGATTGTAACTGGAAATCTACTTCAACTGGAAGACATCGATTACGTGGTCGAGCTTCAAATTCACCTGCAGTCAATAATAGTAATGGTATTGAGACTATTTCAACAACAAATCGTTGCAATACACATAATCTAACAAAAATCGATACTGAGAAAGAATTAATCAATGATAATGCTATTCAAGAGGATACTGATTTAACTCAATGTCTTCCTCATGTATTTGATGAAGAACAACTAACACGAAGTAGTAATAGTAGAAAAACTAAGTTACATAATAAAAGTCGTAAACTTTTTCGAGGTAGTAGTACATCATCAAGCGATTGTCCATCGGAAGTTCTACCTGATCTTGAGAAATTATCTGAAATTGGAGATTTCACCGGTAAAACTGATGGAATACTCTGTGATCCACAAAATCCTGATCATTCTCGACCACATACTCCATTATGTACAAATAATAATAATATGAATACTAATAACACTGATAATAATAGTAGTGATCGTGTTTGTTTTGAAGAAAATGATGAATTACATGAAACATTTCCAATTGGTTGTCCAATTGATGGTTGTAAAAAACGTTTCTCACATGTTCTAGCTTTACGTTTCCATTTGAATCATACATCACATTGTAATTTATTAGATTCTCATAAGAAACGTCCTTCTAGTATTGATTTAACGAAACGAGATTTCACTAATGCCAGCTCTATTACAACAACATCAACAGCTACAATTACTACCAGTACTAATGATAATAAGAATAATAGCAATGCAGTGAATTGTAGTTCAACACATTTGAAGTGTCCACCAACTATTTCACCATGTCAACCTTCCAGTTCATCCCCATTACCAACAGGAATAACAACTCCAGATCTACTGAATTCATTTGGTGGACCACTACTGCCATCATCATCATCATCATCATCGTCATCGTCGTTGCAGCATCAGTTAAAGCAAGAATCCAATCCATATGATCCACAATTGCAAAGTTGTCCAGTACCACAATTAACATCTGAATATAATCAAGATAGAATGTCTATGCATGTACAACAAAATAACATGCCTACTCATCATCCTAATTATAAATTGTATAATAAAAATGAACAGAAATTATTTGATACAAATATATCAAATGATTATATAAATGTAATGATGAATACGAATAATGATAATAATAGTAGTATGAATAATGTGATGCATTCAGTTAGTAAACAACGGAATAATGAAATAAATAAGCATTCTGGCAATAAGAAACGTTTATCTACATCCATGTCATCTAATAATAATAGTCCAGTTATTGATATCACTTCATTGAGTAATTATAATGGTAATAATGTACGTACAGTAACAGCGCATACAGTATCAGTGCCTCATGGTTCATTAGACATTGTTGGCAATTCAAATTCTCGATCTAATCAACATCAACATCATTATGGACAACAACAAAACCATCAAACTAACAATGGTAATTTATTTCACTGCTCTAAGCGAACAACTCCAACATCATCGTCATCATCAGCTACTCCACGTGATTTCAGTAGTAAACATAAAGGAGGACAACAACAACAACATTTATCAAATAAATTGTCTTATCAAAATATAAAAACCGATATTAATAATAATAATTCTACAGTGATGAATTATTCTCGTTACAGTGGTGGTACTCATCATTGTGGTAGTTTAGAGCAACAGTCAATAAAAAGTGAATTGAACAATGATTATATGATGAATTTAACAATGTGTCATGCTTTATTGAATACTACCGCTACTACTACTATGAGTACAATGTCAAAATTGAAGAATTTAACAGTTAACCAGCAAGAATTTAATACATCACTGTCTAGTAATAATAATAATAATAATATGATCCCATCGTTACTTTTCCAAAATGCATGGAATCTTCAACTGCCGAATTCGTCTACGTACACACAGTCTATGCCATTGTCGTTTAATAGTAATAATAATAATAATCATAGTAAAGATGATGAATTGAAATCTACTATGAATTCATTAACTAATGGTTTACCGTCTTCATTATATCTGCCCACATATCCGAATATGCCAACATTTACTTCTTCGGGCAGTGTTGTTAATAACAGTCCCATAAACACTATGCCATGTTCGTCCACACCGTCATTATCCATGCATGAAATGTCCACAATATCGCAACCATTCAATGATTCAAAACAATATATTCCGTCTAATCATCATCATCATCCACTTGGTACAAGTTTAAATACTACTCCAAATCAGAGTGTAGATCTTAATAGTACTACTAATAGTACTAATAGTATGTATTATGGTATACCAGACTTTTTAGTTGCTGCTTTAAGTACACTAGCATCAAATGCTTCATCATATTCCTGTATACCGGAACCTTTTAAATCATATTTTAATCAGAATTCATTGATGAACAATACTACTAATCCTACTAGTACTAGTAATATGAATAGTAATGGTAATTCTATAAGTAAAACAAATAATTTATCCTCTTCAAATATGTCACTTTCATCAAATTCAGGAATATTGGATGGTACAATGAATAATCGATTTTTTAATCCACAATTCTTTCAAAATTATGGGACTAATCTTTCGAATGTACAAAATTTTCAATCATTTAATAATAGTAATAATAATAATAATAACAGCGGTAATCTAACTTTAAATCCGGAAAGATTAGATCCATTGAAATTATCTGCAGGTAAGTATAGAATAGAATAGAGTTATGTTGAAGCTTGAATGTGTTCAGTACCAGTATTTATGATATGCTTAACACAAGTCCTAATCACCTATTTCGACATAGAATGTTAGGTGGCATAGAAACAATTTAGAAAAGTAATTAAAGGGTGGCCAAATCAAGATATAATATTAGTCTATGAAGTCCACGGACTTTTAATTTGAGCCAAATCGGTAGTTGCAAATATTGTAGTAGGAACCTATTCATGCAAGAATAATAGTATTCACTTTATTCGAAATACGAAATAGGTCATGAATCTTAGGAAAAAAACTATCCATAAATAGTCAGTATAGGATTGTGGAAATTGTTTAATTTCATTGAAATCACCACCACTGAAAACCTGGAAGCAATGGACAGCTGTTTTGTCATAGTATGAGAATCACCAGTGACTAGCTTCAAGTGGGAATTTCAGAATTTCTAATGAGAAGCCGTGAACAGGGAAGCCAATCTATATCGGATGTGAAACAGTTACTAATTGAACACAATGTTATGGACTGATTGATGTTAGACACTAACATTATTGGATACCGACTCAGTGGTCTAGAGGTTGGCGCGCGAGATCGAAGTTCCTGGGTTCGAGTTTTACATGTGGGACCGTGGTTGCGTACTTCTGAGGGGGTCCCAGTGCTTCCAGGTTTTCACTGGTGGTCTAACTTAAATCGGTTCATGATATCCATAAATAGGCTTTTCTGTGATGATTAACTATCAGTGACTTTGAACCGTAATTTTTTTCAACCACGTTTTAGATGTAACAATTACCTTTGTTATATTTATTGTTAGTTAAAATAGATACAGAATGAGGAGATTTTTTTATCAATAGTTATATAGTTGGCTGGAAAAAAATTGATTAGGCTGTCACAGATAACATTTAGGAAAAAGATAAGGAATGTGTACATGTTGTGCGATATTTTAAACCGATTATCAACCATATCAATTGTGATCAGTATGGCGTTGTGGAGATTATTAAGTTCTTGATCAAGATCATGAACCGATTAATGCTAGACCATTATCGAAAACTTGGTAGCACTGGACGGCCGTCCCGTCCTATTGCCAGACTCCTCAGGAGTGCACATCCACGACCCCGCTTATGGGATTTAAACTCAAGGCCTTCGGTCTCACGCGCGAATGCCTAACTTGTAGACCACTGAGCCAGCCGGCATTCAACAGTGTTAATGTCCAACCTCAACCAATCCACGAAATTGAGCGACCATCTTTCATTGTACTGAGGTAGATACCTGTCTCTACCCGACATAGATTAGGTCCATTAGTCAATTAAGATTCTTAATTATTGAAGTGGAATTATGAAGTTATATGAAGATTGTAACACTGGTTGATTAACAAGGTTGAAAAATGCATAAAGTGTAGTTTTGTTACTGAGGACTTAGTGTAATATCTAATCAGAATTTTAGTTTAGAAATATTTGTAAAATTACTTGATTGCATTATGTATGCTTGCTGATTTATTGAAGTGATCAATATGAATCCTTGTCGATTCCGATCACACATTGGACAACTGCTGTAACTTAGTTTGAAACATCTTAAGATATCATTCTTACTTTAATATCTTTGAGTTTATTCCCATGAGGAATTGTGAGAATATTACTGTCTCTAAAGTCTCATACTTAACAACTACCCTGTGTGTTTTTTTTCATTATCAGTCAATGTATTAATTTTATTTTTCATATTCTCTAACCTCTTCTACACTAGCCTACTTGATGCAGTATACAAATCCAAGTGCAACACAATTATCATCCTCCTCCTCCTCATCATCATCAGCTACGGTAACGTCAACTTTCGGGAATAGTATATAACCGTGACAATAGAATTCCCTTCAATCAATGCTTCTATTGATTGTTATTTCTTTCTTTCTTTTCTTTTCCTCTCTTTTCGTTTTGTTCCATAAATTTACTTGTCTTTCATTAGTTAGTGATCTGTATTTAAAAAGAAACACACACACACACATTATACATACCTAATTATTTATTTATTTATTTATTTAAACAACTATAAACTCAATGATTAATATTTGTGTATGCTCATCCTGTACACTAAATGTAGTTTCTTTTCTTTCTGTGAATTCATCTTAGTTTGATTACAAAACAAACAAACAACAATAACTCAATTACACCATTACATGTGAACCATTTATCCAAAATCTATACTACTGTTACCATGATTAGTAGTAGTAGTACTACACTACTACTACTTTGGACAATTGATCAACCTGACAATTAGAAACAAAACACTAATATTGATCATGATAATGAAATGAAATGGACTATTAAAAATAACCTATACTGTGAATAATAAATAGACACCAAAATAAAATGTATCATCACAATTGGTTATCATGAATTGTTGATTAGGTCTTCTTTTTCTTCTTCTTCTTCTTCTTCTTGGTATATTTACATATATATATATATATGTTTATGTATATCTATGGTTTGTTTGTCTTTCGTTTTGTTTCATTCATATCCCAACATTAAAAAAACAAAAACAAAGTGAGGGATCAGTTCACAAAACAACCTGTTACATATCTCTTTCCGTTTACTCATATACATATATCTCGCACGTACACACACACACACACTTCTTCTTCTTCTTCTTCTTTGGCCTTGACATGTATTCACATTTATCTTGCAATATGTAGTTTCGATCACTACTACTTGTAAACAACAACAACATCAACAAAAAAGAATAAAACTATATTCTTGTGCCAAGTTTTGTACAAGTTGTACAATATAGTTGAATTCAAGTAAATATGATTCATTTCCCAATATATTGATTTTTTTGTATTTAATGTTCTTTCTTTTGTCGTAGCAACAATTCAGTATAATTAATTGAAAATAAGAACAAACAAACAAACAACTTCTTTATCTACCATATATATATATATATCTCTCTTCTTATACTGACATCTCTTTGTCTTTTCCTTCTTCATTATTTTAAACTAACTACTTCAACTTGTTGTTTCTTTCCAGTATGTATTTGTAAATCTGAGTAGAGAAATGGAGTAGAATAAAATAGTCACATTTATATCTCAATGTTTCTAAATATATAATCATGTCTTGTATGTATATGTATTTATGAATATCTATTTATTATTATTCCCTTGTTAAATATTACAAATATATGCATACCTACTTACTTACTTACTTACTTACTTATGCCTGTTACCCCCCTCATGGAGGAGCATAGGCCGCCGCTCACTAGCATTCTTCATCAAACTCTGTCCTATATGCATAAGTGTATATATATACGTAGATAGATAGATATATAGATATACATAAACTTTCTGTCTCACTACTCTTACTCACATTATTGTTAGTTGAAGGTATCAACACTAAAGAACATAAGTATATACACACGTACATTCGTTATAACTAACACACACACACACATATATATATATATATATATATATATGTGTACAGGCTTGGAAACAAATATTTATATACATAGATACAAACAGGCAATATATTGACTAATTTTGTATTTATATCTTAGTTTAATTATTCAATAATTGATTCGATACATATAAAGTGACATAGTGTGAAAGACATGAGTATATACATGTATATATATCACATTTACAATTAGGCTTTTATGATTTCTTCTATATATTGGAGTCATTTAGTAAACATCTTATAGTTTAGTTCATTTTTTTATGCTTCTTCATCTTCTTCTCTTTCTTTATTTTGTATTACAGTTCTGACTTGGATATGTTTGATCAACATTGTCATTCACTTATTTCTATCCCGTGGTTAAATGGTCTTTTTTGTTGTTGTTTTCTTTCTTTCTTAACGGAACAAACAAACAGAATTTGTTTATTTAAGTAATAATAATCATTATTATCAGAAGGGGTTTGTGGTGATTTTAGAAATTTTCACAGATTGAAATCATGAGTCAATTGAAGCTAGACCACCAACCCCTTCTGATAATAATTATCTGCTCACTAGTGACTGACTTCAAGAGATACTCCTGGAGTTCTAGTGGGAAGCCATTACCAGTGGAGTTTAACCAGGTCTGTTGTGAGATATCAGCTCACTGAAGACAATGGTGTACGGTGGCGCAACTTCGTGGATTGGTTGAAGTTAGACATTAACACCGTTGAATGCTGGCTCAGTGGTCTAGTGGTTAAGTGCTCGCGCGCGAAGCCAACAGGTCCTGGGTTCGGGTTCCGCGGGGTGCAGGATCGTGGATGTGCACTGCTGAGGAGTCCCGTACTAGGACGAAACGGCCGTCCAGTGCTTCCAGGTTTTCAATGGTGGTCTAGCTTCAATTGACTCATGATTTCAATCTGTGAAAATAATCATTATTATTATTCTTTATTACTTTAACATTTATTGAATGATTTGTATTCATTTTGAAACTATACTAGGTGTAAAAGTTGTGCGTGTGAGTGTTTACCGGCGGGTATTCATATCTGTTGAATATCATTAGACTATTATAAAAGCAGCTTTCTATAATACTGCTAAAAGGGCTACATGCACACACACGCATATATATACATGAACACAAATTAACTAATCAATAAAACATATCCTTAGTCTGTGAACTTTTTTTAAAATGTGGATCCAATGTGTCGAATAGATCATCTTGAATAGGTTGTATTCTTTGTTAAAACAATATGTTATAGAATCAAGTGAACAATTTCAAGGTCACGGTGCCTATTTTAATACCTAATCCTTATGTAGATTGGTTGACGTCGGATTTTTAAGTAGGAAGTTATAAGTGAGCGATCTCAATGGATGGGATTACTGAGAGCCTCATTTATTTATGATTGCCGTGACTGACTGCTGAACATTGTGACGATGTTGTATTTCGATGTAATATACATTTACGGAAAAAGTCTACTAGGACGGGAACTTTTTTCACTCGGTCGCGATTGACATGGAAAGTTTGTGACAATGTTTGCAAACTGAATAATAAGAACGCTAGTAACACTGGCTGCAACCTTTGCACATATTATGAGTTTTAGAAGTTTGATGGTATGAGTACTTTTTGTTGGATTTTTTTCTCTGAGCTGGATGGTTTGGTCGTACAGCTTTCATCGTTCTTTCAAAAGACATCATCAGCACACACCTCAGAGAACATAAATCCATCAAAATCATCCACCTGAGCTACAAATCTCCATCATCTCAAAATGGTATGAGTATTGTCAAGATATATGTGCAATGAACATGACAATCTTGAATCAGTCTTTTGGAAGAATCGTAGGAATAGACGAAAAAGTTGTCAGAAAACGTAAATTCAATACGAGTGTTATAGAAGACTGAGTAACTAACACTTCATTAAGTATACTTAGCAAGTCTTTCGTATATATGGTGGATCATCACAAAAGGCATACTTCCAGAGTATCAGAAACCGACAGGCTACAACAATAATACCAATTATAGGTCAGTCAGTACCAACGTACAACTTCGTACGTACGTACATTAGTTCGAGTTGCCACACCACATTAGCGCACATATACAATTGTCGACTCAAACTCCTTAGTAGTAAAAGTATAAGCAGTAATCGGAAAGATTAGGGTTTGAAGATGTTATTTAAAGAGTATAATCCAGTGAAATAAATTTTGAAAGAAAATAAAGGACATGAAGAATTCTGAACAATAGCATTTGAGAGAACACAAAGAGTGTATGCACCTGCGCCATTGCAAACGATTTTGAGCCATGTCATTCAGGGTCTCTAACCATCGGTTGCTGTCATCTCGCGGTCCCCAACCAGGTAGTCTACACCTACCAACATGGCTCAGTCCACTTGTCAGTGACTTCATGGATTTGTGCCATGTTTTGGTCTGGCCACCCCTAGCTTTCTTCCAACCTACTCCTATACAACAAAACATCGCACGTCAAGGCAGTCGGTCGTTGGGTATACGTGACACGTGTCCCAGCCATCTCAACTGATGAAGTTTCACTACTTCATCAATTGATTTTCCATCCTTACCTAGTACCCGTTTCCTAACAACTGCATTACTTACTCGATGGTCCCAGGATATACGAGCAATGTTTCGAAGACACCTATGATCGAATACTAGTAACCTACGAATATCCTCTACCCTTACCGGCCATGTTTCACTGCCATAAAGTAGGACGGAACGAACTACTGCGCAGTAAACCCGTCCTTTGGTTGATAGACGGATAGCTCGCCTACGCCATAAATGACGCAAGTTGGTAAAAGCTAGTCGAGCCTTCTGTATCCGTGCTGAGATTTCGTCACACACCAGACCACAAGGGCTGATGAGACTCTTGAGGTAAGTGAGGCGATCGACACGCTCAACTACTTCACTCTCTATCACTAGTTCGGGTGTCGATGTAACCCAATCCTGAAGCAGCATTTTGCATTTCGAGGGGGAGAATCGCATCCCGAACATGCTTGCATTGTTGCTTAGAGTGGTCAGAAGACTCTGCATTTTGTCAGCGTCTTCACCAAATAGAACTATGTCATCTGCATATTCTAAGTCAACAAGTGAACCTCCCGGTAGAAGTTCAACCCCTGGAAATCTAGACGAGGAAAGTGTTATGTCTAAAAGTACGTCGACCACAAAGTTGAACAAGAATGGGGAGAGTTGACAGCCCTGACGAACACCACTTGATGTAATCAATTCTGATGACAGTTCGCCATAAGCTCTCACTCTACCAGTTGTGTTCGAGTAGAGAGCCTTCATAAGGTTAATGTACTTCTTTGGTACTCCTTTCAGTGACAAACACTGTCATAGAACCTTACGATCAACAGAGTCGAATGCCGCGTTAAGGTCGAGAAATACTACCATTGTGGGGCGTCTGAATGTGTGTCTGTGTTCTAGAACCTGACATAGTGTGAATATCTGATCTATACAAGCACGTCCAGGTCGAAAACCGGCCTGGTTTTCTCTAGTCTGTTCTTCACGTGCTTTGGTTAGGCGTCGAAGTATTATTGAAGCTAATATTTTAGACACTATATTAGTCAAACTGATTCCTCTGTGATTGTCACAAGAGGACTTTTGTCCTTTCTTATAGACTGGCACAATCAGTGATTGAGACCAGTCAGATGGGATTACGTCCAGTTCCCAAATTCTACCTAAGACCTCGGTTAATTTCATTGCTAATACTGGACCACCATCCTTAAAAATCTCAGGAGTAAACCTGTCAGGGCCTGCTGCTCTCCCTCGTTTCAGATTTCCTATGGCTTTTGCAACTTCGTAAAGGGACGGAGGACCTACATCAACTTGCCATTCAGGTAGACTAGAGATCGTGGGAAACCGAAGTGTGGCTGAAGGCCAGTTGAACTGATCCCTAAAGTGTTCTGCCCATCGATTCAATCTCCTGGATTGAGAATGAATAATATGTCCATCTTTCTCTGAGATTGTTTCGCTAACAGTCGGGTTCCTAATTCCGGTTTCCTTAACAAGTCTGAACAATTGTCTGCTATTACCTATTACCACTGCCTTTTCCACCTCTCTTGCTTTCGCGACCCACCACTGTTCGCGATCATTGTGTAGGCTTCTTGTCAGCTTGCGTTTAAGCTGACTCCGCTCTTCGTTATGTTCAGAACCAGATGGAATGAGCTTTCGAGCATCTATCAGTGCGGTAGATGCTGCTGAGATCCAGTTTTTCTCCCTAACCTTATGGTTACCGTACCAGCAGATATTACTGCTGTCTCCACAGCTTTTCGGATACCGTTCCATGACATTAGCCCATGAAGCCATTAACTCTCGACCTGAGGCATGTTGTCAGATGTAGAGATTACCTGATCGCGGTCAGCACAATTATGGAAACAAATAGTTAGGAGCATGGCTCAGAATTGTTCGAAATGGAGCAGGTGCATTTGCTATCTGTTTTCCTTTAGATCCTGGATTTTTAGATCTTAAAATGCATTTTATTCCAGGAATTCATACTTTCGACGCCTAATGTTTTGTATAACCATTAATATGGTTACTATTCTTAATTATAGCAACTCATGTGCAATTGAGTTTGTTCTCATTTAACTCGGTTAAGCCCTTCTGTTAACTTATTTAGCGGACAAAGTCATCCGTACTATAACAACTTATTGTACCTTTATTATTGTTGTGCTTGTATGAAATATGTATGCTTGAACATTGCTTACCGCCTACACACATATTCATTCTGCTAGCTTTATTATTAGCTGCTTAATTGATTCAATGATCCATTCATTTCCCTATGTGTATACATGTACATTTAACACTGTACACTCTCAGTTCGCTGACTCACTCATTCGCCTCACTGCTTTGTGGTCTGAGTTATCTGCTAATAAAACTGTAATCGCTGCTTCTCTTTGCCTTCTGATTTCAAACACCGTTGAGGATTATAGGGTAACGGTTACGAGGGTGATCGGTCAACGAAATACAGCCACTACATATTACTCTGGAACCTATTTTGACGATTACATTATATATATCGCTTGCAGGAATCACTAGATCATCTCATGAGGGTGAGGTCCCAAGGAGACTATCCACAATACATTACCAAGAGACAGATAAAGAGGAATTCAACTTGATAAGAACTTGTAGATTGTGTTAAATATATAATACGAAGTTGAGAGATACTATTTCGACCAATAGAATGGATTAAGACCTCACAATTGAGAATGAAAGTCGAGGTTTGATTCCAACGAGGGACGGTAGCAGTATTGGAAGATAAAATGAAATGTTTTTCCTACTGAGATTCTAGTGTTCTAATTTATTAAAAACTACTGATAATGTAGAGTCGACTACGATTAGGCTGCTTGATCAAGTACAACACGTAATATATAGCTTCTAGGTTTTTTATCCGTTACATTTTATACAAACTGTCTAGTAAGAAGATAAACAGATACTTGGTAATTCGTTTTATGAAAAACCAAATTACGTAAGTTCATCGGCTGGAATCCATGGAGTTACAGTGCGAAGGTAGGTAAGAAGCAAGCAATCTTCTTACAATAGTAAACTGCAAGTCCTTCAGATTCTTTCATGAAATCCAGCCAACAGTTACTTGCAAGGAAGGGTTGGGGAGCTGACAGAAAGGAATATAAGAATACTATTCACTTGAGTATTATCAAGTGACTATTTTGGAAATGCTGATTTAAACACTTGTTATTTAAAGTCAGTAAGTCACCATTGAAATAAGACATGAGACAAGTGTACATTGGTTTGAATCGCTACATCACATTAACATAAATGAATAAACAAACTAACCGGAATTATAATATTGCCGATAGTAGGAAAAAAGACTCAACATTGATATAACGGTAAACATAAACAGATATCACGTTAGTTATTTTGGAAATCCGTGTGATTTGACCGTAAGAAAGGAGAGCAGTTGTATCGATCTACTCTGAGTATTGATTGATTCATCTAGACTGTAGATCTAGTACCATAGACCTTTGGATAACCAATGACACGATAATAGTGAGATAACAGCCGAGAATAACACTCAGTCAGTCAGCTACAACGTAGGACCAGGCACATATGTGCATCGGTCCAGGTTGCCATACCTCATTAGCACAGCAAGATGAACAGCGGATTCATAGGAGTGGTTAGGTCAAAGGTTGCAATAAGGATATAGTATAGGAAGAAAGAATTAGTTCGTAGACAGAAAGAATGAAGTGATTTTAATCTCTTAGTTTAAGGGAAGATAGAGAGTATGCACCGACGCCATTGTGATCGATTCTGAGCCATGTCACCAAGAGTCTCCAACCATTGGTTACGAAAGTCACGCGGACCCCAACCAAGTAGTCTGCATCTACCAACATGGCTCAGACTAGAAGTTAGTGACTTCAAGCACTGATGCCACGTTTTGGTTTGGCCGCCCCTAACTTTCTTCCAACCATCCCCTACCCCGGTTAGCATTGCACGTCGTGGTAATCGGTGTTCAGGCATACGTAATAAGTGGCCCAACCAACACTAAATGACTATTGGTGCAGAACGCAGTTTCCCACACTCGCTCGCCTGATAACCAGAAAGAGAGCAACTCAGAAAAGAGACTTGATTATACAGTTCGAATTTATGAATCACAATAATACAGAGTAAACACCTGACTACAAATCAACATATTCAAGAACTTCCAACAGTTGAATTCATGAGTCGAATTAAGCTAGACTACCACTGATAACCTGAAAGCAATGGATGGTCGTTTCGTCATAGTACAGGACACCTCAGCAGTATGCATCTACGACCCGCATGCGGGGTTTGAGCCAAGAACTTTCGGTCTCGTACGCGAACGCTTAAACTCTAGACTACTGAGCCGGAATCCAAGTGTTAATGTCTAACTTCAATCGATCTATGATCTTGTGCAACTCTTCATCCATAGTCTGATATAGATAACTGTCTCATACTCGACAAAGATCGGACTCCACTGGTCACAGCTCTTCACTGAAGGTCTTTGGTTCAAGTCCCGCGTGTGGGTCTTGGATGCATACTGCTGAGGAGTCCTGTACTATGGCGAAACGACCATCCAGTGCTTCCAGGTTATCAATGGTGGTCTCAGTTAGTCAGTCAATAACAACGTAGGACTTTGTACGTACGTACATTAGTTCGAGTTGCCACACCACATTAGCACACATATACAATTGTCGACTCTAATCCCGTAGTGGTAGAGGTAGTAAGAGTATAAGCAGTAATCGGAAAGATTAGGGTTTGAAGATGTTATTCAAGGAGTATAATACAGTGAAATAAATTTAGAAAGAAAATAAAGGACATGAAGAATTCTGAACAATAGCATTTGAGAGAACACAAAGAGTGTATGCACCTGCGCCATTGCAAACTATTTTGAGCCATGTCATTCAACGTCTCTAACCATCGGTTGCTATCATCTCACGGTCCCCAACCAGATATTCTACACCTACCAACATGGCTCAGTTCACTTGTCAGTGACTTCACGGATTTGTGCCATGTTTTGGTCTAGTCGCCCCTAGCTTTCTTTCAACCTACTCCTATAATCAATGGTGGTCTAGCTTAGATCGACTCAATTCGGCGGTTAAAACTACTACAATCCCCCCTCTGATATTTAAGGAATCACAATACAGGGGTAACCATGCCATGAATGGAAGAGTGCTGAGTAATAGGTCCGTAATGAAGTAATAGTAGCTAAAGAAGGGTACATCAGCTTATGCATCACGGGGAAGTTTGAAGGTAGGAGGAAAAAAAATGCAATAGTTTGAGTAGTTGATAATTATACAAAATTATAGACAATAAATTCAGAAAGGACCGTTTAAATTTGCTTAGTATCTATCTCGTTAGAGAAAACACAAAGAATAAAGTTTGGAGTGACAAGATCCACTCGTTTGGTAAAAAAGCATTTGACCTCACGATTTAGGGACAGATAAATGCATTTATTCCACTGAGACCAACCTTGAACTATCCCACGCAAGGTCTCCAACCACTGATCACACTTATTATACTAATCTCAAACATGTAGTCTACTCCTGCATGGATAAGATCAACAGTCAATGAATTCATGGTGCAGTTTATTGGTCTCATAACTCCTAGTGGGCTTTAAGTCCACTATCATATTAGCCAGCAGATTGACGAAAACCAAATTCTCTTTTTGTATCCACGATATGGTTTCGTCAGGGACAGACTCATCAGGACAAGTGAAGTGGTCAGCCACTTCGATCCCTATGAATAAATATACGCTGACGTAGAATAGCCTTGAAATAAGGTTTCGGATTCAAGGAAAGAGAAACACAATCCAAACAATAATATTTCGTTATCGAGGGAGTTCAGAACACCTGAAATTTCGTCAGCATTCTCATCAATCAGAACTATGTCAGTTGCTAACTAAATTAATACATGAATCCCTAAATAGGTGGTCAAACGATTAATTTGAGGAACCCTGATGATATCCATACAAAGCTTATTTTCAGTTTAAATCACAAACAGTTCCCAGCTAGACCCCTATCGCAGACCTGGAAGCACTAGATTGAAGATATTAACACCGTTGGATACCAACCTGGTGGTCTGAAGATTAGGTGTTTGTGCGCGAGGCCGGAGACCCCAAGTTTGATTCCCGCGTCCAGGATCGTGGGTTCCCGCCGCGAGGGAGTCCCATACTGAGGTGAAACGGTCGTCCAGTCCTTCCGAACTTTCAATGTTGATCTAGATGAGGTCAAATCGTGATTTAAACTGAAAATTCCACAAATCATTTACAGTAGTATAGCATGCTTGTCAAGAAAATGGTAATGCTACAAATGGACTGCAAAAATACTCTTAGAATTTTAGTGGAATACAGTGTCAATTACGTGTGATCCAGCGTGACGAGTCCCACATTGTTTTTTATATTAATTCCTTTATTAGTTGACCTCTCATTTTTATATATGAATGTTCTTAACAAGTATATGCGTGATCAGATTGTTCGAAATGTATCACGCTAATATATCACATAGTCCTGATAATTTTCGTCTTCTCATTACACTATATAAACTCATATTTATCAACTTTACCAAATAAATTTGTCACAAAGTAACTCATGGAATAAGATAAATCTGTTTCTACTGTAAACAACATACAATGAATGGGGATATTTTATTAACAGTAAAGATCCAAGTGTTTCTGAGATTTGTTTGTCACACAATAGGTTAAAAAAGAGTATGTTCAAATATTTATTTTAGGGATAAACAGTGAATTAATCGACCAACATACTCAGGATACGTCAAATACAGTAGTCATGACACTGATGGGTCATTCATATGCCTACAGGAAATGAGGAAGATATACACCAATTCACTCTGTTACGCTCAGTATGAGATGGGGGTTAAGCGGGAAACGTAAGGCCGTAAAATCACGTCATAGAAGCCTGCGAAATATTATCTGAGTCCCATACCCTCTAATGAAGATTTTTGGACCTTTTAAGTAAATGGCGTATGTCTGTTGGTGAACTTTTGAACCTGAATAGACTTGGGAATGTGCGACAAGTCTACAGACATCCCCTACCAAACCTGTGACTAGACAAAGGTTCCCAGTCATCACTAAGCCACTTAGGTACTAAAGCTTCAATGGTAACATCCTGTTTGCAGAACTGAACCTGCCTATTGACATGGAGTAAATGCATATTCTCCTGCAAGGAGAGACATGTGTAGCACTTCCAATAACAGCTTCTAAGTGCTGACTGCTCAAAGGGAAAGTATGTGCTTCATGAATATATCGATTATTCTTGGCTTTTGAACTTCACTGTTACGTCATATAAGTTATTGTTACCTAGACTGAAGAGGAAACACCAGATATAAGGACATCTCTTAGTATCCTACACATTTTAAGTCATTTAATGTGAAGTAGGATAGTGTAATGCAAACTAGCTCCCGAAGCAATTCATCATCGGGAAAAGCGACCATCTTCATAGCAGCGCTAGATGGTTGTCGTTGGTACCTGGGGCAACTACACAAAGGCATGACACGAGTATGGCTTTCTACCATATAGTGAACATGCACTTCATAAACGGAATGATAAGAAGAGTAGACGATCAAAGTTTTAAAATATTTTCTACTTAAGAGGTTCGATCTTCAAGGTAGATCGGCAAGTAAATATGTAGTGTTTATTACGATAAAATTTGACACATATAGAGTATATTGAGGGGTGAACAAATGACAATCAATGAGACTTTCACTATCATATAAAAAGAAAGCAACTTCAACGACTACTTACATTTATTTACAACAAAAAGTCGATGACAACATAAAAACGCTCAATTACTCAACACAACTACGTCACACGCTTGCGTTTTCGAAGTTCTTCGGGAGCATTTTCGTTTTCTTGTTCATAGAACTTCTTTAGCAGTTTAACAGCTGCCTCCGCTTCAACACCGGATATGCAGTTTAGCGGAGCGACTGGACTAGGAGAATTGTGTACATTTAGGACTGAACCACATCCACCAAACCGTTCATTACGAGCACCGTATGTAATACTAGTGACAAAGTCAAAGTAAGAAATAAACTTACCTTCTCAGATGAGCTGGAAGACAAAACCGTATAGCAGCCGTACACATAATGCAGGGTTCCACTGTAACAAAAAGGTCGCATTCGGTCAAAACCTTGTCAAGCTCCTTTTCGTTATTTCGACACCATTGTTCCAGTCGTCTAATAGTAACCATCTCGGCATGTTGAGTAGCATCTCTAGTTGCATTCACCTAGAAATCACAAAACTCCTACTAATGAGTTACTTCGTTGCGACCAGATGCAATTACTTCTCCATTATAAACAAAAGCACATCCTACTGGAACTTCGTTACATTTGAGTGCTTCACAAGCCAATTCGAAGGCAATATCCATGTGAACATTCCTTCAGAAATATTGACCGCACGACCTTGAGGATGTCGAACATCAAACGGCTCTGGTTGGAATAGAAGACGCTTTCACTTAACGGGCTTCCATATCCAGTAACAGTGGATCACCGGTACCTCCAGATAATAACCTAAGTATATTTAGCAATAAAAGAGAAGAAATTAGTTTTTAGCAAGATAATTTCCTTAGTCCTTTAGAACATGTCAGGTTTTCTCTTGAAGGACTTCTGGGAAGTCTCTTGGACCAACTCAGCTGGCAGCGAATGCAAGCATTTGACTACTCTTAAGGATTAGAAGGCGTGTATACAGTTCGCTCTGCAGTGTTGTGTCTCCAGTCTCTAGGTGTTACTCCTAAGGTTAGTGTTGGTTATAAGCCTAAGTAGGTGTTTAAGTAGATGCACAGAAGTGTTTGAGACACTCTAAGTCACTAGAAGGTTACCTCTAAGACATCCGTACGTTAATTAATAAAAGGTCCGGTGACTGGACGCGCTCTTCATAAGGCTTAAACTTGGGTCCCCGAACTGATTTCGCTGCTCGCCGTTATTTACGTCCCAGGGTGTCCTTATCTTTTTGGAATGAAGGAGGGAATACTGTTTCTGTACTCTAAATTCAGATTCAGATTTGTGTAGTAAGGACAGAAGGCCTACGGCCTATGTTATTCCTTTTCTAGTATGCTTCTGTGAGTGTCCAGTCTTCTCTTGAAAGAGTCAATTGAAGGTGCGAACACCACTGCTTCGGGTACCAGGGTCCAAGTATTGATGACTCGGTGTGAAAATCTGTGTGCCACGGGCATTTTGTTCGTTCTTGGCTTTTCTATTCGCCTGCTTTGTCCTCTGAGGTGTCCCGATCTAGTGGGAAGAAAGAGAGAGAATAAGTTAGGTCCGAAATCATTTCTCAGTATTCTGTACATCAAAATTAGATCTCCTCTTAGTCTGCGATAAGACAGTAAAGAGGTCCAGTTTTTCAAGCCGCTCTTTGTACGATAAACCCCGGAGTTCCGGAATTGCACGCGTAGCTTCCCTCTGTACTTTTTCTAGTATGTCCGAGTCACCTTTTAAGCAGGGGCTTGCAGCCTGAACGCAGTTCTCTAACTTAGTTCTCACTAAGGATGTGTATAATGTGGTGAACATGGTAGTATCTAACTTAGTGAATGTCTTTTTTAAAGCCCAGAGGGTTCGAAACCCCTTAACTGCGACCTCCCGGCAATGGGCCGTCGTCTTAAGATCATTGCTTACTGTCACCCCTAGGCCCTTATGAGACCGGACTACGGGTAATGACACATCCCCTATGTTGTACTTATTAACCTTTGTATCCCCCAAGTGCATGTAGACACATTTTTCCGAGTTGGTAGGCATTAGCCACTCTTTAGACCAGTTTATCATATTATTTAAGTCTGCCTGAAGAGCATATGAGTCTTTGTCTCCAGTTATTACTCGCCAAACTTTTACATCGTCAGCGTATAATAACATTGGAGACTGTACTATACTTGTAAGATCATTAACGTACATTATAAAAAGTAAAGGACCTAGGACGGAACCTTGGGGTACTCCACTAAGTACTGGTCTCCAGATGGAGCACTTGGAATTTATTCTTACTTTTTGTCTACGAACTGCTAGGAAATCTTTAATCCGTTTTAAAAGAGGTCCGGCAATACCAAGGTTTTCAAACTTCAAAAGCAGTCTATTAGTTGGCACTTTGTCAAAAGCCTTACTGAAATTTATGTAGACAACATCCACTGAGTTTCCGTTGTCTAGCGCATTAATCCAGAACTCCCTTGCTATAAGGAGGTTCGTTGTACAGGATAGCCCCTTTCTAAAACCACGTTGTGCCATGTTCAGCAAGTTATTGGTTTCCATAAATGCTGTTATGGTCCGTTTGTTTATTCTTTCCAGTATTTTAATTACAACACTGGTGAGGCTTACGGGTCTGTAGTTTGATGGAACTTGTCGTAGACCTGTTTTATGTATGGGAGTGACGATTGCGTCCTTCCAGTCCATAGGTAACACACCTTGGTCAGGTGACATTTTTAATATCACAGTCAGTGGGGCTGCGATATATTGGGCAATATGTCTCAAGATTTTAGGGTGTAATTCATCTGGTCCTGTTGACTTCTCCATGTTTAGGGTGTTAAGAGCCTTAAGTACATCGTTTTGGTCGAAGTCCACGGTGAGAAGCTGGTTTGTTGACTCTGTAATTGGGTCTGGTTCTTTCTCTAAAGGAGATCCTGAGTGAAAACTGCCCCAAAATAGTCAGCCATAACCTCAGCTTTTTCCTGATCTTCCTCTATCATTTCAGATTCACTTCCTACTTTAATTAGGTTGGGAATCCAATGATGAATCCCTGTTCTGTAGTTTATGTACGAGAATATCCTCTTGGGCTGCTTGAGTGCAGATTGTGCCAGCTGCATTTCATATTTTCTTTGCGCTTCCCGAATTTTAGTTATACACTCGTTTCTTATCAATCTATAGCGTTCCATCGTACCTGCTGTGCCAAGGCGGATGGCAACATCTCAGCATTTCTTCTTTTGTCTTAGTAAGCGTCGAATATCCCGCCCTATCCAGGGATGTCCGCGCTTCTTTTTTTGGGACAGTCCTGGGTATGTATGGTTGAGTTACCCGATTGTATAACCGCCTGAATAGAGTCCATGCCTCTTGTACTGATGCCTTTGAGTCAATTTCCCAGTTCTCAGCCGATGCTGCGGAGTTAATTGCCTGCATATCTGTCTTCCATATGTTAGGACGGGCCGGCGCAATTGTTTGACAAGCAATCTCAGCCATGAATTTGAATAAGATGACTGCATGGTCACTTCTCCCAAGTGGTGGGAGAAAAGCCGTTTGACCAACGTCATCACCGTGTGTGAAGACTAAATCTAAAAGAGAAGAAGAGTTACTTAAGTCGTATCTTGTGGGATCTCTAATGTGTTGGAATAATGCTAGTCCAATCGAGGTTTCTAACAGTTTGGAGTCGAACGACGATATGGATAACCCTACATCTAAGTTAATCCAGTTTATATATGGTGCATTAAAGTCGCCTACTACAAGGCTTTTACCGTTGTTACACCAGGACTTAAGTGTACTTAGGAGAAAATCATCTGCTACACATTCTGGACTGCGATAAACTACAACTACTTCAATATCTTGCCTTTGGCATTTCAACTTACATCTCACCAGTTCACATGTCCCTGAAACATGTGCTACTGTCTCAACTAATCTTATGGTTAGGGTACTTTTCGTGTACACAATAACCCCGCCTCCCCTTCGGTTTAATCTATCAGCCCTACTGGTTATGAAACCAGTCAACTGGATTTCACTATCTAATACTTCTGACGTTAACCAAGTTTCCGAGACAGCGATAACGTCCGGTTTTTCTTTATCCACCACTGACTTCAACTCCGCCATTTTATTTAGAAGGCTGCGAGCATTTGTGTAGCATACCTTTAAGTCTGTGGAGAGCTTTCTCTTGCCACCCAGAGTGGCTTGGGGATCGTTTTGCTCCGAACTTTTACAAGTTGAAAACCCTTAAGAACAAGGTTTCGTTCCCCGTTTTGGCGACGTTCATTTATTTACACTTCTGCAGCTCGTCTCTTAATACGATCTGCTAGGCTGAGATCCTCACGGACATATGTTCCGGATCCTATCAGTTTACGTGAATTACTTAGAATCAGATTCCTTTCTTACACCGTGTTGAATATAACCTTCAGGAGACGGTTTTTCAGAGGACTTTCGGAATCCACCTTTTTTCCTATTCTATAAAGCTTACAAATACTGACTCCTGGAACTGTATCTTAATGATGTCTTAATATGATTGTAGTCGTGTTCAAATCTCGCCTTTGGTCAAATAAAACTGTTAAAGACTATACGTTAAATTCTTCCGTCGGAATGGCCGAAAATGTGCTTCACCGTCATATATCCGCGCGCTATTTAAAAAGGACAGTGGTATTTTTCCTCGCTGAGTAAATTTCATTGTTTTGATCGTTTATTACGTGTCAAGACTACTGTTTTCACTTTAATTGAATTCATTTCAGTTAAAGTATTCGACTAGGGTACCGTTTGTACCGTTCTCTTGATTAGTTTCGTCTTTGGTACTCTTGAGTACCTCATTTTCAATCGTATCTGTTAGTACTTTTGATCCTAACAATCTACAGCTCTTCGCTTTCTTGTCATTGATTATTTTTTGTTTCTGAGTATCATCGCATCTCGTCTTTTTTTGAAAAGGACTCCTTTTAAATGGCCGGACAGTGTAAAAAAAGCAGTTGCCATCATTCGGGTTGGCGTTAACCCGTTGAAAGCTGCATGCAGTGCGACGAGTGCAAAAGCTGGTACCGCAAAGTTTAAACAAACTTAACGCCTGCGGCTTTCAAACGGTTCAGTAAGAGGGGTTGCGTATGGCTTTGCCAACAGTGCTGTTCGGATGCAAACAGCCTGTTAACCGAAGCCATCTCACTGGTTGATGCTGCAAAGAAGTGTTTTGGCAAGCGTAGTCGGAACACGACAAACAGCACTCGATCTGTCGACACACAAATCGACATGAAGCAAACTAAGGTTAGTTCGATAGTAGATGACTCACGCTCGTCAAAGAAGGAAAAGCAGTCTCCAAAGGGGCCTGTCTTAAACAAAAGCTCAAGAAAAGTAGGGTCTTCTGTTCCCCGTCTCCCAGATGGGGTCCAACAGGAAACACCTAGAAGCCGCAATCGCAAGGCTCGATCGGTTTCAAGAAATAAACATAACCTGACCTCTCAGGTCGTCGACAACCTTCCAGAATTCAACACTAGGTTTGACGCAACTGTTGTTGCTTCTTCCAGCACCGTTGACGAGTGGGTACAGGTTGTAAGGAAGAAAAAAGGTAGCGATATAAAAGGTAGTCCTACCCCCCCCGAAAAGTAGTAAGATTGAAAGCTGATCATAGCGACAGATCAGCTATTTTTCATAGAATTAAGGAGAGCGATAGCTCTGAACCTAAAGCTCGTTTTGAGCATGACATTGTACTGATTAGGCAGCTGCTTAATCAACTCATGCCTCAAAATATCACCGGGGTCACCTTGCTAAAGGTGTACAGACTAGGGAGTCTAGCGGACTTGAAACCAAATCATTCCAGACTGCTTAAAGTAGTTTTCAACTCTTCGAACGAACGTGACCTAATTTTACAGAATGGACACAAATTAAAGGGTTCAGGAGTTTTTATCCGAAAGGACCTACCGTTGGCAGACCGTGTTAAAAAACGGTAAGCCGAGAAAGAACTACAACATAGGTTAGACGCTGGCGAAAAGGACCTGAAAATTGTAAATATTCAGGTTGTAAGACTTCGACAGAGAATGATGCCGAAGCCACTCTGGGTGAAGCACGAAGGCACTTAAAGAGGCTTCTGATCTGTTACACCAATGCACGAAGCTTACTTAATAAGCGATCGGAACTAGGTGTACAGATTGACTCTACAAAGCCAGATATAATCGCAGTAACAGAAACCTGGCTGACACAGGCTATAGATAGTATAGAACTTGATTTCGAGGGCTTTACGTTAGTAAGGGCCGACAGAACACAAAAGCGCAAAGGAGGGGGAGTAGCTCTATTGATTAGGAATGCTATCCCATTTACCATTATCGATAGTGTATCCCATGAGAGAGGGACGTGCGAATTAGTTAGTCTTCGCTTAAAATGCAAGGGACAAGAGCTGCTGATTGGTTTGGTTTATCGCAGTCCAAGCTGTGAGGCAAATGAGATCCTGTTAAGCAGTCTCAATACTTGGTCCCAAAGTGGTCGATGCCTAATCCTAGGGGACTTTAATGCACCTATGGTAGACTGGGAAAATCTGCGAACTAAATCGTCAGAAAATTCTTTCGAGCAGGAACTAGTTGATGGGGTTATCACATGTGCTCTAGTGCAACATGTGAAAGAAGCGACAAGGTACCATCCGGACACTGAATCATCCTTATTAGATCTTATACTGACTCACTATGAGGATGATGTTGCGAACCTCCATCATATGCCACCCTTAGGTAAAAGTGACCATGCAGTTTTAACTTTCGACTTCCATATAACTGTCAGTCACGAGCACGCATCAGCCCAATCCAAACCTAACGTCTGGAAAGCAAATATACCAGATATCATGCACTCAGCATCGTTAGTGGATTGGACAATAGACCTGGAGTCCTCAGTTGAAATAGCCTGGGACGCATTTCGAAATTCATACTTAAAAGTTACCACACCTCACATCCCTTGGACTATACCAAAGGAGCCGAAAAACTCACCACCATGGTTCAGTAGCGAGGTCCGTATCCTTCTCCGTAAGAAAAGGAAAATGTGGGATAGATTTAGGTTACTGGGGACTGATGAATCAAAATCTCAGTATCGAAAGGCTCGGAATACTTGTGCCTCGACCCGAAGAAAAGATTATTAAGGAATCCATAGAATGTCCTAAACGTTTGTATTCTTGTATAAACCAAAGGACAAAGAGAAGAGGAAATATTCCTGCTCTATGGGGAGACAGTACTGCTTCATCATTAGTGGAAGACGACTTTGGTAAGGCTCAAGTGTTCTCGAACTACTTTAGCAATGTATATACCATAGAAGCACCCTTCCCGTCAGTTCATACAGATCCCCCACAAATACACTGGATAGCGTGACCATTAAAGAACTCGATGTCTTTGGTCTACTAAGTAAGCTTGACATAGGTAAATTCACGAGGCCCGATGAATTACATCCTAGGCTACTGGAGGAATTATCTAACTTCGTTGCGAACCGTTTAAGCATATGCTTTAACCTATCCGTAACGCAGGGTCGTTTACCCAAAGACTGGAAAAACGCCATAGTAAGTCCTGTCTTCAAAACAGGCACGAAACACAAACCTGAGAACTACCGCCCCTTTAGCCTAACTAGTGTGGTTGTTAAAATCTTAGAAAAGATTGTTCGGAAGGAGCTGTTTAAGTATCTCGATAAAAACCGGATCCTCTCAGAGAAGCAGCACGGCTTCAGAATAGGTTATTCTTGTCTCACTAACTTATTAGTAGCTCGTGAAAGCTGGTGCGCTCTTAAGGATTAAAAGTTACCTGTAGACGTCGCCTTCATTGATTTCAGTAAAGCTTTTGATAAGGTTCCGCACAACCGGCTGTTATATAAGTTAAGAAATGTCGGGAATGGAGGCAATCTATTTATGTGGATACAAGACTTCTTAGTTGGGCGTCAACAAAGAGTAAGGGTGGACTCAAAGTTATCTAGCTGGGAAACTGTGCTTAGTGGAGTGCCCCAGGGTACAGTTTTGGAGCCAGTGCTATTCCTCTTGTATGTAAATGACCTTCCTCGTCTCCTATCATCATCGGTCTTGCTATATGCTGACGATGTCAAGATATGGAGAACGATACGATGTGAGGGTGATAGCTTAGAACTCCAAAATGACCTGAAGAAATTATTTGAATGGTCCCAAACCTGGCAGTTGCCGATAAATACTTCCAGGTGTGTTGTGATGCACATCGGTCATCAAGGCACAGATACATACACGATGAATAACACTGAGTTGCTTGTCGTCCAGACATATAATGACTTAGGAGTTATCGTTAGTCAAGACTTAAAGACTACTGCACACTGCCGTGCAATAGCCGCCAAAGGTTTTAGAACCTTATGGTCAATACGTAGAGCTTTTAGTCATGTCTACGCTAAGACGTTTTTGACTTTGCATACAGTATTCGTTCGTCCTAAACTTGAGTACTGCATACAAGCGGCCAGCCCCTGCCTCAAAAAGATAGTGAGCTTCTGGAAAAGGTTCAGAGAACGGCAACTAAGCTGATTCCCGGAATAGTGAAGCTACCATACGATGCTCGACTGGCCAAGCTAAACCTATTCTCGTTGTCATATCGGAAAACTAGAGGCGACTTGATTACATTATTCAAATTGCTTAGTGATAAATTTGCACATGATATGCCCTCATTTTTCTTGTCTTCCGAAACAGAAAATTTCCGAGGACACTCCAAGAATATTAACAAGCCCAGAACAAATTGCTTGACAGCTGACTATCGACTTTCCCATCGAATCATCAACGAGTGGAACTCATTACCTCAGCACGTGGTTGAGGCTCCATCCGTCGATTCTTTCAAAAGAAAGTTTGATCAACTGAGGGACCACCATTGCCAGGACTAACACAGGCCATCAGGCCTCCTGTCCTTCCCAAAGTGAAACTGATTAGTGTAACGCTTGCTTGGAAGGCACTTTTGTCGTAGTTAGTGTAAGACTTCAGATCATAGGGTACCAACATTCCCAGATCTTTTCAACTTGGGATACCCTTGAAGGGGAGTTGCCTAAGTTGTATTTGTAACCTGTAACATGTCTTAGATGGACTACTTTACACTTTGAAGTATTAAAGGTAAGTCCATTGTCATCTGCTCAACATTAAAGTTCACTCAGATCCTCCTGAAGTGCCAGATAATCCTCTTCGTTGCAAACTTCTGTCCAGAGTTTCACCTCATCGGCGAGAAGTAATAAATCTGACAATACCTGCTATGGAATATCGTTTATGTAAATCAAGGAAGGAAGATTTCTCAATGTGGTGCGTGCTACTGATGTCGACAGATATAAGTAGTGTGTATCGTCAGTCAAAAGTGAAATGCATAGAGGCAGATGGTTTGGAAGATCGAAGAAAAGAGAACGAGAACAAAGAATGATTGGCGTGGAATCGAAAGACTAATAAATTCTGAGACGATTAATTGACATTTGCAAGAGGAACAGTCAAATTTGATACAATTGATTTATATTTTTGCAAATGAAGTATTTACTGTATGGTTCTCAAATTTCACTAAGAAGTTCTGTAATTTTGTGTCAAAATACATCCGATTTTCCACACTTGTGTTGTCGTTTACTACACTAGTACTGAAGGCTGGGGGATCCCAACAGGATACTCCATAGGCGGAGAGAAAGTGACATTAAATCCTAAGTAAGCCAATCAACTAAAGATAATTTGATACCCCATCGTTTGAACTTACTGATAAGACATATAATTAACCATATCAAAAGCTAATGCGAAGTCAAGATATATAATGTCAACCTTCCCCTTGTGATTATTATTATTATTAATGGCTTTATTCAATATTATCTTTTTGGTACAATATAGAATTCTCAGACGGTTGTCCATCTGTCCACGGCAGCCAGTAGGTTGGCTATACAAGAGTAACCTTTTCTGCTGTCTGGGTGAAAAGTTCATGGATAGTAAATAGTTACGTATACCGTCGCATACCAGGGACTCCACAATCCTTGGGGGCATTGAGAGGAGTACCGTCGAGCTGCCTCGACTTAGCGAATGTGAGAACAGCACTAAGCGGTGTTGCCAAGGTTAAAGCTGCTTCCCTCAGTAAAGCAAAATGGATCATATCCGGGCCAGGATAATTTATGGAATAATGGTCTGGTTCGGTAGTAGCACATTCATCTTTGTCACCATTATGGTAGACCTGATCCCAAAATTGTGGATTTGTCATGACGTGATTACCTAGTCCATAAGATACTACGTGGACGTCACATCATTATCTCGTTGTATCGTGACAATCAACAATACGATATTTAGCACTTCTGAAGAACACATTTAGGTTGAGGATAGAATAATATATTTTAATGTGAATAGGGGTTTGTTACACCGATGACCACGTCTGCATGGCTGAGCTATGCCATACCGATCAATTGTTCCCGCATTCACTATTGTTGACCTTCCCTTAGTGTTGCATATTGAATGTCAATCTTCCTAATAATTATACGCTCAGCTTCAAAGCTCGCATGGTTAGCGACCAACGCCACCACAAAGTGTCTCTGTCTAAATGCTGCGGTTTCCGATACACGAAGCCAGATCTCAGGTTATCTTCCGAGAGTCCTATGGAGTTGCAGGTGAAGCTATCATCAATGCAGTTAGTGTGGGTCGGTTGGAATGTCTAAAAGTGCTGTTCTACCAGAAGGTCAGAGGCATCACTGTCTTTGTTGGTCGGGCCATTAGGACCTAGCAGTCAGGGAACTTCGGGTTCGGCCCGCCAAAGATAGACTGCATGGAGGAATAAGCTTTTCGGGTCCTATACAAGTCTATCGATAAGCTTTGCCTGGTACTGAAACCTGTCTTCTCTTCCTGCCTTTGTGCACTGTTTCCTTGATTGTTTGGATTGCTTGTATGCACCGTTGTTATCAGTTCGCTTGTGTTCCGCCCAGTGGTGCCTTTTGTGGCTTGGCAAACGAAGAGTGCAGTTCTCGATGACTGTAGATTACTTGTAGTTCTTGGGGACCATTTGCGGAACAGACCACTTTGTAGCACATAAAATCCTGTGCATTGCGGAATCCTAATGAGCATCCACATCAAGTTGAGGGTGAAATTCCAAGTCCACCTGCTCCGAATTGTCCTGTGAAGCTGATGTATCCAGCGCCTGTTGTTGGTAGGATGTCTTAGTTCAGTTTTGCTGATAAAATTGAAGGCTGTAACGGAAAGAGAACGATGAAGATCCCCCTGCAGCTTCTTTGTCAAACAGTATTGTCATTTATTTGTTCCTTCTCCCTGTCGTGTATTTTAACCTTTGTTCCGATCTCGTTTAACCATATCTTTTGTTCTTCAGTCTTCCTCGTTTGAGCCTTTATTATGTGATTTTGATTAAAGACTTATCATTTGTTACCCAAGTTATCATTGCACGTTGCCGGCCCATTGACAGTAAGGTCGTGTTTGACTAAGCTGAAGGTCACGGCGTGGTTCAGTGCGTGATTGTTAACCTCTTGATTGTCTGCTTGGGAGGATTGCTGGAATCCCTGTGGATAGATATTTGATCCCATCTTGTTGGGAATATTTTTATTGATTCTCAGGTATCAAACCCCTTAGTATTAACTGTTTCCTTCATTGTTTAGTGCCCTACTTTGCGTTAGAGAAACTTCTGACTGTATAGCACAGGCTGTACCGTTTGAGGTATATTTGTATTTTTGATATAATTTGTTCTGTTTTCTAAATTAGAACCGTTTATATTGAGCACAGAGTTTGTGTTTTGATATAATATAATACGAGTATCTCAAAAACGCGTTGTGAGCTATACAGAGGAACGTGGTCTAGTCTAATCAAATAAATTTTGGTTCGTCAATCCGGTGTTCCAACCGAATACTGGTTGTTTGGTCGCTACAAGGCTATGATGGCATGATTGCTTATACCTAAAGGAGCCAAGAGTGAGAGGTTGTAAATTGAGAATTCTTTGTTTGTAAACACGAAACCTACGCGTGACGGTGTTTGAGTAATTCTACAACAAGTTTCTGACTTGACTTGTTCTGGAAACCGTACTCTTGGTTTGAGCTTGTTTTTGGATACCGACAAAGTATTCTCGTGAATGTTGGCTATCGGATGAGGTATCGTAAATATAGAACTTGTGTCATTCAATTGTACCGGAGGAAAATCGACATGAATAGGACTTCCCCCGATGCTCATACTGTTCCGTTCTTGTCGATTATATAGTACGTAGGCTCACGCTGAAGAACTTTGGAGGGTCATTCGTAGGCTGTTTTCAGAGGTCATCGAACTGAGTCGCAACGTGCAAAGACGTACGTACTATATCGTACGGCAGGTTTATTGAAAACATCAGTTGAGTACGATCGGGTGGAAACAGGTTCAACTCAACGCGTTGCGTGTAGCAGTTTAGATCCATATTCATTGAAGAAGACGAAAAATCCACGAATTCTCCCACAAGTCGGAATGTCGTTCTATAAAGGATTTGAGCTGCAATGTCAGCTTTCACTGCATTGCGAATACCATAATCGTTCTGTTATGAGCTTGATGGTTGCACGAACACCTAGATGGGAAAGTTTGTGCAACGTATTGAAGACATTGCGTCGATAATGTTTCCACACGATTGGACGATCCTTACTCGTAGACGTGCCACACAGTAAAATTTCCTTACATGTTCCTACATGTTTAATGAGCAATTTTAGGGTTGTTCAAGATAACTATCGCTGAAGACCCACTTCTTTTTAGAGCTGGGCGAATTTTCGATTGTCAATTCCTTGGAAGCAGTCGATTCTCGAAACAACAGTTGTAATTTTCAAGGTAGCTGTCAAATTGTGAATATGAGCCATCGAATAACGATCGGAAGTGGTTTGTTCATTCATTTGCCGATAGTCACCAGTTGCACAAAATGCCCCACATACACAAGGAGCTGCATTGATGCTGTCCAAACAGGCACTAAATGCACTTATATGATAGGAATCTCATGGACCAAGGATCATCAAAGCCTCCTTCAAAACAAAGAAAGAGGGTATTACAATGAACGTCATCCAATGCTATGCGCCTACCAAAGACTAAAATGAAAACGCTAAAGACCAATTCTACAATAGTCTGCGGTCAATCGTCGAGAAGTGCCCAACAAAGGACCTGACCATTCTGATGGGAGATTTCAACGCCAAGGTTGGAACGGACAACACTGGATAGGAAGACATCATGGGACGACACGGACTGGGAGAAAGAAACGAAAATGGTGAGAGATTTGCAAATCTATGTGCCTTCAATAAGCTGGTCATAGGCGGCACCATATTCCCACATAAACGCATACACAAAACCACATGGACTTCACCGGATCACTCTACACAAAACCAAATCGACTATATCTGAATCAACATAAAGTTCAGGAGGACAATGGAAGACCTGAGAACCAAGAGAGGAGCTAATACAGCATCCGATCATCACTTGCTGGTCGCCAAGATGAAATTGAAACTCAAGAAGCACTGGACAACGAGGCAGACATTATCACAAAAGTTCAATACGGCCTTTCTTCACGATACTAACAAACTCAACAAATTCAAGATAGTCCTCAGCGGCAAGTTCCAGGCCTTTCGTGATCTACACAATAGAAAGGGAACTACTATAGAGAGCACCTGAAAAGGAATAAAAACGGATACTCCACATTCTCTTCAATAAGATTTGTGATGAAGAACAAGTACCAAAAGACTGGAAAGAAGGACTTATTGTCGAAATAGCAAAGAAAGGCGACCTCAGGAACTGTGATAACTAGAGGGGCATCACTCTTCTCTCAATACCAGGAAAAGTCTTCAACAGGGTATCATTTAACAGAGTGAAGGACTGCGTAGACGCCCAACTTCGAGAACAACAGGCAGGATTCCGTAAGGATAGATCGTGTACGGACCATATCGCAACTCTACGGATCATTGTGGAACAATCAATTGAATGGAATTCATCACTCTACATCAACTTCATTGACTACGAAAAGGCATTTGATAGCGTGGACAGAACAACACTATGGAAACTTCTTCGACACTACGGCGTGCCTCAGAAGATAGTCAATATCATACAGAACTCATATGATGGATTACACTGCAAAATCGTGCATGGAGGACAGTTGACAAAGTCGTTCGAAGTGAAGACCGGTGTTAGGCAAGGTTGCTTACTCTCACCCTTTCTCTTTCTCCTAGTGGTAGACTGGATCATGAAGACGTCAACGTCTGAAGGAAAGCGCGGGATACAATGGACATCTAAGATGCAGTTTGATGATCTAGACTTCGCAGACGATCTGGCCCTTCTATCCCAAACGCAACAACAGATGCAGGAGAAGACGAATAGTGTGGCAGCAGCCTCAGCAGCAGTAGGTCTCAATATACACAAAGGGAAAAGCAGGATTCTCCGATACAACACAGAATGCACCAGTCCAATCACAATTGACGGAGAAGATTTGGAAGATGTAAAAACCTTTACGTATTTGGGCAGCATCATTGATGAACAGGGTGGATCTGATGCAGATGTGAAAGCGCGGATCGGCAAAGCAAGAGCAGCATATTTACAACTGAGGAACATCTGGAACTCAAAGCAACTGTCAACCAACACCAAGGTCAGGATTTTCAATACAAATGTCAAGACAGTTCTACCGTATGGTGCGGAAACTTGGAGAACTACGAAAGCAGTCATCCAGAACATAAAAGTATTTATTAATAGCCGTCTTAACAAAGTACTTCGGATTCGTTGGACACACACTGTCAGCAACAGCCTACCACTATGGGAGATAACAAACCAGATTCCAGAGGAAGAAGAAATCAGGAAGAAGTGCTGGAAGTGGATAGAACACATATTGAGGGAAGCACCTAACTGCATCACAAGGCAAGCTCTCGCATGGAATCCTCAAGGTCAAAGGAAAAGAGGAAGACCACAGAACACATTACGTCGAGAACTGGAGATAGACGTGAGAAAAATGAACAAGAATTGGATGGAACTAGAAATGAAAGCCCAGGACGGAGTGGGTTGGAGAATGGGGGTCGGCGGACTATACTCCATTTGGTCTAACAGGCGTGAGTAAGTAAGTAATTCCAAACCAATGGTGTACATGGTTTCGAGGATCCTAAGGGGAGAAAAGACGTATAAACCAATCGTCGGTCACCGGTTACCATGAAATTGCATCTCTTGACATTGCAAGTAACTTGTTATTGCAGTAAGATTGCTGAATGATTCCTCAATCTATCACGTGATCGAATTCGTTTTTAGCCAATCTCAGTTTTTCGGGAGGTAGTCGGCGCTCTTTCGAAAATACAGGGGATCCTGTAGTCGTGTTGTGATATTTAACGTTGCTGGTTACCCACTGCAATTTTGGTTGCGTTTGGTATAGCGCAGGATACTTATCGAGTACATGTTGGTAGTATGGATCGATCGTGTGCCTTACTGTGACTAAGGATAGTCTACAACCAGAAAAAAGAAGTTACACAAACAGACAAATTATTGTTTCCGTCTGCTAACCTCCATTTGCGCGTGTCGATTAGTAAATTATGATACTGTAGCAAGTCTGTACCGATGATTGGCATAGAAACGTATGCAAAAACGAAAATTCAGTGGATGGGTCTGCGTAAACCCACCTTAAGATAGAAGTACCACTAACCATATGTGGTGATCGGTTTTCCGTTTGGCGCCTGTAAGTTGAAAACGGGTTTGTGCAATTGGTCAATAGAATTTGCCGGAAGAACGCTAGCTTGTGCACCGTCATCGATGAGGTAGCCAATTTTCGCAATCACATCAGTGACGTTTAATAGATGGCTATGTTCACCAGTTACGGTTGCCATTAAAGCGTACCAGCCGGGAAGTTTCCTGAAACGTTTTTAATGTCGGTCGGTTTGGAGTTCTGAAAATTGCAGGGTTTACTGTAGTTTCGAGATCTTCCTTACTGATTGTGATACCAGCATCAGTCGGGGTAATCTGTCCCTCGTGGGCTAGAGACAGATCGTTTACGTGAAGAACTCCTTTTACAGGTTTGCGATTGTTCACGGTCATTATGAATACAAAGGTAACGTGTCAACGTATGACATAGTTCCTTAATGTCATTATGTGTCGCTTGGGGTTTTTCTTTGACTGAAGAAACATCGGAGTTAGAAGATTTGGTTATCTCCAGATTGAGGTTGGCAGATTCAGCCAGCTCGTCTACGGTGTTGTTTTGAATCGAGACAAGTACAGCTTGCACCTGTTGAGGAAGGTTAGACAAAAAAGTTGTTTAAACAGGTCATCGTCGAAAGTCCTATGATCAATTACATCGCTAATTCGTAACGACATGTCCGTTGCCGAGCCATGTTGAAGATCGATGTTATTAAGGAGTTGATTCAACCTTTGTTGATCTGTTAGATTCCTGCGTTTCAGAATAGGCCGTTTTACAGTTTCATAAGGTTCCGAAACATCACTAGTAAACATACTAGGTGTTTGTACTTGCAGAATTCGCGTGCTAGTGCCTTTACTACTACGAGGAATGGTGCACGTGCATCGGTCATTCGATGCTCGTAGAGGTCAGCTTTCATGTAGTAGAACCAGACTTTGATGTTGTCCAGCCAGCATGACACTAGCTAGAATGAGGGTGGTGTCAAAGTCTTGATCTTAAGTACCTTAGGAGTCTGTTCTGTTAAGGCGAAGATGAAGTACAGGAATGAACGAGAGAAAAAAGATCCAAAAATATGAAAAAAACATCACAATATATAAAAATTTAGGTAGAGTAATGATATATGAAGTCCCTAACAGGAAAAGACTTACAGTTTACGAGTCGGTGTACCAGATCACGTCGGCTCACCAGTGAAGAATGCCACAAGTATTTGTAGTTTGGCAACAATTTAATCAGTTACACTCGTAATTGAATCGTGCTCACCCAGTGAAATAAAAAGTAAGAGGCGAGGAGTTTCGAAGATATATTTGATATGTCATAAATATATGGAAAGTCGAATAATCTAAACTAGTCAGAGATTGCAGGAGAAGTTGAGCTCGGCGTTCCCATTCGTGATCTGGTGCGGATGCATGACCGAGCGCCTTCAGCTGGGTGAGTACATTAAAAGTAATGTAGTCAGTATTAAATTTCAAAGAAGTACAATGTTATTGATTTTGAGCATTTATTTGTCGCTACATTCGCTAAGCGAAAACTTCTGTTCCACCCAGAACCATTTAAAACACTTTGAAACTGATCGTATAACAGCCGTACACATAATGCAGGGTTCCACTGTAACAAAAAGGTCGCATTCGGTCAAAACCTTGTCAAGCTCCTTTTCGTTATTTCGACACCATTGTTCCAGTCGTCTAATAGTAACCATCTCGGCATGTTGAGTAGCATCTCTAGTTGCATTCACCTAGAAATCACAAAACTCCTACTAATGAGTTACTTCGTTGCGACCAGATGCAATTACTTCTCCATTATAAACAAAAGCACATCCTACTGGAACTTCGTTACATTTGAGTGCTTCACAAGCCAATTCGAAGGCAATATCCATGTGAACATTCCTTCAGAAATATTGACCGCACGACCTTGAGGATGCCGAACATCTTATTACCGAAGTAAAGGCGCTTTATTTAAGAGTAGGGTGGTGTTTTTTACTTCACTGTGTTAGAATTATAGTTTTGATTGTTTATTACACATCAAGTTCGCCGTTCTCACTTTAATTGAGCTAACATCAGTTGAAGCAACACCAAGAATATCGTTACTTTCCAAAAGTAATTTTACACACATTCTTTAATTGAGTATACCAGTTTTGTTTTTGTTTGTCTCACTTTTGAACTTAGTAGTTCATAATTCCCACATTTTTTGCTAGTTATCAGCTTTATTATCTGCGTGTTTGAGTGTCTTTGCTTTTTTTAAACAGCTGACTGATGACTAGACAGTCCAAAATTTTAGACTAAACTTTTAGATAATTGCTTCTTAAGAAGCAATTATCAATACCTAGCCTGTGCTATAAATATCATTCAGAAAGCATACAGTGCGTTGAGTGCGAAAGATGGTAGCAGTGAGTCCGTACAGCTCCAACTTTTGCGGCTTCCAAAAGGTTGTGTGAAAGTGGATGAATATAGTCATTCCAGCAATGAGCCTCCGATACTAAGTGCTTGTCTTTTGAGACCTCTACAATGTTTTAGGCTGTTAAAATGCATATTAGTAAGTGCAATCATGACGGATTTAGTAATGCTTTGTCGATACATAGATGGCTTTGCTGTCATCCCAAATAATCCCAAAGTCGATGGACTTACATGGGTCTAAGGAGGAAGCACCCATGAAGGTAGATTACTTCTGTTTCCAGCTCTCAAAGTGAAAGCATTTGGAAGACGCCTGGAAAATTCAACCTCATGGCTAGGTCTGCTTTTGGCAGGAGAAACAAAAACCTGACCGCCCAAATCTCTGACAATCATCCAGGTCTCACAATGTGTGTAGCACAACTGTGATTGCTACCCCTGTGCAAACTGATGACTGGACATAAATCATGGATAAAAAATAACCTCATGTTTCTTTAACAGAATTTAAGAAATAGGTCAATGATTCTAGTGACAGGTCAGTCATCTTTCAGAGTCAAGGAGAGCAAAAACAGCTCAAAACTCGTTGAGCACGACATTGGGTTGGTAAAAGATCCACTTAACTAGCTGATGCATCAAGGTATTTCTAGGGTTATCTTGCTCAAGGTTTGTCGACTAGGTAGCCAAGCGGACTTGCAATAGGACTAAACCAGGCTGCTAAAAATTGTACTTCAATCGCCCAATGAAAGGGACTTGATGCCATATAATGTACATGAATTAAAAAGTTCAGGAGTTCTTGTTGGTAAAGTCTTGTCGCTCGTGGGCCGTTTAAAAAAGCGCGATGTAATGGTACTAAAACTAAGCAACTTAGAATTATAAATTTTCGGGCTATGAGGATTCGACAGAGAATGATGCCGAAGCCACCCTGGGTACAATTTGAAGCTACTTAAATGGTCTTCGGATCTGTCACACAAATCACAGGATTTTAATAAGCGATAGGAGCTAGGTGTACAGATATATTCTACCTAGATGGATGTAACTGTCGTCACAGAAACTTGGCTGACTCAGTCTATAGACAATAGGGAACTTGATGTTCAAAATTTTACATTAGTAAAAACCGACAGAACCCAAAAGTGTAAAAGTGGAGTACCTTTATTCCTTAATTATACCATCTCATTTACCGTTATCGATAACATATCACAAAAGCGGAACGTGCAACTTAGTTAGCCACTGCTTGAGATGCACAAAGTTTACCGCACCTCACATTCTTTGTACTACATCAAATTATCCGAGAAACTCGCCACTGGTTCACTGAGGAGGTTCGTAACCTCCGTAAGAGGAGGTGGAAGAGATTTAGGTTGCTGGATACTGGCGAGACAAAATCTCAGTATCAAGAAGTTCGTAATACTTGTGTCTCGACCCTCTGCAAGTCTAGAAGATTGTAGGGAGAAAAGCCCCCAAATGCCCTGGTACGGCCGAGAGTGGAGAGAGTCCGCTCTCCCTCTCGAAATGCTCACATGGCCACGCGTATATAGCCTCTGCCAGGGAAGTCCTACTCGCTGCCTTCTCGTGGCGAGGGTGTTGTTTACGGAAATGAGAGGACGAAAAGCGAATGTCCAGCGCTTTAACCGGATTCCAAACCAATGGTGCACATGGGCTCCAGTATCCTGAGGGAACAAATGGTGTATGAACCAATTGTTGGTCACCAGCTTCCATAAGACTGCATCTCCTTACGATGCTTCACTGCCTTGTGGATCAGACCTTCAGGTCCAAGGCTCGGGGTGTGGCCCCTAAGAAAATCACCTGCTTTGGTTTGGGCACGCGAGCAGTATCACAGCCCTCACATATATCGAATGAGATTTGTGTTGCGCATATGTATTTGGTGCCTCCTTGTACCAATATCTATATGTTAAAATAAATAAAGTCATTATTCAAAATACAAAATAAATAAGATCTTGCGTTCTATGATGAAGCAAGAGGAAACGGTTTACTCGTTTCCCAAAATTTTCCATTATCTGCAAATATAATCCCAGATAATCCAAATGATATTGGTTGTAATTCAGTCAAAATTGAGCAGTTGCATTTATTTTGTATATTTCTCTCAAACGTCTGTTTAATATTGTGTTTAACTATTCAGTTTGTGGTTCCATTTGTTTCGTTCGGAATGTATTTCTCATGTTTAAGTTTTCGTTGATTTTGAAAAATTTCCCCTTCCTATGTTTCATTTTGTGGTGCACCAACTTAGACCGAAAACACACTCATCCAAGGTTCCACGTTAATAATAAGTGACCATTTATTTTAACTTGTTCAATTTATATTTATACTTATTTTCAATTTATCATTTGATGGTGTAATATTGTGACGTGGTAAATATATTTTAAATCATAGTTTTTCATTTGCATGACAAATACTATATTAATTATTTATATTTTTGTCTATTTCCTAGACTCCATGATTGACAGTGATACTGATGAATTTTCACAACATGTATCGTGTACAGTTGTACCTTATGTAGAACAACAACCTGTAGCTGGTATTGAAGTTTACTTCCTGAGACAATTGGCTAATCCTTTTCGTGTTGCCTGGACTCTTATCAAGTTAGGCTATGAACCATTGGCACCAGTTCAGTTCAGTTCGCCTCTTGTTCTATTTGGTTTATCATCTCCAATTTATGTCTATCCGAATTTCTTTAAGTATACCTATCATTTAATGAAAACAATAGGTGTTTGGAATGTGCTGTCAACAGGATTGTTTGCAAATGCTACACATGATTTTATTGTGGAAATATTTCGTGCAGCGTTTAGACGAAGAACAAATATATGGATGCGAACAGAAAATAATTTTCACAATAAAAAACAGATCGTCATTCATACTACTACTAATCAACAAACCAATAAAGAATTTCAGGCTGAACGACTTTTGGAAGAGTCAAGACTTTCAGTTTTCTTTGAAAGATTTACTGAGATATTATCACTGAAACTTTGGGAAGTCTTAGTCAGTCATCCATTTTATGGTATGTTCTATTTTATCTTGTATACTTCTATTTCTTTTGCATATCCCATTTCCGTAGAACAAAGTACCATATCAACATTAATGTGAACATACGTATGTATGTATCATCTGATTGTTATATTAT
The DNA here is from genome assembly GCA_944470425.2 of Schistosoma bovis. NCBI lineage: Eukaryota > Metazoa > Platyhelminthes > Trematoda > Strigeidida > Schistosomatidae > Schistosoma > Schistosoma bovis. The sequence continues at coordinate 44,730,282 of OX103956.1, read as the reverse complement.
TCAGGCATCCCTTGGTAATGGGTACCAACTAGCACGGTGCTCAGGTCCACGGTTTTTTACCGACCACCTGGTGTCAAAACATAGTGTTCGTGATGTCGAGTCACGTAGGACAATAAATTCATTGAAACTCGATCGACGGAACTTAATCATCACTAAGGAATGGATAAACATGACATTGGTCACTTACCCAGTGATCAACCAGTTTAAAATTCTGTCTCATAGGAGATTATTGACTGCCCCGTGACCACGTTCCCAAAATATTACAGTTACACCTGACAAATCCAGACTGTCAAGAAACTTAGGTCAAGTAGAGTTTCATACCGAGTAGTCTGGAATCTCAGCCCAAAGAGACTGTCAGTCAGTCATAACGTAGAGCCTAGCACAAATGTATTGGCCCATGTCCCCATACCACATCAGCCCAACGAAAGGAAATTAACAAGATGAGTGGCTAAGGAGTCCAAGTACTAGTAGTGAAAATGGTAATAAGAACGATTAAACATTGGAAATATGGTTAAAAAACATGGAATGTAAAGGGATGTATATGGAGATACTCAGAATCAAGACCTTAATACGGTTCAAAGAATGGTATTTTTTAGTTTGAATTCGTACTTATTCTTTTTTGTCCAGATATTATCCAGTTGATTATTTTAAGAACATGGGGGTTTGGGACAAAAGTATTTGAAGGAACTAAATATATTATGAACACTTTACTTATTTTGTAATTTTCATAAACCCTAATGGGCTGGTGTCTGGCGAAATCTCAGCATGGATCTAGAAACTTTACTTTCACCAACTTAAGTCACCTGTGGTTTAGGTGGAATACTTTCCTACCAACAAAGTAACGAGTATACTTCACAATAAGTCCTATTTGTTTTACTTTATGGCCGTGAAATGTGAACTTAGAGAGATAGAGGATGTTCGTAGACCACTAGTTTTTGGCCATAGATGCTTGCTTAGCATTTCTAGATCACTGAGTAAGCGATGTCGAGGTCAAAAGTAGGGTATTAGGTATAAGTAGTGAATCGATTTATGAAGTAGTGAATCTTCATCGAATGAGGTGGCTGGAACACATGTTATGTATACCGTTCAACCTACCTTGAATCACTATGGTAGCTGGTTTCAGGATAGAACTAGAAGCCTCCTGGCCAAGACAAACCAATAACGTACACAATTTCTGTTTTCGATTTAATAGAGAGTTGGTTACCGAGCTGTGTACTCGTGCTCTGATAGGCAGATAGATATATCGCCTGTATTGAAGGTGGTATTTATTTATTATTTTTTTGAACACATAAATATTGGTACAAGGGGGCACCAAATGTATATGTGCCACACAAAGCAATGAGAATGGGAAGAGAAAGAAGGTAAGGTGCGTGTAGGAAAAAAAGAAAAGAACAGATTAGTGTAAGGTAGTGTAGTAATAATAATGATAGTAATAATGGGGGAAACTGAAAGGTACAATCAGGAGAAATCTTTCAGTTAAGGAAGATACAACCACTTTTTATGAAGTAAAAGGTTACAGCAGGATCGCCACTGGCTTCTATTCTGAGCCATATCTGATAACGTCTCTAGTCACTGCGTCGCACCATCTCTAGGACCCCAACCAGGGAGTCGTGAAGGACCATTAGGAGCCAGCCCTTTGCAGCTTTCTTTCATACCACGAAACCATATCATACACTGACCACCTCTCCGCTTCTTCCAACCAGTCCCAGAGTCGGCAAATAATGCACAACGTGGAATTCTCTGGGACGACATTCGTAGAACATGCTCAAGCCACCGAAGTCGGTGTTTCAAGATGGTGACACCAATTGCATTATCGTCTCTGTGACCGAACACACGATGCCGAATCTCTGCATTACCAACATGGTGTTGCCACTGGATGTCAGCAATCCTTCGGAGACAGCGATGATTGAACACAGAGAGTCGTCTAACGTCCTCAACTCGGAGAGGTCATGTTTCACAAGCATAGAGCAAAACTGCTCTCACCGATGCATTATAGATCCGAACTTTTACAGCCAGACTAAAATCATGAAGGCGCTAAAGATGGTCCAGATTGGCATAAGCCACTCTGGCTTTCATTATACGTGCATTGATCTCATCACCCCCACCCCCACCAGCACTTATGCAACTACCCAGATACACGAACTTCCCGACTACTTCTAACTGCTCACCATCCAGGGTGAGTACATGATTAGAATCCTGCCAGTCTTGTAGAAGTACTTTGCACTTCGAAGGTGCAAAGCACATACCATACCTACGGACACTGATTGCCAACTGATTAAGTGAGGATTGCATGGCTTGGGCACTATCGCACAATAAGACAATATCATCCGCATACTCAAGGTCGAGAAGTCTTTCTACAAGCAACAAATCCACACCATCATTACCTACTTCCATCAGAGCAGTTTCCAGAATGTCATCGATGGCAAAGTTGACGAGGAATGGTGAGATTGGGCAACCCTGTCTAGCCCCACTGCTTGAATGGAACAATGGAGAAAGGTGGTTGTATGCCCTCACTCTGCCTGAGGTGTTTGTATATAGGGCCTTTAGGATGTTAATAAACTTCTCAGGCACACTCTTCTTCAATAGACAATCCCAGAGAACAGTACTGTCCAACGAATCGAAGGCAGCCCTGATGTCAAGAAACATTACGATTGTTGACCTGTAATAAGTATGGCAGTGTTCTAACATTTGGCGGAGGGTGAAGATATGATCAATACATCCTCGACTGGAACGAAAATCAGCCTGCTCCTCGTGAGTCAATCTTTCTCGGGTTTTGAACAACCTATGAAGTATGACGGAAGCCAATAGGTCGGATGCAATCGGAACTAAACTTACCCTTCGATAGTTGTTACAGGAACGACGTCAACCTTTTTTAAAGATAGGGACAACTATCGACTCATTCCATGATGTTGGTACACTCTCTAGTTCCCAGACCTTTGTAAACAACGTCGTCAGTCCCTTAGTCAGAAAGTCACCACCATCTTTAAAAAGAGCCGGAGATAAGTCATCTGGGCCCGGTGATTTGTAGCGCTTCAGGAGTTGGAGTTCCTTGCGGACTTCCTCCTCGTTTGGTGGATCAGTCGTCACCGGCCATGGAGGGCAGGACAGTCTGACCGATGTTTCCGGAGCAGCAAGCCAGTTGAACTGCCCTTCTAAGAATTGTGCCCATAACTGGTTGTAAAACATCCTTGATTGCATCCGGGCTGCAATCTGTCGGGGCATAGGCGGAGATAACGAAAAGACATCGTTTCTCACACCGGTTTCTCACTTTGATGGAACTCTCTAATCTAACAGCACATAACCGACTATTAATGGGGATCCAATCGATTAGTGCTGCCTCAGCTTTAGCGCTTAGTGCGACACGAACGCCAGCAAGACCAGAAGAAGATTCCACAGGGTCTCCGGATAAGCTCACGTCAAACAAGCTTTTTGAAGCGACAGATGGAGGGCTCATTTACAGTACTTCACCAGAGTCTTGAATATGGGTCTCGGATAGACAACAAACGTCGATATTAAGACTTTCTAAAGACATAGCCAGCCCTATCTGTTGTCCGATCTGCATTAGTGTGCGAACGTTGAAGACAGCCAGTTTGAATGGAACTGCATCTCCTGACGTTGCTCAACTGCCTGGTGGGTCAGACTATTATGTCAATGACTCGGAGTGTGGCCCCCTAAGAAAACCACCTGCCTCGGTCTGGGCACCCGGGCAGTATCACAGCTCACACACAAATAAAATGAAGATGACGATATTTACGGAAAATTCTATTTTTGCTTCGATTTCCAGTCAAACAATTCACATTATTATTATTATTATTATTATTATTATTATTATTATTATTATTATTATTATTATTATTATTATTATCTTTATTTACTACGTCACTTATTCACTCTCTTTTATTCCCACTCTGTGTATCCTTATTTTTTGACTTATACAGTAGCTCGCCTGTGGTGGAAACTCGGTTCTATCTAAACGTTCTCGAGTCACTGTCCGGTTGAAAATTGAGTGCAACCACCAAATACGAATACCAACGATTGTTTCATACGCTATTTGTTCCCTCAGGATACTGGAGCCCATGTGCACCATTGGTTTGGAATCCGGTTAAAGCGCCAGACGTTCGCTTTTCATCCTCTCATTTTCGTAAACAACACCCTCGTCACGAGAAGGCAGTGAGTAGGACTTCCCTGGCAGAGGCTGTATACGCGTGACCATGTGAGCGCATTTCGAGGAGGGCGGGTGCACCCCACTCTCGGCCATACCAGAGCATTTGGGGGCAACTAAGTTATAGCTATGGCTCCTTAAGTTCTATAATCACGATTTACGAGGATCTCACGCAATCCTACCTGGAAGTTTCTAACTTTTTACACATCTGGGACTAATGTTGTAGACTAGTATCATGTTATTTTGTAGCCTTTCTCAAACTTCTTTCAACTTATTGTTAAGATTGATTAACCTGTTGCATAAGATTTTCAGCAGATTATCCTTACTATAGCAATAACACAAGGTGACTGTTGAGAACTACTAATTATTATTACAAATTAATTCTTTTCTGGAGCTTAGATACTTTTGGACTTTCCAATATTCCAGTCAAAATTATAGATCTAGACAGATACGTATGCAACAAATTTTTGGATAGATTTGTATTTTTGTTAAAAATATTAGATTATGTGCACCTTCATCTACGTTGTCATGCCATGTTTCAAACCATATTCATTTGATTATGTCAGTAATCAATTAATCATTGTATCTTTATACCAAATCTCTTTATGAACTACTAAATATTAGAATAATCCATTCATATCCGTGATCATAATTTTGAATATTTTCTTAGGTTAATAATATACTTTTGACTAAATATCAACTTGTCCATTAAAGCCTATTAAATGTCCTTCAATCTTGATTACTGTTTCAATGTGATGGTCAAGTTTCTTCATCACAGTGATCCAGTTAAGCTGTATTGATTAAAACATTCATTTTTATCGAGATCCTATAATTCCTAACAAGTCAATTAAATTAAGACTTGATGGCGAATCAGTATTTTCGACATACAATCAACATCTGCAGTGATGCTATCTTCCCAAAGACAGAAAAAAGGGTTCAAAATTGTTGACTTTAAAAGTAACATACTTTTTCCTAGATTCCAAATCCACAACGCTAGTCGTAAGGTTTAAGAGTTACGCAGATAATTCAACATACAACTTATTCAAGAACGTTTACATGTATTAACAGGTAAAGTATATATATTGCATAGAGATTGTAGATCACACAAAAAAAAGTATTTTAGATATCTACTAATTCTTGTTCTTTAATTTGTTATCTTTTAAAATGTTAGAAACCACATAATAGTCTATGTTTTATTAATTCAGTGATTACTGTTCGACAGATTGCAGCTTTGATTGGCAAGGAAACTCAGTATACATTTTTTCCTATGGCTGTTCGAGCTGTTTATCGTGAAAATGGTATTTTAGGATTTTTCCAGGTAGGCGATGATTGTTTTATCCTATAATACGTTTTATTGATTCCTGTCTCGTTCTCTCGTGTAATGATTAGCTTCCTGCACTTCGATTCGGGTAACCCATCGTACGTAAAATGTGTAGAATTCAAAGCTAAATATACAAACATGTACTACTCAGCTACTATTAGATTAATTTAAACTTGAGACGTGTACCGATCAAGCATACTTAGCCTGTAAGCTAAATGTATCATATGAGAGCCTGTGGTGGTCGGTATTCGTATACAGTTCGTCTTGATAACCGTTCTACATAACGCCCCAACGGTATATTAATCAGAAGGCAAATACGAAGTGTTGATTACGTTTATTGCGAGACCACACATATATATCCAAATATACAGATGCGTTAAACGAGCATAGAAGAGTTGTGCCGAAAGGCAAGCAAGCGAGCGGGAGCCAGAGCAAGAGCGAGACGAGAGTGTGTGAGTGAGTGAGTGTGTGTTGAATATGAATAACATGGACATATATATACCATGTGAAATGAATGAGCAATCGAATCAAATAAGCAGTTAGTAGTAAGACTAGCAGAGTGAATAAATGCGTAGGCCGTAAGTAATATTCAATCATACGTATTTCATACAAGCACAAAATAATAAGGGTACAATAAGTTGTTATAGTGCGGATGACTTTGTCCGCTAAATGAGTTAGCAAAAGGGGTTAACTGCGTTAGATGAGACTAAACTCATTTGCACGTGAGTCACTATAAGCCAACATTTTGACTAAAGAAATACTAATTCAGTCTCATTAATATCTCGTGTTTTGATTTCTCACTTGTATTCTTTCTTTGCAAACCATATTTTAATGTTTAGTTTCTTAGCGTAATTTACACTGTTATTGTTATTTCAAATTATTTTCTATCCATCTTTTTAATTTTAACTGATAGTGCTGATGTTGTCAAACAACTTTGACAGATGTAGGTTTGTACTATTTACAGTTTTATTCATGATCGATAATCAATTAATTTACTTGGTCACTTACGCCTGTTACCCTTCGTAGATGAGCATAGACCGCCCACCAGGATTCTGCAACCAATTCTATCCTGGGCAACACTTTCCAGTTGCTATTCATTCTTCTAATGTCTGCCTCCACCTTTCGACGCATTGTGTTGCTTGGTCTTCCTCTTTTTCTTCTTCCTTCAGGATTCCAAGTTGGTGCTCGCCTCGTGATTCAGTTTGGTGATTTCCACAGTGTTTGTCCTATCCACCTCCAACGTTTTTTCCTAATTTCCTCTTTAGTTGGAAGCTTTCTCCAAGTTTCAGCCCCGTACATTAGGACTGTCTTGGCGCTCGTATTGAAGATTTCAAGTTTTATATCGATTGATAGTTGTTTTAAATTCCATATTTTCTTCAACTGTAAGAATGCTGTCCTTGTTTTGCCAATCCTTGCCTTTACTTTTGCATTAGATCCTCCCAGCTTATCAATGATGCTACCTAGACATATGAAAGGTTCCATCTCTTCCAGAGTTCCTCTACTAAGTGTGATCGGTTTTGTGTTCTCTATGTTGTATTTAAGGATCTTGGTTTTTCCCATGTGTATGTTGAGGCCTACTGCGGTAAAGACCTCTGATACACTGTTTGTCTTTACCTGCATTTGTCGATGTGTATAGGATGGAAGAGATAGGTCATCTGCAAGGTCCAAGTCATCCAGTTGCATCCATACTGTTCATTGTGTTCTGCGCTTCCCCTCAGATGTCGAGGTTTTCATAATCGAGTCAACCACCAGAAAGAAGAGAAAGAGGGAGAGTTGACAGTCTTATCTGACACCGGTCATCACTTGGAGTGCGTCTGTCAGCTATCCTCCATTCACCACTTTTCAATATAGTCCGTCGTATTAATTCCGTATGATATTGACGACTTTTTTTAGGTACTCCATAGTGTCGAAGAAGGTTCTATAAGGTCCTTCTATCTACTTTCTCATAGTCAAGGAAGTTGATGTATAGTGACGAGTTTTATTCAACTGATTGTCCAACAATGATTCGTTGTATCGCAATTTAATAGTCTTTAACCATTAGTTACCATAATCACGCGAACTCCAACCAGATAGTCTGTATTTATTAAGATGGTTAAGTTCAATTGTCGATGGATTTCATGAACTAATGCCATAGTCATGTTTTATTTTTATTTTTATTTATTTATTTATAAAATATTTATATTCATTTGATTTTTCTTCTTTTATTTTCTTCTATTATTCAAAGGGTTTTATACCACGTTTAATTGGTGAAATGATTTTAACATCAGCTTATTATTGTTCTTGTCGTCTGGTCAGATTATTAATATTTGGATTAGGTAGAAGATCTACTGAAAATATGAATATTTTACGTGTATTATTATACTATACATTACATAATTATACTTATCCATTTGAAGTAAGTTTAATGTGATGAGTAGTAGTAATAGTAGTAATAGTAGTAGTAGTCATGTGAAGTGTCGAGGAATTCTTTTATTTCACTGGTTGATATGAGGTTTTTTTCTTTCTAAAGAATCAGAATTATTATTTTCCAATCATTGTAAAAGTAAGATCACATCAAAAGGCTTCAATTTTTACCGTTGTATTAATCAGTTGACAATTATTTGGAAATGATTCAGGAGCTATTCAGCTTAAATGAATACTTTTAGTTAGGGTTATGTTCATTATAGTTCTGAACAAAATTATCTGCTTATACTTTGTTGTATGGAAGCCTATGTGATGTTTAGCATAGTGATAGTGGAAGCTTTCAATTAAACTGCCTCACTCAAAGAGAAAAATATCACTAAAAAACTGATTTTGTGTTGTTTAGGTAGTTTAATTCAGTCAGTCAGCTACAACGTAGGACCAGGCAGGCACATATGTGCGTCGGTCTAAGTTGCCATACTTCATTAGCACAACAAGATGAACACCAGATTCATAGAACTGGTTAAGTCAATGGTGGTAATATATAAAAGAAAGATTGTGTATAAGGATATAGTACAGGAAGAAAGGTCTAGTACGTAGAAAGAAAGATATGAAGCGATTTTAATTTCATAGTTTAAGGGAAGACAGAGAGTGTATGCACCGACGCCATTGTGATCGATTCTGAGCCATGTCACCAAGAGTCTCCAATCATTGGTTACGATAGTCACGCGGACCCCAACCAAGTAGTCTGCATCTACCAACATGACTCAGACCAGATGTTAGTGTCTTCAAGCACTGATGTCACCTTTTGGTTTGGTCGCCCCTAACTTTCTTCCAACCATCCCCAACACTAGTCAGCATTGCACGTTGTGGTAATCGGTGCTCAGGCATACGTAACACGTGGCCCAACCATCTTAGTCGATGAAGATTCACAACCTCATCAAATGATTTATCATCATTCCCTAATACCCTGCGTCTAACGTCACTATTACTTACCTGGTGGTCCCAGCAGATGCGAGTTTAAATGACCTTTTCAAACTTTTAGGTTACCTATTCTAAGATTGAATAGCTGCCATAATAAATTTTCGCATTTTAGATTTATTTTAACACAGTTGTTTTGTTCTTGAATGACACACTGTAATTATACACTTTTCTAAAACAGAAAAGCTCACAATCTATTATGATACTGAAAGATATAGATGGAAACATCTTGCATGTTTGTATAATTTGCTTCTTATCTATTCGTCAAATAGATGTGAGGAGAATAGATTAAGATTTATATATTAAACATAATATGCAATGTGAAAATAGTCGAAAACATTCATAGTTAAAGATAAATGACAGATAAACACTGTTCGAGTACATTTTTTGCATGGTTATAAATGATATACATATATCAAAGCAGAATTTAACACAACACTACATGTTTTCCGTTGAGAACGCCTTACGGTGACGAAATATAAAGTATTAAATACAACTATTATTTCTATTATTAGTCCTAATGTAAGCGAATGTTCAACTACCTCAATGATAATCTCCTTCACTGTTTCACTATGTCATGTGAATTCGAATCACACGAGAAGGGGATACGATTATGCTTAACATTTCCAGATATGTATTACTGATAACTTTTAATATAGGATGAAGTCTACATTCATAATATCTTGCTGATTATATTTGACCAACTAATAGACTCAGTTTTGAACAGATTTATTTATTTTACTAAGAACGTTTCTCTATTACTTACTTACTTACTTACGCCTGTTACTCCCAATGGAGCATAGGCCGCCGACCAGCATTCTCCAACCCACTCTGTCCTGGGCCTTCCCTTCTAGTTCCATCCAATTCTTGTTCATTTTTCTCATGTCTATCTCCATTTCTCGACGTAATGTGTTCTTTAGTCTTCCTCTTTTCCTTTGACCTTCAGGATTCCATGACAAATAAATACCCTATATATATATTCCATGTATCATATTTCATTCACTACTTTTCCCTGTTGTTTACCACGAGAAAAAAACGTCTGTTCCGCATTGTTCATCTAGTGTTGACGCAGGTGATCAGATATATCTGTAATTTCATATCTACCAACCATATAGAAGATGAAGTTTGTTTGACTTTTCCCAAACCACTCACAGAGAGATGTTCACTCATTTGTTGGCTAAATTCCTTCATGATACACGTGATAGAGCTTTCGCTGTAAGAAGAGCTGGATCGGTAAATACACATCAAAGTGGTAAAATCAGCTAAATTATCCTTTATTTCAGTAAACACTACCGATTTACTGGGAAATCGTAAATTAGGATTAGTTGCATAAAAATTCCTTTTAATAACTCTCACTAGTCTGTTATGAAGGACATCATCACTGGTCATATCTTCATTAAACTGTGGTTTTAAGAAGAGACTTCCAATAACTTTCATGAATGTTTTGAACAATAGAAATGGATAATGCGACATTTGTATTGTCACAAATGAGAAGTATTTTGAAAGTAATATGTTTGTTTGACTTTGACTTTTCCAAGCCCCCAAATGCCCTGGTACGGCCGAGAGTGGGGAGAGTATGCTCTCCCTCTCGAAATGCTCTCACACAGCCACTCAGATATAGCTTCTGCCAGAGAAGTCCTACTCACTGCCTTCTCGTGACGAGGGCGTTGTTTACGAAAATGAGAGGACGAAAAGCGAATGTCCAGCGTTTTAACCGGATTCCAAACCAATGGTGCACATGGGTACCAGTATCCTGCGGGAACAAATGGCGTATGAACCAATTGTTGGTCACCGGCTTCCATGGGACTGCATCTCCTGACGTTGCTCAACTACCTTGTGGATCAGACCTTCAGGTCGAAGGCTCGGGGTGTGGCCCCCTAAGAAAACCACCTGCCTCGGTCTGGGCACCCGGGCACTATCACAGCCCTTACACAAATCAAATGAGATTTATGTGACGCATATGTATTTGGTGCCTCCTTGTACGAATATCTATGTGTTAAAATAAATAAAATAACTAAATAAACCTCAATTCTAATAGTCATGAAACAGATTACATGATTAGTCCCGCGCGCGCGAGACTGATAGGTCCTGGGTCCGAATTTCGCGAGGCGGGGTCGTGGATGCGCACTGCTGAGGAGTCCCACAGTAGGACGAAACGGCTGTGCAGTGCTTTCAGGTTTCCCGTGATGATCTAGCTTCAATTGACTCATGATCTCAACTATTGTAATCTTCAACTCTTGAGTAGTAATGAGTTGACACTATAATTTAGAAATACTATTATTAACTATCATCAATATTATATCTTATTTTATCAATATATTTTCTCTTCATTAGTTAACCGGTTGTGTTATGGCTGTACATGGTGCAAATTTAATTGGTGCTACTGAATCGAATTCTTTTCATCATTGGTATGAATGTCAACGTTATCTTAGTCAAAATCAACAATTAATTCGTGGTTGGCGTCCATTTCTACGAAGTCATGTTCAACAAATTCATTTACCAAAATTAAAAAGTTAATTTCATGAATTTGTCTATTATTACATAAATAATCTATTGTAAAAAAAAACAAACAAACAAACATCTTGCAAAGATGTTTCATTGTATTATTGTACTCCATTCTTCTAGTCAATATGTTCAATGTAATTTTTGTATAGTTTCCATATACATTAGAAAAAATTGAATAAAGCTTGTAGCTGTGATTAAAATGAAATTTTATGCTCATCCACCCCATTCACTCTTCCCCAACTCCCCCATCCCGATTATTATTTATGTTCTTTTATTTCTGTAAACAATAATGGTAGTGGATCAAGTAGTGAATCAAGTTATGTTAATGATTTAAGTATTCCAGTCGTCGTCGTCGTCGTCGTCAAGATTTCAGCAGAAATTCAACATTGAATACTTAGAAGTTAGTAAATGTTTCAAATAATTTGATTGATTTCAATTTAAATAATTCTAATGTTTTTTTATTATCTTGGTAAAACTGGTCTTTAATTCTTCAAAGGGAAATGATCAAAGAAATAAATATAGAAATTTTAAAATTTAGATAATCGAGAAGAATTTGTAGTTTAGGCGGATGATTTTGATGGAGTTTTGTTGTCTGAATTAGATGGTTATGTCGTGGTGCTTTCATTGTGTTTTCTTTTCTTCTGAACAACAGTATCAGCAAAAATTTCAGGTAGAAGTGAAGTGTTCGAATCTCTTCACATATGACTCATAACTTGTGTTGTAGACCTTAGTCTTGATTGGTTATTATTGACTTTTAACCTGTTATTGTGTTGAAGATGTTAGATCCACAGAATTCACTTGATTGATAAATACTTTATTTCTGTAATTCTATTTTAAAAATTTGGATTTCTTGTTTTCGCGCCAAAAACGTTCATTTTCGCCTTCATGTTGTATTTGTCACCTGAGAGGATCTTAAACACTTGTTAATTCTATCGAAGCGTCCAAGTAACCCCGATTGAGATACGCGCAAAATCGAAGTTCCAAAACAACGATTTGTCTACAAAAGCGGTTCTTTATTAAATAATACACAGAATTTAGTTACAAACCTCAACTTGTGAGGTGTCTAGGTGTTTAAACGCGTCCTCCAAGAATGAAAATAACAAAGGCTTCCTGTAAGAGTAACATAAAGAATAATCATAACATACTATAGTACAAAGACAGCCGATAGCTGTGTCTAAATTGAATAACAGTTTATGAGCAATCGAAACTCGAACCGAGGGCAAAGCAATATGGAAACTGTTGCGTTTAAACAAATGCACAAAACTGTGGATAACGGTTACAGTGATTAAGATACAGTAATTATAATGATAAATACAATGATAAGTACAATAAACGTTATAAGTATATGTGAACAATTCAGAGTATTACAGAACAACTCGCGTTACAATGTAAGTTTGAAAATTGTTAGGACTACGACTGCTTACTGAATGTAAATGAGTAGCATAAAACAATATATAGAAGAGTAGAAAGGGAATGAGCAGGAACAATCTAAGACAAACTTAACAACACTATTGGTTCGTTGTACGTTTTAGTATGCTATTTTGTAACGCTTCCCAAGGACATTTTTATGCTGTATATACACTCTTGATTTGTGTTTGTTGTTGTTGTTAGTGCTTCTGACTGCTTGTGGAATATATTTCCCTCTTCTGAACTTGGACTTCTCTCTCTAGTTCGCGGGGCTGGTACGCGTCGGGAATAGCTAGCTTATTGGTGATTGTGTCACAAGGTCTTCGTTCCGTTCTCAGATAAGGTGAACTCGTAATCTCTTCAAGCATAGCACATTGTTTACTTTATTTTGATTGTATCTCCCATTGATTTGGTTCTCGGTCCTATATTTGTCCATAGTTTTTCTGATTGGTTGATAAATTGGATCAATTTCAATATGTCTATTGATTGCTGATTGAACTGAGTGCCAAGACTTCATCAAATGTAATAAAATTAGAATTAAAGCTTATCCAGTAAAAGGTCACTTTTGTTTATAATAGGTTAATGAAACCAACTGATATAGTAATTGTTTATCCATGTTATAGATATCAGTAAGTCTCTCTGTGTGTGTATGTGTGTGTGAGCATGTATCTGCAGACTGTTGTTATTACTTACTTACTTACTTACTTACTCCTGTTACTCCCAATGGAGCATAGGCCGCCGACCAGCATTCTCCAACCCACTCTGTCCTGGGCCTTCCCTTCTAGTTCCATCCAATTCTTGTTCATTTTTCTCATGTCTATTTCCATTTCTCAGCGTAATGTGTTCTTTGGTCTTCCTCTTCTCTTCCATTAGCCTTGAGGATTCCACGTGAGGGCTTGTCTTGTGACGCAGTTGGGTACTTTCCTCAATGTGTGTCCTGTCCACTTCCAGCGCTTCTTCCTGATTTCTTCCTCCACTGGGATCTGGTTTGTTCTCTCCCACAGTACGTTGTTGCTAATAGTGTCCGGCCAATAGATCTGAAGTATTTTGTGTAGACAACTGTCAATAAACACTTGAATCTTCTGGATGATGGCTTTAGTGGTTCTCCAAGTTTTTGCCCCATACAGTAGAACTGTCTTGACATTTGTATTGAAAATCCTGACCTTGGTGTTGGTTGACAGTTGCTTTGAGTTCCAGATGTTCCTCAGTTGTAAATATGTTGCTCTTGCTTTGCCGATCCGTGCCTTCACATCTGCATCAGATCCACCCTGTTCATCAATGATGCTGACTGTTGTTATTACAGAACAATAAGCAATTATTATCATTATCTTTATTTATAATCTGAAAGTATATTTGAGTAATATGAATCAGTTGAATTGAAATTCAATTCAATGAATGAAAATGATCAATAAATCAAATATATATGAAGATTCAATTATTGTTGATATTCCTTTTTCTAATTGATGGATGCCTACGATCTTTATATTGACTTGTTAATCAATAGTTACTATGATAATAACTAATTATTGTAATAGTTAAGATTATGAGTCCATTGAAGTTATACCATCATAGAAAACCTGGGAGCATTGGATGGCTTTATCGTCCTATTGTGGGACTCCTCAACAGTGTGTATCCACGATCCCGCCTCATGTTATGATTTGATCAATGTGATTGAAAAAACTTTTAGTGTTATTTAATGATTTATACCTTATATATGTATATGATAATGTTGATTTCGATCATATTTCCTTTGAAGAAGTTCCAAATAATTGACTGAACGAAACTCTGGAATTATCTAGATCGCAGTCGTTAAGATGACTGAATTCTAATGTTTACATTTTATGATTAGAGTATTTTAAGTGAAATGGTTCATATGTCTAACCATCTCTCATTTCGACAATCAACCTTGTTGTTTGGTTTAGGTTTGTGTAAGAATGATAAAAGTGAACAAATGAAAGACAATGATTCCAATAACTGAAGAGATTCATGAAATTTTTTCATCATTATAGAAATTACCATTATAACTTCAATTGTAAACCTAAAGACATTGTTCATTTCATCTCATTATTCTAATATGGTATACTGTGTCGGATAGAATCACATTTGCTCCAAGTTTTACTTTATTTATGACTGATACTTGGTTCAAATCGACTGAATTGTTTTACTTATATGTATCTGAAATTGGTTTAAGGTTGTGTAAAGCGGCATGAACAAATGCAGATAAAGACAGCCAGTGTAGCAGCACTCTCTGCATCAGTAGGCCTCAGCATACACAACGAGAAAACCAAGGTCCTCAAATTCAAAACGAAGAACAGCAATCCAGTCACTCTTGATGGCGAAACTCTGGAAGATGTAGAATCCTTCACATACCTGCGAAGCATCATCGATGAACAAGGAGGTTCAGATGCAGACGTAAAGGCGAGGATTGGCAAAGCAAGGGCCGCATTCCTACAATTGAAGAACATATGGAACTCAAAACAACTGTCTATCAACCAATATCAAAGTCACAATCTTCAATACGAACGTAAAGGAAGTTCTACTGTACGGAGCTGAAACTTGGAGAACTAATACAACCACCATCAAGAAGGTACAAGTATTTATAAATAGTTGTCTAAGCAAGATAATCAACACCCATTGGCCAGATACCATTCGTAACAGCCTACTGTGGTAGAGAACAAACCAACTTCCAACTGAATTGGAAATTAGGAAAAGACGATGGAAATGGATAGTACATACATTACGCAAATCATCAAACTGTATCATGAGGCAATCCTTAACTTAGAATCCTGAAACGAAACGGAAAAGAGGAAGCCCAAATAACACATTACGTCGGGAAATAGAATCAGATATGAAAAGGATGAATAACAACAGGAACGAGCTTGAAAAGATTGTTCAGGACAGGGTTGGATGGAGAATGCTGGTGGGCGGCCTATGATCCTCGACGAGTAGTAACAGGCGTAAGTAATTGTTGTGTGCCGAGTTGTATAATGAGTGGTGATCTTTTAGATCTATTTTTGGACCAATACTGTGCGTATATTTTTACCATATAATTGTTAATTAACTAAGCTATTCATATTCATGTCCCTCTTATCATAAGCTTTATTTTAACCTATAAACTGTTATTATAAGATTTTCCATTCTTGAATTATTCTCTGTCTATTAATCGCTACCTCCCACATTCACAGCAACATTTGGCCAAATCAAGTACAAATGTTATTTTCTATTTTATGGTACGATGTGGTCTGTTTGATTGGCATATAAACAGAGTATGTTTGAAATACATGATTCATATTGCAGAGACTGAGACTTGTGTTCTGGACTTAAGTGGCTGGGCTAGACAGGAAGCAGGGCCAATCAGGACTTTAGGCTGCTCGCACGTGTTTACGCGTCCTTGGTCCGATCGTTAAGTCACTGCTCTCTAATCGGCGGTCACAAGATATAACAGTAATAATAATAGTTTAAAGTTACAGAACACCTACTGAACTCGAAATCTCGTTTATTATTCAATTCTCTTTTTGCTAAGATTACTAATGATTAATTGGTCCTGAAGTTGGCCAAGGTAAGGAGAGTGGTTGAAGATCTTTTGTTTCCTACGCAGCACCGGTTTTTTAATCCTAATGACTATCGCTTCTGCCATTTGAAGACTTTGTGTTGCACCGACTTTGGTGAAAATGTACTGATCCGATGAATTATTGCGAAGTATTGGTTTATACCGGCACTGTGACTAGTTTACAATAGAGCTGTTCACTCTACGCCTTTATTTAGTCATTCTCGGAGATGCTCGCGAGCACGAAGATATAGATTTCTAGAACTTTGGCCAACAATAACTTAGTTCATAAGAGCGGTCAAATTGATAAATACAAAACAAAGTGATCATTCCAGTTAATTCATCTTTGAGTCTCAGGAGAGTAGAAAACACCAGTTTTAGCTTTTTGGCGTTGAATGTTCTTTTGATTGTTTTGTGGAATCTCTGAATTAATATTTCTTTGACTTGATTACCTCTAAGTTTTAAGCAAATGAACAGGAATTTCTTATTCATCGTTTGTATTCCACTTATTCCTAATCTTTGTGATGATACATTTGTTTATAAACTTCCCGGGGTACCTGTTTTCCTTAAGTGTATTACTCAATGTGTTTAGCTGTTTTTTCAACTATATTGATAGAATATATAGTACATATTTGATAGTTAATAGTTTTTATCAAGCGTCTTTTATATCGTAGAGATACAAAGTTAAGGAAATATGTGTACTATCTCTGTTTAAATGTCTTCCTATTCACTCATCAACTCTTAGTTAATAGAATGTCATCATTTTCGAATTGCAATAATGACAATATACCATTTATATTCTGACAATAATGAATATCAGTTTATGAGCATTGTTAAGTCAATACAAAAAAAGTGTACATTATTTGATAAGTAATGATTCATAATTTACTTTGATTGACTATTTCTCACAAGGATTTTAACAATGGGGAAGATAACAAAATGCATCATCATAAGTGGTAACATTTTGGGGTACAATATTGTTATCACAGCTTAGTAAACACAAAGTGGTTCTTAGTTAGTAGTATAAGAAGAATATAAGTAAACTATGGGAGTAATGCATCTACAAAGAATAATCGATGTTGTATGGGACGTAAAAGTTAGGAACCCATATCTCCCTAGTAGAAAGACTGTGATGTCATGCTTGTGAATGAATTGAATAGGAAAGGCCAATTTCAATTCACTGACAGAATGCTTATAATGAACTACAACTAGAAGTAAGATGATTTATAATCTACTTTTTAAATTTTAATTGCAGTGTATAATTTGTATGTCGTACATGTAGGGGATACAGAAAATGTAAGTATTCAATGAATGAATAGACAGATGATACACAGTCAATTTTGACAACATTGTCAACATGTGCATTGTAATTAGTTCATGCCTAAGAAGCTGATACTCTTAAATGTGACAATATAATCCGTAATAATTGACTTCATTAACCTTTAAAATGAGCAGCGATTAGATATTTAGTCCAATTAGTATGCAATCAACCTCATGAATTGTCTCATAGCCCCTAAATGCCATGGTACGGCCGAGAGTGGGGAGAGTCCGCTCTCCCTCTCCAAATGCTCTCACATGGCCACACGTATATAGCCTCTGCCAGGGAAGTCCTACTCACTGACTTCTCGTGGCGGAGACGTTGTCTACGAAAATGAGAGGACGAAAAGCGAATGTCCGACGCTTTAACCGGATCCCAAACCAATGGTGCACATGGGCTCCAGTATTCTGCGGGAACAAATGGCGTATGAACCAATCGTTGGTCACCGGCTACAATGGGACTGCATCTCCTTACGATGCTCCACTGCCTTGTGGATCAGACCTTCAGGTCGAAGGCTCGAGGTGTGGCCCCCTAAGAAAACCACCTGCTTCGGTCTGGGCACCCGAGCAGTATTACAGCCCTCACACATATGGAATGATATTTGTGTGGCGCATATCTATTTGGTGCCTCCTTGTACCAATATCTATGTGTTAAAATAAATAATAAATAAATGTAAAGCAGCTGCACTGAAATCAACGGAATTTATCTATTTCGTGGTGTGTGCTACTGATTTCGATAGATATAACTAGTAGTGTGTATCATCAATCAAAAGTAAAATGCCTGGTGGTAGAAGCTTAAGAAGATCGAAGAAAACAGAACGAGAACAGAGGATGATCAGTGTGGAAACAAAGGGACAGTCAATTGATTAACATTTTGCAAATGAAGTATTTACTGTATGGTTCTCAGATTCTACTAAAATGTTCTGTAATTTTGTATTCAAATACATTTGATTGTCCCCAATTGTGTTCTCATTCACTACACTAACAATTCGTCGAAATAAAGCTACTGATATTTAATATTGGATCTATTTCTTGAAGAAGTTCAAAACTTTATTCTTCTATTGCATATTAACAGTTCTGTTTAAATCATATTTATTACCACAAGATCATTTATAAAGTATTGAAAATCGCTTCAGTTTGTTCATTAATTTTCTCTACTGACTTCATTGATAAAATTTCAATATTCGATTGACACTAAAGCGTATTGATTACAAGGACTAAAGATATTTCACGTATCTAAGAAAACGATTAAGAATCTATTCACAGAAAAATACAAACAGATATATTATAGACACCTTAGTTCCTTCCATTTGAGTTGATTTATCATGATGTCTATCATGGATATGGAAATCTCGAGCTTCAAAAAACTCATGGGTGAAAGAGAAACATTCGTATAACACAGTATTTTCTTTAGTACCAGAAGGGGTTTTGTGGAGATTGTAGTAATTTCAACAGTTGAGATGATGAGTCAAATGAAGCTAGACCACCATGAAAAGCTGTCCAGTGCTTCCAGGTTTTCCATATTGATCTAGCTTCAATTGACTCATCATCTCAACTGTTGAAAGTATTTTATTTGTAAATTCTTTTTGATATTTATGTTAGGCTATATTTTATGTACGGAATAGTACAACTTTGGAGGAGTAATCTTCTATGACCTTCTAATGAAAAAAATCTGAGCTATCAAAAGAAATAAATATATCAGTGGTAAATTTAAATAAGCGAAATTTATGACACAGGTTGATATAATGAAGCTTTACATTATTCTACTACTAAATGTTTTGTTAGTAGTTAAATTGCTTAAACAAAAAAGTATCGCTTTTCTAATTCATTTTAACATTGATCATTTAAATGTCGGTAGAGCAATATACAAAGAAATACTGATGAAAGTCTTATTTTATAATCTTCTTACATGTGAAAACCATGTTTCGCTAAAGTTAATAGAGATTCTTCATTCTTTCAACACGTTTTTTTAGTTTCACACTGAAAGGATGTTTTTTCATAGTGAATTAATTCGAAGTGAATATATCAAATGCGTGTTATGATAGATGCTTTGGAAGTATCATGAAAGATATTACATACTTCCAGCAATTTTAAACCTTTGAATTTTAAAATCTCTGAGAATACAGAAGGATCCGATTTGTGTATTGCTCAACAATCTGGATTACTACTTACTTACGCCTGTTACTTCTCGTGAAGGAACACAGGCCAACCCCAGCACTCTCCAACCAACTCTGTCCTGGGCCCGATTTCTACAGTTGTTTCCAGTTGCTATTTATTCTCTTCATTTCTACTTCCAATTCTCGATTCAGTGTGTTCCTTGGTATTCCTCTTCTCCGTTTCCATTCCGGATTCTATGTTAGGACTTGCCTTGTGATGCAGTTTGATGATTTCCGCAATCTATGTTCTACCCACCTCCATCATTTTTCCCTAAATTCCTCTTCAGCTGGAAATTGTTTTTTTTTCTTTCCAACAGTAGTTTGTTGCTGATCATACATGGACAATGGATCTGGAGCATCTTTAGTAGGCAATTGTTTATAAATACTTGAACCTTCTTGATGACGGTTGTAGTAGTTCTCCAAGTTTCAGCTCAGTACAGCAGAAGTGCCTTGACGTTCGTATTGAAGATTGTGACTTTGATATTGATTGACAGTTGTTTAGAGTTTTATATTTTTTCAACTGTAGGAATGCGGCCCGCCTGTAGCTCTTCTACAGTTGCTCCCGGTCCCAAGCCCGGGTAAAAGAGAAGGGTTAGGCATGGGGTCGGCAACCCCATTCCGTAAGAAATAATCTGGCTAAAACACCATCCAGATTCTGCCTTACTACTAATCGTAAATCCTAGTCAGCCAGAAATAAAAGTGTATAATATTCCTTAAGCATTTGTATCATATTTAGTGAAGATGGTTCCTGGATATAATAGGGAATATTCTAGTTCTCCGATTCTACATATGCATGGAAAGCTAGAGATGGGTCAATATGTTTGGGAAATTATTGATGCCTAGAATGTTCATTGTCACAACTTTAAAGTGTTGGGGTGGTCCAGAAAACTTCTTGCAAAATACAAGAAAGATTCAAGAAAACAGTAAGAAGCATTTTATCCACTAGAAGTTTAGCCAGAAATATCAAGAAAGTGAAATGTCACATGTAGAGTTTCTGACTGGCTGATTAATATACTACTACTATGTTTAGTAGCATTCCAGAATTTTCGGCAAACCGAAGGACATCTAAAATACTATAAAAACCCTATATTTACTGTACTAAAACGAACCTTTAAAGTAAAGTGCTTCTTGCATATCTTGCGCTTTTTCTTTCTTGTTCAAGCCTCTGTGTAGTTCTAGCTTGGGAATTATGAGAATAGCTTAGGAACCGAATATAGCATTCAGTAAGCAAGACTTATCATAAAGTACGAAAGTAAATCCTAAACCTTCCTTAGAAAAAGTCAGCCTATGACATTAGCAAGATTTCATCTGAGAGTGAATTACATAGTCTGCACACTCACACAGGGACACAAGAAATGGAATTCTCCAAAAATAGCTATATATGTGTATATTATGAATAGTTTCGAATTCAAGTCAAATCAAGATGTGTCTCTAATGTAAAGCGTTTGTTTTTCAAATTAATTTGCATTTCTTGGTGATAAGTCTTGAGAATTGAACGTTATATTCGTTTCCTAAGCTATTCTGTAACCCCCAAGCTAGAACTATACAGTGACTTGAACACAAAAGAGAAGACGCAAAGTATGCAAGAAATACTTCACTCCAAGGTTCATTTTTGTACAGAAAACACGGGTATTTATAGATGTTAACATTTGTTAAATCAACATCATATTTTAGCCAATCCGCTAAAAGACATATTATGCTGCTGAACAATAGTAGCACTCCACTTTGACATTCTAGAAAGCTCCATCATGCTCTGATTGGCTAGAACTCTTCGGCTCCTCTGGAGGCTCCGTTGCATTTCTCGGAAAGCCGACTGAACACTTAGGAGGATATTGTAGATATTGTATAAGATAAAACAGTTCAAACACATATTCCATTGGAGTAATCCTGTGACTAGTTCAGTAAGCAATCACTTGTATCTAAGAATTGATTTTTCAAACAGTCGATACAATCAACACATGATGGATTCTATAGATTAGCCTTTTTCAATATAACCATTAAGTGAAATGACTCAATGATTGATTTCAATATAGGATAACTGAAGACAGTCAACACTTGGGATGGTGGAGAAGATTTGTAGCTCTATCTGAAGTTTGTGCTAATAATGTCGTTCAGCAGAACGATGAAAGCTCCACGATCAAACCATCCAGCTCAGAGAACAAAACTCTATCAAAGTCAACACTTGGTTATACTTAATTGTAAAATTTAACTTATAGAAGAACTCTTGTTTTACGTTGGCACTTTATGAAGAATTCAAATAACATTCAATCAGAATTCCACCTGGAGCCCCTCTGAGACTACTGCCGATTCTAAGCCCGAATAAAGGAGGAGGGTTGTGCATGGTGTTAGCGACCCTATTCCATGGAAAACTAACTCGCTAAAAAGAACGCTAAACAGAATCATTGATAAAAATTTTATGCAAACACTTTCAACTCAAATATTAGTTGCTTATAATCTACATCATGAATAGATCTTGTTTAAACAATTGATCGAGATCTAAAAAGATTGAACAGCTGTTTTTATCTTTATATAGGATATCTCAGTAGTGAGAATTCGAAATATCATCGAGGAGTGAATTTAGAATGGTTATATTTCACTGCAACAACTTAACATCTAGACTACTTCTTCGACATTCAACGGTTTAAATGTATAACTTCCATCAACTTACAATGTCACTGATAAGCAATTATCGTACATATATGTCTTCTTGACTAATATATTACTTATTCATAACTTGTTCAAATTCAGTATGAATGGTATTTTATTTTATTTAAACACATAAACATTGGTACAAGGAGGCACCATATAGATATGCGCCACATAAATCATTCGATTTATGTGAGGGCTGGGATACTGCCCGGGTGCCCAGACCGAGGCAGGTGGTTTTCTTAGGGGGCCACACCCCGAGTCATTGACCTAAAGTTCTGACCCACAAGGTAGTTGAGCAACGTCAGGAGATGGAGTCCCATGGGAGCCGGTGACCAACGATTGTTTCATACACCATTTGTTCCCGCAGGATACTGGAGCCCATGTGCACCATTGGTTTGGAATCCGGTTAAAGCGTCGGACATTCGCTTTTCGTCCTCTCATTTTCGTAAACAACGCCCTCGTCACGAGAAGTCAGTGAGTAGGACTTCCCTGGCAGCGGCTGTATACACGTGGCCATGTAAGAGCATCTCGAGAAAGAGAGCAGACTCTCTCCACTCTCGGCCGTACCAGGGCATTTGGGGGCATTATGAATGGTATTAATACTATTATTTTCCAACGCTATTTAAGTCGATGATTATATATGAGGATAGCCAACATGTATATTTGTTATAACTTGTGGCTTTGTGCCCCTATCAATGTATAACGTAATGATACCGCCAATTACAGTACAGTAATTTATTGACCGAATCAATGACGCATAAAACTCATACGAGTAGTCTAGAGTCTTTATTGCTCCTGTTTCCCGCCTAACCCTGCCTGTTGAATCCAGAATACCAATTTCAGCCTCTGTAATATGAATCATTTATTTCAAACATACTGGGTTCATATTACAAATCTCTAGGCCAAACAAAAAAAAAAACACTTTCATATTAAACATTACCTTCCATTGATAATAACTAATTACCATGAACTGTATTCATGATAATCAAAAGGTATTAGATAATGTCTATATTCATAAAGTGTTATAACCTTTCACTTTCATTTATCTCTTTTACAGGTTAATAATAATAAGAGAGAGAGAGGGAGGGAAGAATTCGGAATGATAACATGAACAGAAGAAAAAAGAAAAACAACAAGAAGAAAACTTATTTCAGGGTCATCATAGAATGATTAACTAATCTATTTCCTTTTCACTTGACTTATTAACCCTAATTGTATGGTAATCATATTACATCATTCTATTAATCACTAAGTAGGTATTATGTATCTAAGTATAAAAAATAAATTCTATCAGTAAATAACCTGAAATGATCATCATATCAAACTGTCAAAATGATCATCATCATCATCATCATCGAAATATATTTAACCTAAATTAGATGTTTAAAATAAAAATTACCAAATTAAAAGGTATTTTTTGGCAAATCAATTCAGTTTCCATGTCTTAGGTAGTTAAGGCTAATTTGTAAGAATCATTGAAAGTATCTTTTGTGCTAGTTTCAACGTGTTAGAATAGTCTATGTACTATCTTTAGAGAAGTGATGTTCTGTCAGAGTAACGATTGATTTAAGGAATCCGGATACGTGTTGTCTTATGCCCCCCCCCAATGTCTTGGGACGATTGAAAGTGGGGAGAGTCAGCTCTGTCTTTCGAAATGCTCTCACATGGCCACATGTATAAAACCACTACCACCAGGGAAGACCTTCTCGCGCCAAGGCTGTTGTTTACAAAATTGAGAGGACAGAAAGCGAATGTACGGTGCTTTAACCGAGTTGGTGAACACGGAGGATCCACACAGGGGAGTTGGAAAACCATGATTCCAAACGAATGTTGTACATGGGCTCCAGGATCCTGATTGAATAAATGGCATATGAACCAATTATTGGTCACTGTCTACCATGTGACTGAATCTCCTGACGTTGCTTCACTGCCTTATGGATTAGACCTTTAGGTCGAAGGCTCGGGGTGTGGTCCCCTAGGAAAACCATCTGCTTCGATCTGGGCACTCGAGCAGTATCCCAGCCCTCACACAAATCGAATGATTTATGTGGCGCATATCTATTTGGTGCCTCCTTGTACCAATGTTTATGTGTTTAAATATATAAATAAATATTCACTATCAACTACCTGACTTCTAAATACAATATATACGTTATTGAGTTATTCAGACTACTGAATACACTGTAACTTGATCTACAGAACTCAATAAATACTATGGATGATAAAAAACAAGTGACACTAGATATTGATCAATGGTTAATCAATTTGAAGATAACTTTTACTATGAATTGGCGGGAGTAACTATGACTCTCTTAAGGTAGCCAAATGCCTCGTCATCTAATGGGGAGGTTGTAGTTGCCTTATTGGTGTTGTAGTTGCAGGGTAACTACCTCTTCGTGATTCCCGCTGGTAACGTACCGGTAATATGCTACTGCGGCTAAATGTTACCTTGACAGCTGGCTGAACGTCTTTAGGCTTGCTTTCAAAAATGGCATGCACCTGGCTTCGTGCTGGACTGTATGTACCCTGGCTTGGTGGTATTATCTTAGGCTCCAGTGGTTTGGTGGTTTTTTCTATGAATTAAACATTGAACATCAAGGAATATCAAATCCGTTTTTTGATTTCTGCTTACTGATTGCAATCATTTACCAAGAAAGATTTTGATAAGCATTATATAATAATTAAAAAAATTCTAATCATATCTACAAGTCAAATACCATGATTACTGTCATCATGTGATACGTCACCATACTTACTTATTCCTGTTACTCCTTGTGAAAGAGCATAGGCCGCCCACCAGCATTCTCCATCTAACCCTCTTTCAAGCAATCCTTTCCAGTTCTTTCCAGTTGTTATTCATCCTTTTCATATCTGATTCTATTTCCCGATGTAATATGTCCTTCGGCCTTCCTCTTTTACACTTCCCTTCAGGATTCCAAGTTGATGCTTGCCTCATGATACCGTTTGATGATTTGCGTAATGCATATACTATCCATTTCCTTCGTCTTTTTCTAATTTCCTCTTCAGTTTGAATCTGGTTTGTTCTCCACCACAGTAGGCTGTTACGAATGGTATCTGGCCAATGGGTGTTAATTATCTTGCATAGACAACTATTTATAAATACTTGTACCTTCTTGATGATGGTTGTATAAGTTCTCCAAGTTTCAGCTCCGTACAGTAGAACTGACCGTCTTGACGTTCGTATTGAAGATCGTGACTTTGATATTGGTTGATAGACAGTTGTTTTGAGTTTCATATGTTCTTCAATTGTAGGGATGCGGCTCTTGCTTTTCCAATCCTCGCAAGTCTCACTGCTAGAATTTGACCTTTAAACTAATAATTTATCAGTCATTCGTTCATAATTCTTGTGTCATTCATTTTACAACACGGTAATACGATGTGATGATTAGAAGTATTTGAATTAGTGTACAAGCTAAGAATCGCTGAAATAACCCAATTTAACCAAGAAGAACTAGATGAGCACAAATGAACGTATTATATTTGAAATTCGATATCAAGCGATTATCATGTACAAAACAATCATTATTTCATACAAACACCACATACGATTATCTTTGTTCGTTGATAGTAACTATGTCTATCCTAATCTATAAGTTAATCTTTACAATACCTTTAAATATAAATTATTTGATTGAGATCATGAACCGATTTATGTTAGACCACCGTTGGAAACCTGGAAGAACTGGACGGCCGTTTCGTCCTATCGTGAGACTTGACACCAGTGCGCATCCACGATCCCTCTCGCGGGATTGGAACCCAGGGCCTTTAGTCTCGCATGCGAACGCTTAACCTACTGGACCATTGAGCCGGCATTCAATGGTGTTAATGTCTAACCTCAAGCAATCCACGAAGTTGTGCGACCATCTTCCATTTTACTGAGGTAGACACCTGTTTCTACTCGATACGGATTAGCTCCACTGGTCACGGCTTCTCACTAGAACTCCGAGAATTCCCTCACGAAGCTAGTCACTAGTCAGCACATGGTAATTATCAGTTTAGGGGTTGTAGAGACTGTCAAGTTTTTGATTGAGATCATGAACCGATTGATGGTCCAGTAGGTTAAGCAATCGCGCGTGAGAATGGTGGCCCTGGGTTCGAATCCTGCGGGCGGGATCGCGGATGTGCACTGCTGAGGAGTCCCACAATAGGACGGGACGGCCGTCCAGTGCTTCCAGGTTTCCAATGGTGGTCTAACATCAATCGGTTCATAATCTCAATCAAAAACTTAACAATGTCCACAACCCCTAAACTGATATAAATTATTGTTTATTAAAATGTTGTATGTGTGGTTGTATTACTGAAAATATATACCTCCTTATGGAATTATTCTTTCATTCTCTTTTTTTCATTTTTCCATATCCATTCAATCTGGTTGGGGACCACGACATGATAGCAACCGATGGTTAGAGACGTTGAATGACATAGCTCAAAATCGTTTGCAATTGCGCAGGTGCATACACTCTCTGTGTTCTCCCAAATTCTAATCTTCTGAATTATTCATGTCCCTTTTTTCCTCTTTCCAAATTTATTTCACTGGATTATACTCTTTAAATAACATCTTCAAACCCTAATCTTTCCGATTACTGCTTATACTCTTACTACCTCTATCACTACGGGATTTGAATCGACAAGTGCATCTTTGTGCTAATGTGGTGTGGCAACTCGAACTGATGTACGTACGTACGAAGTTCTACGTTGTTACTGACTGACTGACTGATATCCATTCAATTGATAGTTGTAAGTAACTCTCAGCCAATCAGTCAGTTACAACGTAGGACCAGGCACATATATGCATAGGTTCAAGTTGACATTGCATACAGGGATATGATACAGGAAGAAAGAATTAGTTCCTAGAATGAAAGATACGAAGCGATTTTAATCTCATAGTTTTAGGGAAAACAAAGAGTGCATACAACTAAGCCATTTTGATCGATCCTGAGTCATGTCACACAGAGTTTGCAACCATTGGTTAAGATAATCACGAGGAACCCAACCAAATAGTCTGCGTCTACTAACATGGCTAAGACTAGAAGTTAGTGACTTTGTGGACTGATGCCACGTTTTGGTTTGACTGCCTCTAACTTCCTTCCTTCCAACCAACCACCCACCCACCCCAACACTAGTCAGCATTGCACGTCGTGGTAATCGGTGTTCAGGCATACATAACACTTGGTCTAACCATCTCAGTTGATGAAGGATTCACAACCATCTCATCAACTGACTTACCACTATCATTCCCTAATACCTTTGCATCTAACCTCATTATTACTTATTATGTAAATAACTTTACAATTCTGTAAATGATAAATTGTTAACTATTATAGTGTTAGATTATTATTATTATTGAACATGTTTATATATCATAACAATACATGAATATTTTGAACAATCAATCATCTTTATTACATACATAGTTGTTTCTAATGATAAAACATATAAGTAGTATATTCAAGATTTAAGAAAAAAACAACATAAACAACTCGAATGTCACCTACAAATAAACAAAAAAACAAACAAAGAAACATCATTTTCGATAAAATAACAACAACAACGACGAAATTATTGATTACTTGACAAAACAAAAAGTTGATTTTCTTTAATTTTCCTCCTACTTTTTTTTTTAAAAAAAAACTACTTATGTTTGTGTATTTGGAAGCTGTTTTCTTTTCTTTTTTTTCTTTATTGTTTCATTGTTTCCATGTTAAGTTTGTAATGGTTAAGCATCCTTTAATATAAATAACTTGGTAAGTATTCAGTTATGGTGATGATGCTTTGGATGATGATGATGCTTTGGATGATGATGATGATGCTTTGGATGATGATGATGATGCTTTGGATGATGATGATGATGCTTTGGATGATGATGATGATGCTTTGGATGATGATGATGATGATGATCGTGATCCTGTAACCTAGTCGATAATATGTTGGTATTTGAAATACCAAGAACTGTGTTGGGATCTAAATGTATGTATTAACATGGTACAGTTACATCCAGTTAACGAATCTTAAATAAAATGAGATTTGTTTTCTAGATACCATTGTTGATCACTCATGACCCTTGTTGACTCCTTGAAAACACCTTGGGAGCATTGAATTTAGTCCATTAGTTGAAGGTCGTTAATTTATTATTATTATTATTATCATTATTATTATTATTATTATTATTATTATTACTATCATTGTGATGCGTGCTACTTATATTGATATAAGTAGTATATGACGCAAGTCAGGAATGTAATGTCTGGTAACAGAAGGTTGGGAAGATCAAGAAAGGAAGAACGGGAATAGAAAGCAATTAGTATAGAAATGTAAGAACAATGAAGTCCGAGACAATGATTGAACATTTTGCAAATTAAATATTATGATATGTTTTTTCTATTTTACCAAGAAACTCCGTAAAGGTGTGCTGAATACAAGAATACGAGTTACTGACTAGGTCAGCTGTAATAACTGTTTCTCTATATATAATATTTATTAAATAAGATATTGTAAAGTTCTTATCCCTTTACTTCTAGTCATGGATTCTAATGCATTGACACAACGTTTTATCAGAAGGAATACAAGGAGAACGATGTGGTTGAGATAGATAGTTAATCTCTGATTAGATAACACCTATTAAGAGTTTGTAAGATTTTAATTGTCCATCCATAACTATATTATGAATGACTTCAAAAGATTCATCACAACTATCCCCTCTAATTGTCTTCGCTCATCTCCTGTAGGACTCAGATGTAATCACAATTGATTGATCATTGGGTGGTGATCAATGTCATGCTTGTCTAGTCCTTATTAGTGCAGATCAAATGCTATCGATCATGTTGTAATGTGACCATCAGTCTAGGTGACTCGACACTGCGGGCACAATGTATTGAGATTTATATGGTGGTTGGAGGTAGACTACAGGAAACCCTGGACATCAGTTTCGTGCTATTTGGCACTCGTCATCAAGGAGTACTTGTAATATTGAGGGAACTGGTGCTCCCTGAAGGATCCATTCCTATGTCACCCAGCTCCACAGTCAGAGACAATACCACTGAGTTATCCGAACCAAGATTGACCTCCTGTAGGACTGAGATGTATTTACAATCGATTGATCACTGGGTGATGGGTGATCAATGTCATGTATGTCAGATGCTTCTTAATGTAGATTGAATCCTATCAACCAAGTTGCAATGTGGTAACATATCTAACCATGAAGCTGGGTGACACGGGATCGAATCCGTCAGTGAGCATCAGTCCCCTCAATATTACAGGTACAATTTGCTGACCAGTGCCAAGTAGCACGAAACTTACGTTCAGTGTTTCCTGTTAACTGCCTCCAACCATCATCTTATCTCAACATAGTGCACACAATGTCGAGTCTTCTAGACTATTGGTCACACTGCAACTTGATCGATAAGATTCGATCTGCACTAAGATTGACCTGACATACGTAACATTGATCACTCATTACCCAGTGACCAATCAATTGTAAATGGTAGATATCCATTTCATATTCGAGATAATGAACCTATTTATTACTAATAATATTCTAATCATTATCATCTTATTCTAATCTATTTTCTATATTCTTTATATCACACTGTTTTATCTACATTCAAAATAGTTTTAACAGAATAAAACACTTTGATGTTGTTGTTGTGTTGCTGTTTTGTATTGGAAATTAACCTGAAATCGACCTCTTAAAGAAAGCATAGTCTCATTAATTGGTGTGTATTATGAATGTGTATTGTATTAACGTTTGTATCATTTCTATTTCTATCTAATTTTGGTCAGGTTTAGTTAGTTATGTTGTTTCCATGTGTTGTTACAGTACCTGTCAGTTTACAGTATATTTAGAATACAACAACAACAACAACAACAAGTACTACTACTACTACTAATACTAATACTAATACTAATACTACTACTAATACTAATACTAATACTACTCCAAATACAAATATATCATTAATCGGGATGGTAGATTTGTTGAGATTGTAGTAATTTTAATAGTTAACTTGATGAGTCAATTAAAGCTAGATCACCATAGGAAAACTGGAAGCACTGGATGGCTGATTCGTCCTAGTACAGAACTCCTCAGAAGTGCACATCCATGATACTGCTCGCGGGATTCGAACCAAGGACCATAACCAGTGGAGTTCAACTGTGTCTGTTGTAGATGCAATAGCTCACTGAAGATAACGGT
Source organism: Schistosoma bovis (assembly GCA_944470425.2). Taxonomy (NCBI): domain Eukaryota; kingdom Metazoa; phylum Platyhelminthes; class Trematoda; order Strigeidida; family Schistosomatidae; genus Schistosoma; species Schistosoma bovis. Next base: position 44,699,625 of record OX103956.1, on the reverse strand, counting down.
GGACGGTGATTTAATTTCGTGGATTGGCTGAAGTTATACGTTAACATCATTAGATGCCGGCTATGTATTCTAGAGACCAAGCGTTCGTGTGGGAGACCGGAGGTTCTGGGTTCGTGAATGGGCATTATTGAGGAGTCCCACACCAGGACGAAACGGCTGTCTAGTGAGTCCAGGTTTTTCATGCTAATGTAGCTTTTATTGACTCATCAACTCAAATATCATTCATCTCAGTGGGTGATTAGCCCGATCTCTCCCACCCGGATTATCGCTCACGTTAGTTCATAAGTCATTCGTCCCACTATCCAGGAGGCATGACGCGGATGTGTGAGTCGGATTTGTTGTATACAGCTTAAATTCTGTCTTTAAAACATTCACATTAGTTAGTTGTTAGTTAAAAGTAGATTAATAAGAACAGAATTGTTAGTAAAACCATATCATTCATGTGTACAAATGTTTTATCTTTAAACTTGTGTGTTAGATAAGGTCTTGCCCATTTGATGATAGACAGTAATTTGAAGACCGAATATATACTAACGGAAACCTATACGATAATAACTACAACACTCTTTTGATTACAAAATAACAAAGGTACCATCAAGCTCCTTAAATTAAAATCAATGGAACAGAGTTTGTTGGTTCATTTGTTTAAAACACACTTCATGTACCTTGATTTGAGAAACTAGGTAATACCTTCAGAAAATGACATTAGTTTACTGTAACGTGTGACTGCAGGTTTTGATACGCAGTGTTTATATCGATCAATCACAGTAACAGGGAAAACACGTAAGGACGACCTAGTGCCCTGATTGGCCCTGGTTCGCTGTCTGTCCTAGCCAGTTGAGTCCAGAACACAAGTCACAGCCTCGAAGATATGAATCATTATATTTCAAACATACTTTGTTTATATACCAATCAAGCATACCACATCGTACCATAAAAATAGAAAACAACATTTTGTACAATATTCAACAAGTGAACAGATATCGACCAATAGGAAATGTCCATTTAAAGTGTAAGGACACCATTGGACTTAACATGATAATTATTGGTCTATTCTTCCGCATCCACAACATAGTTACTATCCAATGATCAAACATTGTAAATGTCTTCATTTTATAGGAAATCACTCAGTGCACGAAACTCCGCCTAGAGTCCCTCTGGGGGCTTCTGCCGGTCCCAAGCCCGGATAAAGAAGGAGGGTTGGGCATGGGGTTAGCGACTCCATCCCGTAGAAAACTAACTCGCTAAAAACAACTCGGTGCTTAAATAATTCAGTGGTGAAATTTCTAACTTCGAAACTGGATGATGTAAGTTTGAATTTCATAATGAAGAAGTGGTTCCTTCAAAATTACTTACTAATAAGTACTAACTAAAGTGAAAACCAATTACTCAATTCACTTGGTATTGTTGTTTACTTGAATCTTCCGATTGATGTTTAGGACTGTAATTGATCAGTCTCTTATTGACATATGTGCATACTGTTCGTATTGCCTCGATGTTGCCTTAATTCAGTGGGGGGGGGACAAAATTACAGCGTTTTGATAAAATATGAAAACCATACATTCAATACTTTATTTGCACAACTTCCTTCAGTTGTGCTTTACATGCTTCATGATTCTTTCAATTCTGTTGTTAACACAATTACTCTCTGTTTCTCATCCTGTTCTCTTTAATTTAATCTTCTTCTGGCAGGTATTCCATATATTACTTATATATGTCAAAATAAGTAGTATCCATCACAAGTATAATCTCTCTTATTAGTGAGATCAATCCTGTTTGATGAAAGAGATATCATTTAGTACTGAGGACAATTTATTTGGATTTGCATGGATACTATTAAAGTGGACGTTAAACTTGACGTTTCCACAACTATTATTAAGGAATAAAGATGATAGATTGAAGACAGAAGCAAGGGAAGAAACATTCAGTTGTGAAGCAAATAAATAAGTGTACATTTCTACTAAGTCATTATTGGAAAAGATTTTCTATACTTTAATGATTCAATTTAATACATCAAATACACTCTCGAGTACGGCAAGAATGACTGGCAATTCCCGGTTGTTTATATCATGAAAGGACTTTCTTCCCAAAGGATCAGAAAGGGAAATTTGGTTAATATTGTTGAATCAAGACATAATTGTTTAAAGTCAGTCACACACAGCCTGTTTGCGAGTAGTTCTGAATGTACCAGCTGTGATGTTTGTATGAACTGATGATTTATTCTGTACATGATGGCTACCTGGTTTCGAATTCCAAATACAATACGTTCATTCGTGCTCATCTAATACTTCTTGGTTAAATTGGATTATTTCTGAGTTTCCTAGTTTGTACTATTATTCAAATCCTCTTAATTATCACAGTTAGCTCCATACATTTACTACCGGTTACAGAAATGTGATGTATCATGGTTAGGTTTAATCTTTTCTAGTTTCCCATTTCGTTGTGGAAAGGCAGCATTTCTGAAAATCTTAACAGTTTGAAGGAAATAACTTACTTGAGTCACACACCTATTGAGTCAGTAGTACCACTTCATCTGTTAAACTCTAGTTTGCTGCACTTTATCTTATCGCTCTTCATTCAGCTTGTTTAGAATGATAGGGCCTAATGGAAAGAGTGTTCTAGCCAGTGTAGCTTGATTGGTTCATTACGGTATGAATGATGAGCCATCACGTCGAGGTAATAGCTACAGTTAGGAAGTATATTCTGTGAGTGACATGTAAATTACATCCACCGTACTAGAACATTAAACTATGAAGGTTTCATCGTATTCTTAAATAATAACCCCAATCGTAAAAGAAGAGTGACTAAACTATCAACTTACAACATCACTTAAATTACCCTGCTTAATGTTGGAGTGATCAAGAAAATTTCTTGCAAAAGACTAACAAGCATCAGGAAACACTAAAGAAGCGTTTCATCCAATCGGCGTTCACTTGAAGTTTTAGCCAGAAACATCAAAGAAGTGAAACGTCACATGTAAACGTTCTGATTGGCTGATTGCCATACTGCTACTATGTTTAGTAGCATTCCAGAATCTCCGAGCAACCCAAAGACATTTAAAACTATTATAAAAACCCTATATTTTCTGTATTAAAATGAACCTTGGAGTAAAGTACTTCTCGCATACTTTGCGCCTTCTCTCTTGTTGTTCAGGTCTCTCTGTATAGTTCTAGCTTAGGGGTTACAAGAATAGCTTAGGAACTGAATATAACGTTCAGTCCGGCAAGACTTATCACTTAGTTACAAATCTTTTCCATCATTTCATAATTCAGTGAGTTTGTAATGACTAAATATAGTTTAATTGTCAAGCAACTTATTATTTACTATTAATATTAGGAAAAACTGTTGGTAGTAGAGAGGACATAGATTGAGGAAATCATCAAAACTACATCATAAAGCAAGCCCTAACTAGAAATCCTAAAGGAAAACGGAAAAGTGGAAAGCCGAAGCATACACTCAGTCAAGAATTGGAAGCAAACATCAAAACAATAATTAGCAATTGGAAAGGATTGCCCTGAACAGGATTGCATGGATAGTGCTGGTCGTTGGCCTATGCTCCTTCACGAAGGGTATCAGGCGTAGTTAATGTCATGAACGATAATAAAATAAACATAACATACTTATATTGTAATGAACAGGAACATAAATAGGAATAATCGGATATATTGGAATACACTAATTACTAAACATCTAAGTATAATCTAAGAATCATACAGTCAATACTCCATTAGCAAAATGTTATTCAATCGTCTCAGATTTCATTAGTCTTGCATTTTTATACTACTTATTTTCTATTCCCATTCTTTTCTTTTAGACCTTCTACTGTTAGACATTGTTATCTTAACTATCACTATATACTACTCATATCGATATAAGTATATAGTGTCGGTTATTATGTTAAGCCCATATGCCTTATTCTAGCATTCGGACAGCTTATTCTATTCATTCTACTTGAGTCACAATTCTGACCTTGTTAATTATTCGCTTATCAATCTTGAATGTTTTTATATGAGCGCGTAGGTATGTGTACCCTTCTTATCCCATTACTCATTACATGTCTGTAACTTATTTTTGTGTAACTGTAACTATTAATTAACACTTGGTTAAAGGGGAGTTGGCTTACACGCCATCTCCACTGCGCGTCGTATTTCTTCTCTCTATTCCATTCGCTCTATATACAAAGTATATGTATTCAAAGGTTCATTCTCATTATTTGACTTATTCCGTTATTCACTGAACGCGGATTAAGTCTATAAAGACATACGAGGATAGGCGGCATATACAATTCAATAACAATCATTCTTACGATCACCTTGGAATCAGATCCCGGGCCACTAAAGTCGATAGCCCTTTCAGTAACATCGTTCGATCTAAATGATGACAAAATTAACGGCATCACAAGTAGCACACACACACACACTCTCTCTCTCACACACACACACACCACAATAGAATTAAGTCGCTATATATATGTATGTATATATAATATTGATTTGATTCTTATAGAAAACTTGTCAAAAAATTGGATTTAATGTTAGAATCATTAGAAAACAACAACAACAATAACAACATTGTAACACTTGAAAGTTCATTTTAAAAAATTTCACTGCACATTACAATAGAACATACTTCCAACAACAACAACAAAAAAAACAACCAAAAAAAACTATTCTAAAGTACTATTTTTATGTTTGTTACTATGATGGATACATCATTGTCACGTGTTATTGATTTTATAAAGTATTCATGGTATATAATAGTAGCTATAGTAATATTAATCAATAATCAATAATCAATAATAATAAAGTACTTTATCACTATGACTAAATGAAGATTCATAAACTATAAAATTACTAATGAATTAAAATTCTTGTTGTTCATCATCATCATTATCATTATCATCTAATAGAATAGTATCACAACCAACTTCAGCATAATCTTTTTCTAATGCATCAGTATCTTCACGTGCTTCAGTGAATTCACCTTCTTCCATACCTTCACCAACATACCAATGTACAAATGCACGTTTAGCATACATTAAATCAAATTTTCTATCTAAACGTGCCCATGCATCAGCTATAGCAGTTGTATTACTTAACATACATACAGCACGTTGAACTTTAGCTAAATCACCATTAGGTACAATTGTTGGTGGTTGATAATTAATACCAACTTTAAAACCAGTTGGACACCAATCAACAAATTGTATAGATTTTTTTGTTTTAATATTTGCTATAGCAGCATTCACATCTTTAGGTACAACATCACCACGATATAATAAACAACATGCCATATATTTCCCAGTTCTAGGATCACATTTAACCATTTGATTACCAGGTTCAAAACATGAATTAGTTATTTCTGATACACTTAATTGTTCATGATATGCTTTCTCTGCTGAAATAATTGGAGCATAAGTAGCTAATGGAAAATGTATACGTGGATATGGTACTAAATTTGTTTGAAATTCTGTTAAATCAACATTTAATGCACCATCAAAACGTAATGAAGCAGTAATTGAACTAACTATTTGAGCAATTAATCTATTCAAATTAGTATAGGTAGGATGTCCAATACCTAAGTTCTTTCTGCAGAAGAAAAAGAAACACAACAATCAATCAATCAATCAATATATATTTCAATAGTTGAGATCATGAGTCAATTAAACCTAAACCAACATGGAAAACCTGGAAGCACTGGAGTGCCAACTCGTCCGTGGCAGTGTGCATCTGCGACCCCGTCTAGCGGGAGCTCTTAACCACTAAACCACTGAGTTGGCCGGGATGCAACGGTGTTAATGCCTAACTTCAACTGGCCCATGAAGTTGCGCCACCGTTCACCATTGTCATCAGTGGGTTACTATCTTACAATTGACCCGGTTGAACTCCACTAGTCACTGCTTTTCACTAGAACTTCAGGATATACGTCATGAAGTCAGTCACTAATGAGCATATGTTAATTAGTATCAGAATGGGTTTTTTGGAGATCATAGCAATTTCAACAGTTGAGATTATGAGTCAATTGAAACTAGATCAACATGGAAAACCTGGATGCATTGGACGGCCGTTTCATCCTATTGCGTGACTCCTCCCTGGAGGTGCGCATCCACGACCTCGCGTAGCGGAATTCGTCTAGTTTCAATTAACTCATAATCTCAACTATTGAACTTACTACAATCTCTACAAAACCCCTTCTAATATTAACCACTATATATACATATCAAAAGTAAACTACCTACCTGCAAATATCATAAATGGCCTCGTTGTCAACCATAAATGCACAATCCGAATGTTCTAATGTTGTATGTGTAGTTAATATAGAATTATATGGTTCAACTATAGCTGTAGCAATTTGTGGTGCAGGATAAATAGCAAATTCTAATTTTGATCGTTTACCATATTCAACACTTAAACGTTCCATTAATAATGATGTAAAACCAGAACCAGTACCACCACCAAATGAATGAAATATTAAAAATCCTTGTAGTCCAGTACATTGATCCGCGGATTTACGTACACGTTCTAATACTAAATCAATAATTTCTTTACCAACTGTATAATGACCACGTGCATAATTATTAGCAGCATCTTCTTTACCCGTAATTAATTGTTCTGGATGAAATAATTGTTTATACATGCCACATCTCACTTCATCAACAACATTTGGTTCTAAATCAACAAAAATAGCACGTGGTACATGTTTACCAGAACTCATTTCAGTAAAGAATGTATTAAAAGCACCATCAATTTTATCTTTGGATTGATGATTTGCCATATGACCATCAGGTTGTATACCATGTTCAAGACAATATAATTCCCAACATGCATTACCCATTTGTACACCAGCTTGACCAATATGTAAACTAATACATTCACGCTATACAATAATATAGAAAGATCATTTGTATATTATGATTATTAATTGAAACTTACCATGATTGAATTGTACTATATATGTGAAGTAATTAAAGTATCTTGTGAATTGTCCAGGATAGAATGAGTTGAAGAATGTTAGTCGGCGGCCTATTCTCCACTGAGAGTAACAAGAGTAAGTAAGTAACTGAGATAAGAAGTATATGATGAATATCAGCCAACTAAATGTACATTATAATTTGAGCATATCACTTGACATGTATGATTAATGGGGTTATGTGGTTTGTTTGTTTCTATGATCATAGAGAAGCCTTTTTATATTCTTATTTGACATGAATTGTATTGGTTATCATATGTATCTGACCTAAATACATTTAATGTATATATATATATGTAATCTATCATTATAACTAACATATAAATAGAACAAGTACCTATTGATGTATACAATATTGTAATAGATGTGTTACTATGTATTGCCTGTTCGCCACTGAACTACTTTATCCTTTCTCTCATATACACATACATGCATACATACATCACTTACACACAAGCACTCACACACTCACACATACACACATACACAAAATGCACAAACAACACAAATATAAAGCACACTTAGTTAAGTTGAAACTATTCTCCTGCAACATTATTATTGACTTTTCTGTCAACAAAATACAATCAAATTAAGATATAGACAGGCTCAAAATAACTTGAAATATGTGTTTTCATTAATTTATTACTTTCTTATGGTTAGATAATATTGATGACGATGATGCTGATGATGATGATGATACATATAGTTAGCGATTCCCCCCTATGAGTATGAAGTAACTCCGCCTGGAGCCCCTTCCCCTAAGGCTACTGTCGGTCCAAAGCCTGGATAAAGGAGGAGAGTTGGGCATCGGGTTAGCGACTCCATCCTATAGAAAACTAACTCGCTAAAAATATTCGTGCGAATAGGTGAATTTTTGGAGAGTTGGCACTGGCAGATGAGTGATTGAAAGCGAAAATCATTGGGCTCCAGAATAATGAACCATTGGGTTCTACACATACTAGGGGGTTTTCCCTTTGTGTATATGTAAAGACTTCTAGAATTAAAAGGAAACAGCTCTTTAATTCTTCTTAATTTTGAATGATTCTCCAATTGATGTCAGTTATCATTGAAATGTAACATTAAACAATCTCACTACTAACAACTTTCTAATATCAGTATAGGATTGTGGAGGTTGTTGAGTTTCAATTGAAATCATGAATAAATCAATTTTAGACTATCATTGAAAACCTGAAAGCACTGGACAGCCATCTCGCCTTTGCATGGGACTCCTCAGCAGTGTGCATCCACAAGGCAGTTCACTCAATGACGACAATGGTGGATGGTCACTAAACATCGTAGATTTGTTGAAGTTAGACATTAATACTGTTGGATACCGGAGCTGAAACTTGGAGAACTACAACAACCATCATCAAGAAGATACAAGTATTTATAAATAGTTGTCTACGCAAGATACTCAACATCCATTGACCGGATACCATCAGCAACAGCCAACTGTGGGAGATAACAAATCAGCTTCCAGCTGAAAAAGAAATTAGGAAAAGACGATGGAAATGGATAGTACATACATTACGCAAATCATCAAACTGTATCATGAGGCAATCCTTAACTTAGAATCCTGAAACGAAACGGAAAAGAGGAAGGTCAAAGAACACATTACGTCGAGAAATAGAATCAGATATGAAAAGGATGAACAGGAACTGGAAGGAGCCCAGGACAGGGTTGGATGGAGAATGCTGGTGAGCGGCCTATGCTCCTTGACGAGGAGTAACAGGCGTAAGTAAGTAAGTATGTAACTGTTGGATACCGGTTCAGTGGCATAGATGTTAAGTGTTTGCCTGTGCCTATGTAAAGACCTCCAGAAGTAAGAGGAAACAGCTCTCCAGTTCTTCTTAATTTGGAATGAATCCCCGGTTGACATCAGTTACCTTTGAAATTTATCATTAAAAATCTTACTACTAATAATTTTCTAGTAGTTTAAGATATAACACTAATTTTGTTGAAATGTGAAGTAAATCAAGAGAACATTCAATTAATACCGGAAAAGTCCCCCGTAAGAAGTCTTGATCATTTCAAACAAAATATGGTCGATGTTATTTAGCGTGAACTTGTTAGACATTAATTAGATTCATTAAAATATTTTTGTATATTACTTTAAAATTAAAGATAGTAAGACAACAATCGTTATTGATAACGATTGACTACAACATCGTATTATCAGTTATGTAACTGATGTATATCAACTTAGAGGGTTAGCATTATAGTGAAAACTTAAGTTCCATGATTTTATTCAAATGGTGTAGCCTTTAATTCGTACTGTTGATGAGTATCACATAAAGGCAAAGTAAATATTATTATGTAAAATTACATACTACATTTATGAAATATGAAAAAAATGTATTTAATATGCCATTTACACAATCTCCTCAAGTTGTCCCTTATGAACTGGATTGTTCTCCCATTCCTGTTGCTAGTACGACTACTCTTGTTTTTCTATCTCTTCTCCTTACTTTCTTCTTGTATCAGTAAGAATCCTACTTCCAATATCCGATACGTAATTGTTGGCACGTCAACATGATTATGTTCTAGTCAAACCAGTCATGTGTTCTCAGGGACTCACTTCATAATGTCGAAGAAGGTTCCACGCTGTCAAATGTTTTATCATAATTTAGGAGTCTGATGTATAGTGACGAGTCCCATTCAATTGACTGTACAACAATCATTCGTTGTGTAGCGATTTAGTCAGTACATGACTGATTCTTAAGGAATAAGGTCCATTGATCTCAAAGTTGGGCTTCTGCTTAGTCTTTCATTCGGTTCAACAACGTTTTGTCGAAAACGTTTCCTGATATCGGTAGTAGAATGATTCCTTTGCAGTTCTCCCATTTGCTCAGATATCTTTTCTTTGGTATCTTAATGAGGTATCCTTCTCGCCAGTCCGTTGGCATTTGTTCTTCTTCGCAAATCTTCCTGAATAGAGTGTGAAGCATGTTTGCAGTTAATTCTATGCCTCACTTTAGTGTTTCAGTCGGTATATTGTCAGATCGTGCTGTTTTCCCAATTTTCATTTGTTTGATGTCCATCCTGATTTCTTCTATCGTTGATGGAGTGACATCATTATGAGATAGTGGAGAAGATTTGTAGCTCAGGTGGATGATTTTGGTGGAGTTTTGTTCTCTGAGCTGGATGGTTCGGTCGTGGAGCTTTCATCGTCCTTCTGAACGACATCATTATTAAAGTCAGTGTATACCACTTCAGTGTGCGGTGGGTTCATTGGGGTTGGTCTATCCAACAGTTCCTTAGAGTTTTCTGCTAACCTGTTTCTCTGTTCTTAAGTCTCAGTGATTGTCTCTCCTTCTTTGTACTTGACCGATTTCTCTGTTTTACTATATTTCCCTACCAGTTTCTTCGTTGTGTCATAAGTTTGTCTCATATTTCCTTCTATTACAGCTTTTTTCTGTGTCATGGTGTGATCTCTCCCGTATCTAACCTATGCTGTCCAGCTTGGGTCCAATGAGTTTCGCTGATCCTTTGGACCGATGCATATATTTGCCTGGTCCTACGTTATAGTTGACTGACTGAATGACATATAGATTTCTTATGAGATTCATTTCACATAAGTTAGGATATGTGATGAACACAAATTATCATTTAGTGGTCGTTTTAAAACACTACCAATTCACAGGTTCCTTCTAATATCTAGATTTATATTACTCTCTGGAACTCGAACATCAATCAAACTAAGGGTTGAGAAGATGATCAAAAGATCACTTAAAGTTTCTTTCAGCTACATAAATCAGAGGTTAATTGTATGATTATAAACGACCCATGACTTTGGGGAGCATTCATGGAAAAGGTTCCAAAATTAGTAGTGATTAGACAAGGTAAAATATATATTTCTCTATGTACTTCCATCAAGCGTAACGTATTTTCGTTCTTTACTTCAAGCTACTTATTTTACATTTAAGTAGTGTCAAATACTTGTTCACCAGTAGATTATATCCCATTTATGTGATTCACTTATTTTAATCCATTAAAATCATCTTTTCTAATGAATACAATATTCATTTTGCTTCCTACTAATGAATTATACAGTTCATACGTGGTTAAGTTACTATTGATCTGTTATCTATCTGTAAAGTAAGAACCGGTGAGTTATCAATCTCATATTTTGATTATAGATTTAAGAACTTGGAGAATTTTGTGACCTGTCGATCATGTAATAAAAACAGTAATAAAGTTCATAGATTTACTGTCAGTTATATAGGCGAGTATATTATGACCTGATATCTGACTCTGATGAGATCGTATTATTGATTGTTATTGAAATATGTATATATCGTCTATCCTCGTATAAAATTATCGACTTAATCCGCCTTAGTGTATGACGGAATTAAATAAGCCAAATACGAGAATGGATTTTGAATATGTATATTTCAATGCACTCATTGATTTGAACAGGCAATTAGGTAGAAGAAAGAATAAAGGAAGAGCGATTCACAATTGATTGGTCACTGGGTAATGAGTGATCAATGTTATATATGTCAAGTCATTCTTAGTGCAGATCGAATCCTATCGACCAAGTCTCAATGTGGCCAATAGTCTAGGGGACTCGATATTGTATGCACTATGTTGAAGTAAGATGATGGTTGGAGGCAGTTAACAGGAAACACTGAACGTAGGTTTCGCGCTACTAGGCACTCGTCAGCAAATTGTACCTGTAATATTGAGGGGACTGATGCTCACTGACGGATTCGATCCCGTGTCACCCAGCTTCATGGTTAGAGATGTTACCACATTGCAACTTGGTTGATAGGATTCAATCTACATTAAGAAGCATCTGACATACATGACATTGATCACCCATCACCCAGTGATCAATCGATTGTAAATACATCTCAGTCCTACAGGAGGTCAGTCTTGGTCCTGATAACTCAGTGGTACCGTCTCTGACTGGGGAGCTGGGTGACACTGGATCGAATCCGTCATTGAGCATCAGTTCCCTCAATATTGCGAGTACTCCTTGTTGACCAGTGCCAAATAGCACGGAACTCATGCCCAGGGTTTCCGGTTGACTATCGCCAACTATCATCCTAAGGAAACGAGAAGCAGATTAGAGAAGTGAAGAGAACAGAGGAAATTGAAATGATGCGCAGTGGAGAAAGCTTATGAGCCAACTCATTGTAGTCAAGCGTTAATCGATATTTATAGTCAAACAAAAGTAAGCTATCGACATATGATGAATAGGATAAGAAATGTACACACATATATGCGCTCATATAAAAACATTCAGGGTTGATAAGTGAATAATTAACAAGGTCAAACTATGACTTGAGAAGAATGAATAAACTGGTCTATCAGAAAGTTGAAATAAGCTTTATCGACTTAACATATTGATCGACAATACAGGTAAATAACACAGTGTAACTTAACATAAATTGTTTGCCAATGTTGTTCAATGCCTATCTCACAGGATTATAAAAATTTTCACTTTATGAATTGGTTATTCATATCAGAAATCCCACAGATGAGCTCGAGGAAGCTCTAAAAAAACTCAAAAAGAGCTGAAGATATTCCATCCAATCATCTTTTGGAAGAATATTCCAGAATCTAGACGCGTAGCTTTCCTATTGGACAAATGCTAATAACTGCCTGTGTGCAGATTGGAGGACTATAATGATGGTTTTGGTTTTTACTAAAAACTATAAATACCTGACAGTTTTGTACTATAATTGACACTGTTATGGATTAACATTCCTTTCACTTGTCTTCTATCTTCTTATTTGTGGCTTGAAGGGTTCTGGCGTTTGAGTGCTCAAATATAACAATCGTATATTGTCTATCATAAAATCTTGACATCATTGATTGACCGTGAGCACACAACAATTGGAAAGAAGGATCCTTCAAGATAACCGTCTTTTCCTAGTGTAAGGGTCTTTCATAGTTAGTAACCACAAACATGCCACTGGTTGAACTAGCAATGTTAGTGAATTTCAGCGAGAAAGCGTTACGTTTAGACCACAACCAGTTAGAATCGTAAATTCAATCAATTCACGATATCGCATAACTCCATAAGTGCTCTTACCTAAGGACTCTCGTACTCAGACGAAACAGTTATTCATTATTCTATAGTCTTCATGATATAAACTATTTCTGAGTTGAATAATAACAGAAATAATTCAGTTTTTAAACTTACTAAGAAACGGTTGAGACTGAAGACAAAACTGTTTCAAGACGACCGAAGATTCGACGTATAGATCACAAGGTTGAATTTGATAGTTTCAAATAAATTAAGCATTGGGTAGAACGTATTCACTTACTCAATAACTAATTGAAGAACGCAATGGCATTTGAAGCGAACAGTACTGGGTTTGAGTCCTGGAGTAAACATCAACCTGATGCATTTACATCCAGCTGACGAGTCCTAAATGGGACTAAACGCACCTCTTGAGTTCCGCTGCTAGCCACCATCTACCTTTGCTCATAAAATTTTGTCAAGTTCATTTCGGTTATTCGTTTATTCTGAAGAAGTAACCTACATTAAGTCACGAAATGTAAAAAATACAATTTTCTGCTTGATATATCTCGATGAGAATAATAAATGGTGATTGTCGGGGTCCATTTATGGACTAATACGATACATGTAGTCTTTATTGAACAATTGTTAAGTAATCCAACTATTCATATTCATGTTTCTACTATGATAAGCTTCATTTTGACACATAGATTATTATTATTATACGATTTACCATTATTAAGTTATGCCCAGTCTATGAATTACAGTCTCCCTCAATCACAGCCACATTTGACTAAATCTTGTACAAATGTTGTTTCCTATTTTATGGTACAATGTGGTCTGTTTGGTTTGTATATAAAGCTAATATGTTTGAAATGCATGATTCATGTAGGGGAGGCTGAGATTAGTGTTCTGGACTCTAACAGGCAAGCAGGGCTAGTCAGGAAGCAGGACCGACAAGGACTCTAGACTACTCGTACGGGCATATACATCATTGATCCAGTCGATAACTAACTGTTCTCTAATTGACGGTATCATTACGTAATATATTATTAGGGACACAAGATCACAAATTATAACTCCGCCTGTAGCTATTCTAGAGTTACTGCCGGTCCTAAGCCCGGGTAAAGGAGGAGGGTTGTGCATGGGGTTAGTGACCCCCATCCCGCAGAAAACTAACTCGCTAAAAAACGCTAACCACAAAACAACTTTCAACCAATATCAAAGTCACAATCTTCAATACCCACATCAAGGCAATTCTACTCTATGGAGCTGAAACTTAGAGAACTACAACAACCACAATCAAGAAGGTACAAGTATTTATAAATAGTTGTCTACGCAAGATACTCAACATCCATTGGCCAGATACCATCAGCAACACAATTCTGTGGTAGAAAACAAACCAGATTCAAACTGAAGAGGAAATTAGGAAAAGACGATGGAAATGGATAGTACATACATTACGCAAATCATCAAACTGTATCATGAGGAAAGCATCAACTTGTAATCGTGAATGGAAGCGTAAAAGAGGAAGACTAAAGAACACATCAATTCGGGAAATAGAATCAGATATGAAAAGGATGAATAGGAACTGGAAGGAGCTGGAAAGGATTGTTCAGGTCAGGGTTTGAAGGTGAATGCTGGTGAGCGGCTTATGCTCCTTCACGAGGAGTAACAGGCGTAAGTAAGTATGTAAGATCACAAATTATAACACTACTCCTTGGAATATTACGAAATGTATACATTTATTAGAAGATTCTACATTCTGTTTATTCATTCATTCTTCATTTATCTCGTGTGTGTGTGTTTTTTTTTATTATATAAAATCAATCATCAATAATATTCACACATTTCATATTTACAGAATGAATAAACAAACCAATTCAGGTCAAAAGGCTGGTGTGTCTCATACATTCACTATCATCATCGCCATAATAATAATGGTAATAATCTTGATTAACACGGACGCGTGCGCACACACACACACAGACGCACACGAGCGCGTACACATATTATATTGGCATAATTTCACTTGTTCATTTATTCATATTTATGTGTATTTCCTGATGAAAGTATCAACAATAAACAAACAAACAAACACAAATTATTATCGGTTACCATGGTTACATTTTCAACTGTTAACCATAAACCAATCGTTTACATTGATGTTACCATAGTGATGAAATGTAAATTATGCATGATAACTTTTTCTTAGCCACATCGGCTTTTGTACTGTAACTCTTTTTTTTTTAATTTTAAATAAAAAAATTCATTATTTCAAATATTTATAGAAAATATTTTGTACAATGATAGTGTTAAAGAATTTTTTTTTAAAGTGAATTAACAGTAGAATAAAATATAACACCGTTGGATACGGGCGCAATAGTTTAGAGGTTCACAAGGTCATTGGCTCTGGGTTTGAATCCGGCGAGCGGGATCGTAGATGCGCACTGCTGAGGAGTCCCACAATAGGGCGAAATGGCCATCCAGTGCTTCCAGGTTTTCAAGGATGGTCTAACATCAATAGGTTCATGATTTCAATCAAAAATTTAATGATCTCTATGATCACCAAACTGATAATTGCCATGTGCTCACTAGTAACTAGCTTCATGAGGAAATTCTCGGAGTTTTAGTGAGAAGCCGTAACCAATGGAGCCAATCCGCAGCGGGTAGAGACAGGTATCCAATACTGATAACCAAAATAGAGATCAAATTGCAATATGACCATAAATACAAGAGACCACTAATAATCCTTTCCGACTGGAATGGCTGTGGCATTTATTACCTATGCCCAGCCACCACCTACCTAAACACACCATGATGACTTGTGTTTGAGTATATTTGAAGAAAGTTAGCGGCCTCCTAAACAAGATGTGGCACAAATTCATGCAGTTAATGACTACTGAACTGAGCCGTATAGATAAACCCAATCTCACCTGTTAAGATCCGGGCGATTGTCGTAACCAATAGTTGGAGACATTATGTGATGTTGATCAGAATCTCAAACATTAGCACAGATGTACTCAATCTTTGTCTTCTCTCACATATTGAGTTTTAAAATTATCCCATAATTTTTAACCCATAAATTATTTTTTTCTTCTTGAATCACATTATCGATGTCTAGTGTTTTCTACCACCATCGATATTGTTACCACTTCTACATCTTGAGGATTTATCATGAAAATCTCATCTAGCTGTACTGATATGGTAGGTTCTACGTTACTTATTACTGACCAAATGACTGACATTAGTGTTGTTGAAAGTAGGCAAGAGAAGAGTAATATGAAATTTGGCTAGCTATTCTCTGGTGAATTAGTTTGTATAACAATAATGAGTATTTACTACATGTTTGGTTTATGATATTTCTATATAGCCTTAATTGTCTTAGTATATGTTTTACCACCTTTAAATCGAGGGTCACTTAGCTTTGAATCAAAATGTTTTACTTACATTGTGTTGTGGGCTACTGATGTCGACAGATATAAGTAGTATGTACCATTGATCAAAAGTGAAATGCCTGGTTAAGAAAATCGAAGAGAAGAGAACGAGAACAAAGAATGATTGGTGTGGAAATGAAGGGACAATGAAGTCTGAGACGACTGATGGACATGTTGTAACTGAACTGTTTACTATATGGTTCTCAAATTTTACTAAGACGTTTTGTAATTTTGTATTCAAATACATTCGATTGTCCCCACTTGTGTTCTCGTTCACTACAGCGTGCCTAATGAGTTTTATGGACTTTGATACACTATGGTTTAAATGATTTAATCAAATGAGTAGTCATCAGGCTAAATAGGAGAAATCATCACTCCTTTACCCTTCAGGTGTTCTGCTTGGAGGTGTAGAAGTGTAATTCTTCTCATAGTTTATTGGTTGGATGTTCAACACATTAATGGAGATAATAGATTCAATATCTTCAGTATAGGAAAAAGTAAAATATTTGTCCCCTACTGTGTCAATGACTTATCAATACTGAACGAAGTTGAACTATTGGATTCTGACTCTTGCGGTTTAAATGTACAAAATTCTCTATCAGAACCGAAGATCCTAGACTATTTAAATAGATAGTAACTCACTTAAGACAATGGTGGATAAGTTGTTCAATTTCGTGGATTGGTTGGAGCTAAACATTAACACTGTTGGATGCCGGACGGCTCAGTGGTCTAAAGGTTAAGCGTTCGCGCGCGAGACTGATATGTCCTGGGTTTGAATCTTGCGAGGCGGGATTGTGCATGCGCACTATTGAAGAGTTCCATGCTAGGATATAAACAGCCATCGAGTGCTTCCAGGTTTTCCATAGTGGTCTAGCTTCAGTTGACTCATGATCTCAACTACTAAGAATTCATAAGTTAACTTTTTTCATGATTCACAGTTTTTATAGGGTTACATGATACTTTCCGCATTTAGTTATCATATTAATCGGCTTCATATCAACGTTAACCAACTGTAGTACCTTAATAATAGAACGTATGTTTTTAAGAATCTTTTCTACATGACAATCGGCTTCACATAGTTGTTAGTATTTCTATTGTTAGAGTATCTAGACATACATATAGAAATATTTCCTCTTAGCTTTCATGTTTCCTAGTTATAGTCCGAGGTCCAACACATGGTGGAGAAACTCTGAAAGATGTAAAATCCTTCATATACCTGGGAAGCATCATCGATGAACAAGGAGGTTCAGATGCAGACGTAAAGGCGAGGATTGGCAAAGCAAGGGTCACATTCCTACAATTGAAGAACATATGGAACTCAAAACAACTGTCTGTCAACCAATATCAAAGTCACATTCTTCAATACCAACGTCAAGACAGTTCTACTGTACGCAGCTGAAACTTGGAGAACTACAACAACCATCATCAAGAAGGTACAAGTATTTATAAATAGCTGTCTACGCAAGATACTCAACATTCATGGACCTGTAGAAGAGTTGAGATTACCAATTGTATTCGAATTGGGATTACCAATTGTAGCGTGGCGTCGAGTTGAGATTAACTATGAACACCGCTACCAAGAAACACGTGCCAAGCGAATCAGAAGGCGTAAGAAGCTCGTTCCAAATGATTCCATAAAATCCCCGAGAAGCCAAATATCAGAAGACAGTTAATGGACCAAGTCGAGGTTTATTAGCTGGCGATCTCGTGGCATCGAAAGGATACCGAGATCGTGCCAGGATACAAGCTTGGTTACAGAACGTAACCGAATTCGCGCGAAGTTACAATCGAAGTGTGTGTACAAGAATGGAAGCACAAAATAGCTGTCATTAGCACAGTCAAACAAAAGCACATTAAAACAAACACTGGTACAGTTGGTTATAATAATAATTGTTTTTATTAAACCAGTCGTGTTCTCGTGATAAACGTGAGTCACTACAGACCGGATACCATCAGCAACAGCCAACTGTGGGAGAGAACAAACTAGCTTCCAGCTGAAGAAGAACTTAGGAAAAGACGATGGAAATGGATAATATATGCATTACGCAAATTATCGAACTGTATCATGAGGAAAGCCCCGACTTGGAATCGTAAAGGGAAGTGGAAAAGAGGAAGGTCAAAGAACACATTACGTCGAGAAATAGAAGCAGATATGAAAAGGATGAATAGGAACTGGAAGGAGCTGAGAAGGATGGTTCAGGACAGGGTTTGATGGAGAATGCTGGTAAACGGTCTATGCTCCTTCACAAGGAGTAACAGGTGTCAGTATGTAAGTTCAACAGTCTAAGAGACTAGTCTTCTACTTTGTTGTTGTTGAATGTATCCAAAGTTAATGAAGCCGCTTATTTCATGATTGTTTCATTCCATAGAAACAATCGATCCATTTTAAACATCTATACATCTATCTCTCTCTCTATATATATACGTATATTGGAAACAACTTCAGTCACATTTTTTTCTCTGGCTTACAACTAATTAATGAAAACAAATTTTGTATATAGAATGGACTAAAAAATTGTTTAATAATAAACAGAATCGAGCGATAGACATACACATACAGAGAGAAAAACTTACCTACCTTTCACACCCACATTCAATTCAATTCAAGGAAATATAATCATTATTATTATAACTAGACAAATTAGGTCATAGTAACCAATCTAAAATTAGTTAAAAATCGATTAAATTATTGAGAAGAATGCATTATCTCTATGGATAATTCATGGAATGTTTTTTTTTATAAAAATCTCCTAATCAATAAATTGTGGTCCACCAGGGTTCTTGGTACCTGTGTGGTTGCGCCACAGGATTGACCTGTACTATATTCAGATTGTAGCGTTAAAGCCTGTACGATGTCTGGTTCCTCTGCTAAATGGGGTTGAGCTGTACTGTTTGGGTTTTTACGTGAAAGTCCGGATGATGTCTGGTTCTCCTGAAAACCAATGTAAAATTACCCTGACCCACAAGGGTATATTATATAACTATGAATCGATAAATTGAATAGATTCAATTTTGATGATAATCTATTTGGTGATTGTATTAGAAATAGTAATGGTTACCTAGTTGTTTGTGTTTAATTAAGGATTCAGATAATTCAAATTAAAAGCAAACAAAACAAAACAAAAAACTGTTCAAAGTGATAGTAACAAATGTTGAATATGTTTATTCATTGCTTTACTTATTCGAAATTATTTTCAGTGTAGTGTAGATGAGTATCACAAGGAGTTTTGTAGAGATTGTAGTACTGTCCCAGAGAATTCCACGTTGTGCATTATTTGCCGACTCTGGGACTGGTTGAAAGAAGCGGAGAGGTGGTCAGTGCATGATATGGTGTCATGGCATGGAAGAAAGCTGCAAAGGACTGGCTTGTGTTGGTCTTTCACGACTCTCTGGTTGGGGTCTGAGAGATGGTGCTACACAGTGGCTAGAGACGTTATCAGATATGGCTCAGAATAGAAGCCAGTGGCGATCCTGCTGTAACCTTCTTTTACTTTCTTCATAAAAAGTGGTTGTGTCTCCCTTACTTGAAAGATTTCTTCCGATTGTACCTTTCCGTTCCCTCATTACTACCACACTACCTTACACCAATCTCTTCGTTATTGTTCTCTTTTTTTTTGCGCTCCTTAGCTTTTTTTCTTTTCTATTTCTCTTCGAATTCTCAATGCTTTGTGTGGCGCATATATATTGGCGCTCTCTTGTACCAATATTCATGTGTTCAAATAAATAAATAAATAGGTACATTCAATAGTTGTGATCATGAATCAGTTAAAACTAGACCACTATGGAAAACCTAGAAACACTCGACAGCCAACTCACCCTATTGTGAGACTCCTCATCATCGCATATCCACGATCCCACCTCGCGAGATTCGAACCCAGGAGATATTAGTCTCGCACGTGAGCGCTTAACCACTAGACCACTAAGCCGACCGGCATCCAACGGTGTTAATGTCTAACTTCAACTAATCCACAAAATTGAGCAACACATCCACCATTGTATTCAATGAATTATTATCTTAAAACAGACCCGGTTGAACTCCACTGATTACGACTTCTCACTAGAACTCCAAGAAGTAACTATTGGAGATAGTCACCATGATTTGATTGAATGTTTACTTTCAACTAAGTATAAAAAAGCGGAATTTCATCTGAATTATCTTTTGAATGCAATCTATGTCAGGAGTAAACTTTTCATACTGTTAAATTATGTTCATTATGTAATAGTACATAATCTTTTAATTAGTTCTAAAGAAATGTATTATTTAGAAAGTTATCCATGAAGTCTGTCATTTCTGGCACTAATTCTAGAAGAAGCTATCTCGACTGTGATTGATATATTAGTACTATATATACTTACTTACTTACTTACTTACGCCTGTTACTCCCAATGGAGCATAGGCCGCTGACCAGCATTCTCCAACCCACTCTATCCTGGGCCTTCTTTTCTAGTTCCATCCAATTCTGGATGATGGCTTTTGTAGTTCTCCAGGTTTCTGCCCCATACAGTAGAACTGTCTTGACATTTGTATATAAGTACAGTATAAACATAGAAATTGATCATAACTGAAATTTGCATATACCTTCACTTTTTTATAATACTGTGGTATGTGCTACTGATGTCGACAGATATAAGTAATATATATCATGAATCGAAAGTGAAGTAACTAGAGGCCGAAAGTTAAGAAGATCAAAGAAAAGAGAACGATTGGTATGGAAACAAAAGAACAATGAAGTCTAAGACGATTGATTAACATTTTTCAAATGAAGAATTTACTATATGATTCTCAGATTTTACTAAGAGATTCAGTAATATTGTATTCAAATACATTTGATTGTCCTCATTCGTATTCTTATTCAATACAATACTACTAACTATATTCACTCTATTCATTAATGAACAACAAATACTGTGTACTTTTATTATCACTCATTAAAACTATATGATTAGAAGTTGTCTTATCCTGCTCAGTGGTCTAATTGTTAAGTGCTCGCACGCGAGATTGGTAGATTCTGGGTTCGAATCTCGCGGGAGGGGCGGGGTCGTGGATGTGCACTATCACAGAGGAGTCCCATACTAGGACGAAACAGTCGTCGAGTGCTTTCAGGTTTTCCATAGTGGTCTAGCTTCAATTGCTTTATGAATTCAACTATTCATTATTAAACAATAAACACTACGTACTTTCATTATCATTCATCACAACTATGTGATCATTAATTGCCTTATCCATTACTGTAAAAGGAAATTGTCTTCTCAATATCACATTAATTAACCGAGTTCATCATATGATCATTAAAAACAAAAAAAGTTAATATAAATTACTGATTATTTAAGGATATGTATTATACTATTTATATCACTATCACATGAGTTATCATTGTACATTATGCGTGTATTTGTTATTACAATTTTAGTACAAAAGAAAAAGAGATCAACTTCATAGTACAATAACACTGTACTTCATTACAAATCAAACTATAATTTTGATAATCAAAAAAAGTAACATTGTAGTGAACGAGAATGTCACAAGTGGATAGGACCATACAATGAAGAAATCGCCCTCAAATGCCCTGGTACGGCCGAAAGTGGGGAGAGTTCTCTCTCCCTCTCGAGATGCTCTCACATGGCCACGCGTATATAACCTCTGCCAGGGAAGTCCTACTTACTACCTCCTCGTGGAGGGGGTGTTGTTTACGAAAATGGGAGGACGAAAAGCGAATGTCTGGTGCTTAACCGGATTCCAAACCAATGGTGTACATGGGCTTCAATATCCTGCGGGAACAAATGGCGTATGAACTAATCGTTGGTCACCGGCTACCATGGGACTACATCTCCTTACGATGCTTCACTGCCTTGTGGATCATATCTTTAGGTCGAAAGCTCCTGATATGGCTCCCTAAGAAAACCACCCACTTCGGTTTAGGCACCCGGGCAGTATCACAGCCCTCACACAATACAAATGAGATTTATGTGGGGCATACGTATTTGGTGCCTCCTTGTACCAATATATATGTGTTAAAATAGAAAAGAAAATAAATAATTGAAGAAATCAATGAACTTTATCATAAGACAAGACCTAACTTGGAATTTTGAAGGGAAATGGTAAACAGGAAGGCCAAAGAACACATTATGTCAGGAAATAGAAGTAGATATGAAAAAGATGAATAACAACTGGAAAGGATTGCCAAGGACAGAGTTGGATAGTGAATGGTTTTAGTTAACATATGCTCCTCCATGAGGAGTAATAGGCGCAAATAAGTAAGTAAGAACAAGAACACAAGTAGGTACAATCAAATGTACTCAAATACACAATTACATAATTTCTTAGTAAAATCTGAGAACTATATAGTAAATACTTTATTTGCAGAATGTTCATAAATTGTCTCAGATTTTATTGTTCCTTCGTCTCTATACCAATCACTCTCTGTTTGAGTTCTCTTCTTCTCGATCTTCTACCGTCAGGCATTCTACTTTCGATTGATTAGTGATACATACTACTTATATCTGTCGATATCAGTAGCACATATCATTCATTCATGAAACTCAGGAATCATTTCGATTTCCAAAACTGTTTTACTTTTTACAATTCCTACTTTAGTTTGAAAGGATTTAACATTTAATTTATTTCGAAGGTTTATTTAGTTAGGTAATCAAGTTAGTCAAGTAACATTTATTGGTAAATCATATTATTTTAATAGTTGAATTCATGAGTCAATTGAAGTTAGACCACTATGGAAAATTTGGAAGTACTGGATGGCCATCTCATCCTAGTATTGAATTCCTCTGCAGTAGTGCACATCCACGATCCCGCCCCCCCCCGCGAGATTCGAACCCAGGATCTATCAGTTTCGCGCTCGAATGCTAAACCTTTAGACCATTGAGCTGGCCGGTATCCAACGGTGCTAATATCTCTAATTAAAATCATATTATATTTACTTTGAAACATATGAAAATATACTAGAGATGGTCTGACAGATGAAGTCAATAATCTCATCATGAAAACAAGAATGGTCTATTTCAATCTAAGCCATCATCTACTCTGTTGTGATGTTAATTTGACTGTTAAAGCCCATAGTGTTATCGAAGAAGAAAGCGAAAAAAGAAAATGTTCTTTTCGACAATTTCATTTACTTAAGCTATATAACCGTAATCGAAAATCTTATATTGAGAGTAAGTTATATTATAGTCGGTTAGTGAAAAAGTAGTAAGATGATCGATCGGCTATTAAGAACAGAGTTACTAAAAGTTTTAATCATTGATAATTGGTAGTTGTGAAGATAACTGGAAAAGAGTAGAAATAATAGAATAAAAACGGTAGATTATGCAATATAGAAAGGAAGGTTAAGATCATAGAAGAATGATGAACTGAACATATTGGTTTTGTATGCAAAAGTTAGGCTTAAACTAGTGGATAGCAATAGCTAATGTTTTTCATTCGCATTCCTATTAAACTGACTCTTCTAACTGTATGTATGCTCTTCAAGGAGGTTTCTGCTGAAGCGAAGTGGATGTAATTGACCGGATGCTGAAAAATTGAGCTATTACCTGACGTCTGTAATCTTTTTGACAACCAGGTTGGATAATGTTCGGGGATGCATTTCGAAAGAGGTATAATTTAAAATACGTCACTGAGAGTATTTCTATTGCGTGCTTGTGAAATGTGGATTCCTCTAAGTTGAGAATGTTTGTCAACTAACTACTTCGATCCTAACACTTTCAGACCTGAAAATGAGTACTTAATCTTTAGACCACTATCTTAGAATCCGATAGTTTACAGGAAATTGTATTCCGATATAATATAAACAACCATTTCACACAATAGTAAATATGGAATTTACGTAAGCATTCAATACTATAATACAATACAGTCACCTAATACACTAATCACTTTGAAAGATATAACCATAGTGATTTCAAATACATTTCCAAATCACTGATTATAAATATCCAAAAACACAGATAATATACATGAAAGCAACGGTTTAACTATAATTCACATTAAGCATAATTCAATACAGTATTGATTAACTTAACTTTTGGGATACTAAGTGAAGTAAACGGTAAAATACCTCGGATATATAGTCAATATTAATTGACTTAGAAAGTTCATCGTGATATAATTAGAATTATGTTAGTTTTGAAGAAATGAAATTCTTCAATAGTACAATAGCAGTAATTACTGTTGAAAGATACATTCGTATGGTATCTTCTTACTTGGCCATGTGTATACAACCACTACCAGGGAAGTCCTACTCACTACCTTCTCGTAACACGTGCGTTGTTTACGAAATTGAGAGAACCAAAAGCGAATGTCCAATGATTTAACTGGATTGGTGGATACGAAGGATCAACAAAGGGGAGTTGGAAAACCCTGATTCCAAACCAATGATGCACATGGACTCCAGTATCCTAAGAAAACAAATGGTGTATGAACGTATTGTTGGTAACCGGTTAACATGAAACTACATCTCCTCACGTTGCTCCATTGTTTTATGAATCATACCTTTAGGTCGAAGGTTCTAGGTGTGGCCTCCTAAGAAAACTACGAGCTTCGGTTTGGGCACCCGGGCAGTATCCCAGTTCACACCCAAATCAAGTGAACTGTGTGGTGCATATGTATTCGATGCCCCTTCGTAACAATATTTATGTGTTCGAATAAATAAAAGCCCAAAGGTGTAGGTAAAATGTTTTACAATGAATATTTATAGATTTTATTAGCCCCGATCAGCGGTTGGTGACTTCACTCAGAATCGATTACAGTTGCTCGGAGACACTCACCTTTTTCTTAATAAAGGTCTTAAGTTCCAGTATCCTTTCGTTAATACGTTTTCATTCCGTTTTCTCAAATCCTAGTCTCAGTGCTTAGTTAACATTTCTAGCACAATTATTCCGACTCTCTCGCTACTCAAATTTAACACTACCGAGTATTTCACTGAGGTCCCCAAATGGTATAAGTCAGACAACCACTATGAACCAGGGTTCAGTCTCCGGTTGCGCACCACCGACGAGTCCCGTGCTAGGACGAAGTAGACATCCAAAGTTACCAGATCTTTGATGGTTGACTTAGATTGGTTCATGAACACAACGAAACCCAACAACCTCCTCGGGCCGTATGGGTAGTCACTGAGTATGCCTCACTACTATTGATATCTTAAACAACAAGTAATCAGTTAACATTGCCATACTCCTATTAACAAAAATTGAGAAATATTACAGAAACAATAATCGTGTCTTTGCTGTGGCTTAAGTCAGAAGACCACAACCTATTCTATCAACGTTGAATGTGGTTTGGCTAATTGAGGATAGTAAACATACAAAAATTGAAAGACATGTTAAGTGAAAACGGTATCGAGTTTAATGCCGAACGCTGGATAGGCCACCAATGAACTGAATATAGGTAAAAGTCATAACAAGACATGCAAGTCAACTACGATTTTGATGAGTCTCGAAAGTAGAGTATCATAATTACGCAACACGCGAGTTCTTGAATCCAAATAGCTGGATGCTATAAAATACGGAGTGCAAGAAAAATCCTAACTACTTTAAGTATGACAAGTTCAAAAGTGTTTAGTCCGTAGCACTAACAAATGACTTTTGAGTCTACTGAGGAACACAACGAAACCCCTAATGAATATCCCTTATTTTAATCCAAAGACGACTTAGCCACATTCAGCAGTACCTCTGTACCCAGTGAATATGTTTTAAGCAACTTACCTTAATCAAAAGTGCATATTAAGCCCTAGTCCTATCAACAGTTTGAATGCTACACAGAGAAAACCCAACAGCACTGACTGGGGTTATTCACAATGTCAAACGAAAAAATCACAAGTAATTATAAGATAAGTATATTAGGGACGAATAACAACCAAAAACATAACAATCCAAAGAAGTGAGACCTAATACTCTTCACCTTCTCCTTCACCCTCACCGTCAACGCTGTCAACACCGACCTCCTCGTAATCTTTCTCAAGTGCGGCCAGATCTTCACGGGCTTCAGAGAATTCACCTTCTTCCATACCTTCACCAACATACCAGTGTACAAATGCACGTTTTGCATACATCAAATCAAACTTATGATCTAGACGCGCCCAAGCCTCGGCTATCGCGGTTGTATTACTCAACATACAGACGGCACGTTGCACTTTTGCCAAATCACCGCCGGGAACAACTGTTGGTGGTTGGTAGTTTATGCCTACCTTGAAACCTGTCGGACACCAATCCACAAACTGGATAGTACGTTTAGTCTTTATTGTTGCTATAGCAGCATTTACATCCTTAGGGACAACGTCCCCACGATATAACATACAGCACGCCATATATTTGCCGTGACGAGGGTCACACTTCACCATTTGATTTGCTGGTTCGAAGCAGGCATTTGTGATTTCTGCAACACTTAACTGCTCGTGGTAAGCCTTTTCAGCTGAAATCACTGGTGCATAGGTAGCCAACGGGAAGTGGATACGAGGATAAGGGACCAGATTTGTTTGGAATTCCGTCAAATCCACATTTAGCGCGCCATCGAAGCGCAGTGATGCAGTAATGGAACTTACTATCTGACCAATTAGACGATTTAAATTTGTGTAGGTTGGACGCTCTATATCTAGATTTCGTCTAAAAAAAATTTGATTCACTGAAACAGCAACTTACCGACAAATATCATAAATGGCCTCGTTGTCAACCATGAAAGCACAATCAGAATGTTCCAATGTTGTATGTGTAGTCAAAATGGAATTGTATGGTTCAACTACAGCTGTAGCAATCTGTGGTGCAGGATACACAGCGAACTCCAACTTCGATTTTTTGCCATAATCCACACTCAAACGTTCCATCAATAAAGATGTGAACCCGGAACCAGTGCCACCGCCAAATGAATGGAAAATCAAAAACCCTTGAAGTCCAGTACATTGGTCAGCCAACTTGCGAATACGATCCAAAACTAAGTCCACTATTTCCTTCCCAATTGTATAATGACCGCGAGCATAATTATTAGCAGCATCCTCCTTACCAGTAATTAATTGCTCTGGATGAAAAAGTTGACGATAAGTTCCAGTTCGCACTTCATCGACTACAGTTGGTTCTAAATCTACGAAAACAGCTCGTGGTACATGTTTTCCAGCTCCTGTCTCACTGAAGAATGTATTGAACGAGTCATCACCACCTCCAATAGTTTTATCACTTGGCATCTGCCCATCAGGTTGAATACCATGTTCTAAACAATACAACTCCCAACAAGCATTTCCCATTTGTACACCAGCTTGACCAACATGTACACTGATACATTCACGCTATAATACATAAATTAAAATGCTATTCAATTACTTACCATTTTGACAGAGTTCAGAAGTAATAAAGCAAAGATACACCTAACACAACGAAAATTTGAAATGAATCTAACAAATATGGCTGCCTTCTATGTTATATATAGTTTATTGAACATCCATTATCGAAATCCTATTGGTTAATTGCTAACATGACTTTACGTTGATTGGTTAATTTGTTGTTCTAGAGAATTCTATATTCTTTCATTAGACTGGAATGAATCATAGAAATTTATATTGTTTGCCAATTTCAAAATTGGTGGTGAAAAATGGAAAAAATCAAGTCATCTTATTTTGAGCCTGTTTTAGACATCATAACCACTGAAATTTCATTTCAATCCCATAGATTAATATTCTCATGAAATAACCTGAAAACAAGAATTGACAACTATAGAAAAAGATCATTTGACCTTATATTAATGAATCATTTTAAGACCTTTGAACTTGTCATTATCTCTCTAAATTGACTAATGCCCGGTAGATTTGAAAATTATGATTTTTCAGTTCTGTAGAAGTATGCTACTATATCTCTATTTTCACTAATTGAAATCATGAGTCAATTGAAGCTAGACCAACCATGAAAAAGCTGGAAGCACTGGACGGCCGTTTCGTCCTAGTATGGTACTCCTCAACAATGCGCATCCATGACTCCGCACCCCGTGATATTTGAACCCAGGATCTATCAGTGTCGCGCCAGGCGCTTAACCAACTAGACCACTGACTCGAAAGTTAGTTATAATCAGTATAGATCATAGCACAAATAGGGCATCGACTTAAGTAACGATTGTAATACATCAATACAATAAGAGAGGAATTTAAGATGAAAGTCAAAAGAGTTGTTTTCATGACTTGCAACACCGCTACTATCAAAGGTTTTTGTGCGTTATGATCACTTCGTCGAGTATTCAAATGCTTTGACAAAGAAATGTTTAGAATTTTATATTCTACCTATGTAAGACCACACTTAGAGTATTGTATTCAAGCAGCTAGCCCATGTCTGATAAAGGATACTAACTCACTTGTGAGCGTGTTCAGTGTGTGGGAACAAAATTAGTGAAGGGTCTTTCTAAACTCCTTTACGATGAGCGCTTAAAACACCTAAATCTTTTCCCCTTGTCATATCGTAGGACACGAGGTGACCGTATACTGACATTTCGTATCTTTAATTATGATTTAGGTGTTAACATGTCTTATCTTTTTGCTCCCTCCAGCACTAATAATCTCCACGGTCATAACAAGAAGGTTCATAAACCGTGATCTAATAAACTTAAAGTGCGGTTCCGTTTTTCTCATCGAGCAATCAATGACTGGGATGGCTTACCCAAACAAGTGGTATCAGCCCCATCAGTGAATATTTTCAAGGAGAAACTGGACCTTCATTGGAAGGCAATCTGTCAGGATTAACACAGGTTCACCAACCTACTATCCTTATTACTGAAGACTGAAGTTGAAATAGTAAAAATACTAGTGCAAATGATAGTGAGAAACTAAACAATGCAAAATATAATTATCAGAAGCACTGGACGGCCGTTTCGTCCTAGTATGGGACTCCTCAGCAGTGCGCATCCAGTGGTCTAATGGTTAAGTGCTCGCGCGCGAAGCCAGTAGGTCCTGGGTTCGAGCCCCGCGTGGTGCGGGATCGTGGATGCGCACTGCTGAGGAGTCCCATACTAGGACGAAACGGCCGTCCAGTGCTTCCAGGTTTTCAATGGTGGTCTAGCTTCAACTGACTCATGATTTCAATCTGTCAAAATATAATTAGCAATATGTCAATGAAATCGTTGGATGAAATATTAGAGTATCAATACTCAAAATCTTAAGGAAGATAATAAATACATAAATCTAAACTAATGTTACCTGTTTTAAACAATGTCACTTAAGTTTCACAATCATACATTACCGTCAGCTTGTATAGTTTAATCATTAAATTTACATCTTCCGACATGGAATACTTTATAGACTTAAACTATGTCTTACATTAACCTTTTTCAACCTATTCTTATGCTAGATGTTATTACAAGTACATGTCTCGCCCACTTCGATCAATGAGATTCATAACTTCATAAATCTATCTATCTATCATGTTTGTCTTCTATTCCTTGTTGAGATCACCTGTAATAACATTTTCAACTGAGGGAAGAGAGATGGAGCCATTTCACGCGTTCGCGCGCGAGACTGAAGGCCCTGGGTTCGAATCCCGCGAGGCGGGATCGTGGATGCGCGCTGCTGAGGAGTCCCACAATAAGACGAAAAGAACGTCCAGTGCATCCAGGTTTTCCCACGGTGGTCTAACATCAATCGGTTCATGATCTCAATCAGAAAAAAACTATTTAATTGAATCCATAATAGTCTTCACATATCCTAGAGATAATGTGAAGTCATTGGAGTAGAGATGAATAAAAATTTAAGATCTGTCATTTTAATACAGTAGAATAGCTTGATTACATTGTGATTTAACAATAACATCAACGATGAAGTGTTTTTAAAACAATTATTCAGTGAGAAATTAATGCTTAGAACTTTAAAATGACCTGAAGAAATTATCTGAATAGTCCTAGACTTGGTAGTTGCTGATATTGGTCATCAAGGTACAGTTACATACGTGATGAATAACATTGAGCTACCAACTGTCCAGACACACAATGAATTAGTAGTCATCGTTGACCAAGACTTAAAAACTACTGTACACTACCTTATGGTCAATACGTAGGGCCTTTTATTCGTGTCGATGCTAAAACATTTTTGACTTGATATACAGTGTTCATCCGTCCGAAATTTGAGTACTGCATACAAGAGACCAGCCACCGCTTAAAAAAAGACAGTGAGCTTTTGGAAAAGATTCAGAGAACAACAACTAAGCTGATTCCCTGAATGGCGAAGCTCTTGTGTGATGCTTGACTGGCTAAGCTAAGCTTATTCACATTGTGATATCGAAGAACTAGAGGTGGCTTGATTACAGTTTTCGAATTATTTAGTGATAAATCTGCACCTGAGATGCCCTCATTTCTCTTGTCTTCCAAAACAGAGAATTTCCGAGCAAACTCCAAAAACGTTCGTAAGCCCAGAACAAATTACTTGTCAGATGACTATCGACTTTCCCATCAACGAGTGGAATTCATTACCTCAACACATGATTGAAGCTTCATCTATCGACTCCTCCAAAAGAAAGTTGGGTCAACTGGGAGACCATCATTGCCAGGACTAATTCAGGTCATCAGGTCTCCTATCCTTTCCAAAATGAAAATGAAACTGATAATAATAGTATGTGAAATGAAAATAAACTTAAAATATTGGATACTTTAAAACGGAGACAATGTGGTCACGCCCAAACAAAAATACACCTATTCCGGTCGATTATGACTAATGAAATAAACATATGAATAAAGGTTAATCTAATTATTGGTAAACACAAAGGTCTTAATTTATTGTTTACAATTAATATGAATATATATATGAATGGACATACCAGATTACTACTATTGTTTCAACAAGAAATACTAGCGAATAAAAAAGAAAGAAGTTTAAAAAGGGAATGGACAACTACTGACCAAAGTCTGAAGCTATCCTGAGCTCCCAATTTTGGGGAAATTTTGGGGAAGCCGCTATAGTAAACTTTGGGGAAATGGCACTAATACCCCAAAATTTCCACAGACCTGGGGAAATTCCCCAATATTTCCCCGAAATTCCCCTTTAACTTTGGTCAAGGTCATTTGAATTTGAGGATTCCCCCAAAGTTTCCCCAAACACTGGTGAAGGTCATTTGACTTCGGGAGGTTTCCCAAAATACCCCAAACTTGGGAGCTCGGGATGATGGATAACGCGAGTTAAAATCCATCAGGGAGCAAAAGCTCCTAAATGTTCAAGTGACGATCTGTTGATCAATGTAACCAACACGACAAACTAGGTCACAGAGGGTATTTTGTCGACTAACTCCACACATCTGACGACCTTTCTGTCATTGACATTTTTATTTTAGTTAATCAAATAATAATCGAAAAGGCTAGGACTATTACTTTTGTGTGAGTAGTACATATTGATCTTTACAGAAAATCTAGATGTTTTCAAAAATTCTGTTTTAACGATGTAACTTACAATATGATCATAGTTTTACAAAAAAATTTGTTTGAAATGAAGGCCATTAAGAATTAGGTATGTGGGAACATTTTGAATGGTTTCCAGTTTTGAGATGGTGGAAAGTATTTATAATCGACGTTGATGATTTATGTAAACTTTTGTTCTCTGATAGTTCCATGACCAAACTATCAAGTCTCTAAATGCCCTGGTACGGCCAAAGGGGGAAAGTCCTTTCTCTCTCTCGAAGTGCTTTCACTTGGCCACGCGTATAAAGCCTCTGCCAGGAAAGTCTTACTCACTGTTTTTTCGCAATAGGGATGTTGTTTACGTAATTGAGAGGACTACAAGCAAACTTCTGACGCTTCGACGGGGTTGATGGAAACGTGGCGTCCACCTACGAGAGTTGGGAAACCCTAATTCTAAATCAATGATGCACATGTGCTACCAGGATCCTAAGGGAACAAATGGAGTATGAACCAATCTTTAGTCGCCGACTACATTAGGACTGCATCTCGTGACGTTGCTCCACTGCCTTATGGTTCAGACTTTAGGCCGAAGGCTCGGGGTGTGACCCCCTAGTAAAACCACCTGTTTCGGTCTGGGCACTCGAGCAGTATCACAACCCACACACAAATCACTTGATTTGTATAACACATATGGATTCAACTTACGTGCGATTAAGATGTATTCATCAAATTCTACCGAGTTAACCACTAATCCAGTGATCTGAACAAAATATATGAAATGACTGATAAATCACCAAACCGGTTAAAGCGTCGGACGTTCGCTTTTCATCCTCTCAATTTCGTAAACAACACCCATGGCACAAGAAGGCAGTGATTAGGAACGTTAAGAAGATTGAAGAAGAGAGAACGAGAACTATGGGACTGTATCACTACTTATAGTATGTGAAATGATTTGGATTTAAAATTTGTTGAAATAATAAATGAATGTTGGATACAATAGAGCCTTATCGGTGAAGCTTTTCTTTGATCACCTAGAAGATACTGATTTAAATCATGTTGCAACATAGTTAGAGCAGTAAAATGGTTCATGTTGTTTAAATAAAAATAAGTGAATTTGATTTCAAACGCCATTTTCCAAAATCATATTATAAAGTGCTAGACCTCTTTTTTGATGGAGTTTTGTTCTCTGAGCTGGATGGCTTGGTCGCGAAGCTTTCATCGTTCTTCTGAACAACATAATGAGCACAAACTTCGGACTTCAGACTTCTACTGTTAGACCTCCTTCAAATTTTGACCATATGTCTCTAAATAGATTCACGGTTGGTATTTTACTACCCACCTTTAGATTAGAAAAGTATTGTTATTAGTCATAGTCATTAACAGAATGGTAAACTTCTATTCTCAATATGGAATTGTGGAGATTCGTTGAATTTCATTAGAATCACAAATCAATCTAAGTTAGACAACCAATACTGAGGAATCATATAACAGGACGAAATGACTATCCAATACATCTATATTTCATATCAGAAAGGTTTTTGTAGATATCATAGTTATTCCAATGGTTGAGTTCATGAGTTGATTGAAACTAGACCACTATGGAAAACCTGGAAGCACTGGACGACTGTTTTGTCCTAGTATGGGACTCCTCGACAGTGCATATCGACAATCCCGTCTCACAAGTTTCGAACCCAGGACCTATCAGTCTTGTTCGCGAACGCTTAACCTCTAGACCACTGATTCGGCCGGCCGGCATTTAACAGTGTTTATGTCTGACTTCAAATCCTACGAGTGTGATAATGGATGCGAACTGTGGAGGAGTCCCACAATGGAACGAAACAGCCGTTCATTACTTCCAAGCTTTCCATAGTAATCTACTTTTAATTTACTCATAATCTTAACTATATTTTCAATGATTATTTAATATAAAAATCTATATTTATAATTTCAATGAAAAGTTGTATTGTTCATTACATGAACTCATGTCATAGTAATAATCAAATTGATTTTATTGTAGGGTGTATTTGACCTGTCTCTATCTCTCTCTCTCTCTATCTATCTATATATATTCACTTTATTGATTATCTATAATTATTGATTCAGATTGTATAAATCAATAGAGTGAGAGACAAAAACTTTGGATATGTTTCTACTAATCAGTTGTATATTGTGTGTGTGTGTTTTATTGATCTGAAACTTAGAAGTGATTATCCAATTGATTGAATTCAACTCATTTTACTCTTTATCATTATTATTATTATTATCAATCATCAGTCATCTACAGTCTATGATCTTTTGGTTATAATTATGTTGTGCTGGAATTCTCTCTTTTAAATTGAAGTGTGTGCTACTGATGTGGATAGATATAAGTAGTATGTATCATCAATCGAAAGTGAAATATCTGGTGACAGATTTATTTATTTATTTATTTAAACACATAAACATTAGTACAGTGAAGCACCGAATATACATATGCCACATAAATCATTCATTTTGTGTCTGGGTTATGATACTGCTCGAGTGGACAGACCGAAACAGATGGTTTACTTCGGGAGTTACATCCGGAGCACTCGACCTAAAGGTATGATTGACAAGGCAGTGGAGTAACGTCGAGAGATGCAGTCCCAATGTAGTCGGTGGCCAACAATTGATTCCTTCAGAATCCTGGAACCTATGTGCATCATTGGTTTGTAATCTGGGTTCTTCAACTCCACTGTGTGGATCCTCCGTGTCCACTAATCCAGTTCAATCGTTGGACATTCGCTTTCCGCTCTCTCAATTTCTCAAACAACACTCATGGCTCGAGAAGGTAGTGATTAAGAAGATTAAGAAGATCTAAGAAGAGAGAACGAAAACAGAAAATGATTGATGTGTAGACATGAAGGAACAATAAAGTCTGAAACGATTGATTAACATTTTGCAAATGAATTATTTATTTCGATAGAACAATGAGAAGATGGAGTTGATCTAATGAAAATATGATGTATTTGCGCTATACATTTCGAACAATCTGGTCCCACATTTACTTGTCAGGACATTTTTTTATATGGAAATTAATAAAGGTTAATTCAATAAAAGTACAAGCTTTTGGTTGAGATCATGAAACAGTTGATGTTAGACCACCGTTGGAAACCTGGAAGTCCTGGACGGCCGTCTCGTCCTAGTATGAGACTCCTCAGCAGTGCGCATCCACGATCCCGCACCCCGCGGGATTCGAACCCAGGACCTACTGGCTTCGCACCTGAGCACTTAACCATTAGAGCACTGAGCAGGTATCCAATGGTGTTAGTGTCTAACATCAACCAATCCACGAAATTGCGCGACCAACTTCCATTGTACTGAGGTAGATACCTGTCTCTACCCGACACGGATTAGCTCCACTGGTCACGACTTCTCAAGTAAAAGTAAAATAACAAACGGGAGAGATGGAATAAGAAATTGTCGTGTCATTCTATGGTCTACGATAACGCGACAATTTCTTATTCTTTCGCCTCCCGTTTGTTATTTTACTTGTACTTTTATTGAATTAACCTTTATTAATTTCCATATCAAAAACTGTCCTGACAAGTATATGTGGGGCCAGACTGTTCGAAATGTATAACGCAAATACATCATATTTTCATTAGATCAACTCCGTCTTCTCATTGTTCTGTCGAAATTTAGAAAAAAAGGACTAATTACTTTGATTTATTTATTGTATGTTTGTGCGAATATTCAACGATATTAGAATGAATAAGCAAAGATGGATAGTGGCTTGCAGTGGAATCCAGGACGTGCGTTTCGTCCTGTTTGGGACTCGTCAGCTGGATGTACCTGCATCTCAGAGTTGATGTTCTTTGTGGGATTCGAACACAGTACCATTCGCTTCAAATGCCATCGCATTATCCACTTAGCTACTGAGTCCTGATAGCCACTTGCTTGTGCAATGGGGTGAAGTTTAATTCACTTGGTACTGTTTTACTTGAATCTTCCCATTGATGTTTTTTGGACTGAAATTGATCAGTCTCTTATTGGCATATGTGCATACTGTGCGTATGCCTCGATATTGCCTTAATTTACAAACATTATAAGCAAAGAGACTGATCAATTTCAGTCCTAAAACATCAATGGGAAGATTCAAGTAGAACAATACCAAGTGAATTAGAATGAATAGTTTAACAAAAATTGAGCATCAAGTATGGTTCATAGATTTTAGTTATCCTCATTTGTGTTCTTGTTTATTACAATATTAATTTGGTGATAATCTACACTTCAGTGCAGCATATATATTCACTCTTAATGATTTTGGTGGAGTTTTGTTCTCTGAGCTGGATGGTTTGGTCAAAATCATATGAGCGTAATACGCTTCTCGTTGTTCGAAAATGGGAGAATTTCGCCAAAAGACAGGCTTCCACTCGAGAACAACTATATTTTCTCCATGAGTGTCTTCGCCAGCATGTTCTACTAACAAGTGTAAGATATAGACCTCCACACGATCAAACCATCCAGCTTAGAGAACAAAACTCCACCAAAATCATCCACCTGAGCTACAAATCTTTTCCACCATCTCACTCTTAATGAACTTCTTTTGTGATTATAAGTAGCTGATGAGAATCTGACAAAATAAAATGAATTCATGGTATTCAGTTCCATTGTTTATCATTGCTCTCATCAGGAAAATGGAAGAAACGATGTATATGAAATCTGTAAATTGTTAGTAATCATCAGTCAGTCAGTCAGTCAGTGAGTCAGTCAGTAACAACGTAGAACTTGGTACTTATGTACATCAGTTCGAGTTGCCATATCACAGTAACCATGAATATATATTAGATCGAATATAACTTTATAAATGACCATAGGTTATATAACAGAAAATATATCAATATTCTATAACTAGCAAAAATAATGAGATGTGCTTTATTTAAATTTTATTAATTTTGAGTTCTATCTGCTTAACTCAGTCGGTTCGTTGTGAGTCTTTGGATTTTTCAGATATTTACTTTCGAAACAAAATACCGAAGGCATATGTTAGTCCTTTTTTTAGTGAACCCAAAGATCAATCGTCTAGCTTGACGGTGTGAAACATTAACATTGAGTTATTCAAACCACCACTTACTGGGTTCCAGTCCTACATGAAGTACCAGATTCTTCAAGATTGCAGGTACACCATGCTCACGAGTGTCAACTAACACGAAATGTAGGTCCAACAGAGCTTCTCACTAACTCCAACCACTTAACATCTGAAACATAGAGCACGTAAAATCCAGTCACTTACACTAGTCACTACATTACAACTTGATCGACAAAATTCGACTAACACACTAATAGACTAGACAAACATGACACTGGTTACTGATTGGTAATAATTAATCAATGTTGGTTGACAGATTGTGGTATGCATTTTGTTGCAAACCCGGTTACCAGTTACAAGTTCGTGTATTCAGCTGCAAGTCATCCGTTGTTTATATGTGAGGGCTACTCTATCGAATGTGTGAACTAGGTAGGTGACAGTAGTGACTTTAAAACCTAAAATTGTTGTAAATTTAGTGCTTTATCTACTGAGACATCGGTTCAATGAGAAAGTTAAAATTACTCATCACTTCCTTGCCTAATATTCAAGCCCTAAATAACAGTTTGTCTTCGCCACTCATATCATGAACACTAGACAGGTATGATGATGATACATTAAGAATAAACAGTAGTCGACTGGAATTAGTTTGTTGTAATGTTACAAAATGAAAATAAAATTTTACGTCATTTGCCATTTTACATTGATACTTCAATAGACACTAGGAACTCTTGGAATATATGAAGTTCAAGGCTATTGTCATGTAGTAGATTGTAATGATTCAAATAAATTAGATATCATAAATGATATTCATCATAGACTGACATCAACTAAATAACTACTTAAACTTCGATAACACTGAACAGTTGTCGAGTACCAACAACACAAGTAGCAGTCAAACATTCAAGTCTTATAACGAATAGTAACTGTTAGACAAATTAGTTGGTATGCAATGCTATACATTTTCAGTTGTATTCAATACACAATATTTCTAGATAGTTCTGAACAAAAATTCTTATTAACATTACAAATGAATGACTGAACTTAACTTATAGATAGCTCCCAAATGCCCTGGTACGGATGAGGGTGGAGAGAGTACGCTCTTCATCCCGAAACGCTTTCACATGGCCACGTGCATACAACCGCTGCCAAAAAAAGTCCTACTCACTGCCTTCTCGCAACACGGATGTTGTTTACGAAATTGAGAGAACCAAAAGCGAATGTACGGAGCTTTAACCGGATTGGTGAATACGGAGGATCCACACAGGGGAGTTGGAAAACCCTGATTCCAAATCAATAGTGCACATGGTCTCCAGTATCCTGAAGGAACAAATGGCATATGAACCTATTGTTGGTCACTGGCTATCATGTGACTGCATGTCCAGACGTTGTTCCACTGCGTTGTGGATTAAACCTTTAAGTTAAAGGCTCCGGGTATGGCCTCCTAAAAAAACCATCTGCTTCGGTTCGGGCATTCAGACAGTATTCCATCCTTCACATAAATCGAATGATTTATGTGGCGCTTCTGTATTTGGTGCCACCTTGTACCAATGTGTTATGACCTTGAATGGCTTTTACCCCGTCGATACTTTGTTATGACTTGGCCTTGATCTGTCTAGTCTAGATTAAGACCTTGGCGCAATAGGCTGAACGGTTTAACCTTGAGTCTAGTACGCGTGAGTTCGAGATGGGGTAGAGAGAGAACTATTTAGATGGCAAGTACGCAAGTGAGAGGAGACAAGACAGTTGGAACACTCTGAGTACCCTGGATTCTGAATTCGGATTAGTGCAAAAACGTACATGAATAAATAGGTGAATATCCTGACCACAACGTACGATAATTTGGAAAAATACAATTATGCCCGAAACTGGGAATTAGGGTAGAAAATAAGGTGTAAAATATTATGTTTAAATTACAATATTTTCGGAACAAAAAAGGGTATGGCAGTGAATGTTACATAGAACAACAGCTCATGTTATGTAGAATAAAATAGGGACAAAAATAAATATAAGTGTTTTACAAGGTTTGAATGAAGTGAAATAACGTCCCAAGAAAATAGCTTTCGTAGTTTGTCAGGACTTCTTATTTCCCTGTTCACAACACAATGTTTATGTGTTTAAGCAAAATAAATAACTTGTTATTTCAATGGTTGAGATCATGAGTCAGTTGAAGCTAGACCACCACTGAAAACCTGGAAGCACTGAATGGCCGTTTCGTCTTACTGTGGGACTCCTCAGCAGTGCGCATCCACGACCTCGCCCCCTGCGAGATTCGAACCCAGGACCTACTGGTTTCGCGTGCGAGCACTTAAGCACTTGTAGATAATTATTTCTTGATATGTATTGTTTAGTTACAACATTACCTACTTACTTACTTACTTACGCCTGTTACTCCCAATGGAGCATAGGCCGCTGACCAGCATTCTCCAACCCACTCCGCCTGGAGTCCCTCCGGGGGCTACTGCCGGTCCCAAGCCCGGATAAAGGAGGAGGGTTGGGCATGGGGTTAGCGTCCCCATCCCGTAGAAAACTAACTCGCTAAAAAAACGCTAACCAGAAAAAATTATTCAAACCTTTAAACTCTGCCCTGGGAGTCAGAAGATCTTCATTTAGAAGAATTATGACGCCTCATGATGAAAGCCGAATTCCTTCGGAAGTTACGAGGCCGATGCCCCTTCTGACAACCAGAGCGACCATTTATTTAGGTACATGGAATGTTCGTAGAATGAGGGACACCGCAAGAGCCTTCAAGATTGCTGCAGAAATGAGAAGATACAACCTAGAGGTACTTGGGATCAGTGAAACACATTGGACACAAGTTGGACAACAACGACTAACTACAGGAGAGCTCCTGTTATACTCCGGCCATGAAGAAGAAAATGCACCACATACACAAGGAGTTGCATAGCTGCTGTCCAAACAAGCACAAAATGCACTTATAGGATGGGAATCTCATGGACCAAGGATCATCAAAGCATCGTTCAAAACAAAGAAAGAGGGCATTTCAATGAACATCCAATTACAACATTACAGTATTGAATTTATTCAACTTTTGTTAGCGGATAAGAATTTTTAATCAAACACGCACAACCATATGGAATTAACTTCTTCTTCTTCTTCTTCTTCAAATGGTTGTCAAATCAGTTAAGAGAATGTTGTTTAACTAACAAATTCTTCCTTTCTAAGTAACAATGACAAAAGATAACTCTAATACTCTATTTGATGGTAAGGCAATAGTTCTTACTTCCTTGACCCTAATGACAATGTGGAACAAATGAGTCACCTTTAACCTTTAAAATAACGATTAATAAGTGAAGAAAGGATATCGAACGATAATATGCAAGTTTGTTGACCAATAACAAATGAGTAACGATATTCATTAGAAACAATGAGAACAAAATAGACAAATTAAATGGAAGAAATAACCATTTGTGTAGTTGAATTCATGAGTTAATTAAAGCTAGACCATCATGGAAATCCTGGATGCATTGAACGGACGTTTCGTCCTAGTATGGGACTCTTCAACAATTCGCATTCACGATCCTGCTCGCGGATTGGTTGAAGTTAGACATTAACACCGTTGGATACCTGCCGGCTCAATGGTCTAGAGGTTAAGCGTCTGCGTGCAACACCGATGAGTCTTGGGTTTGGATCCTGTGGGCGGGGTTGTGGATGAGCTCTGCTGAGGAGTCCCGCACTAGGAGACGAAGCGGCTGTCCAGTGTTTCCAGGTTTCGATGGTGATGGTTCATGAATTCAACTATTAAATTACTAAAATCTTCACCAAACTCCCTTGTGATAATAACCATTTTTATTGATGTGGTTTGAGAATGAAATTAATCTACGGTAATGTAATGTATTTACGTAAATCATCTCAAACAACTAATAAAAATAAACTTAACTGACTACAGTTTTGTAGATGGTAATTTTCATAGACTGATCTCAGTTGGAATATCAAGGAATTCCAGAGAGCACTCACTAGTCAGTATTTCGTCCATGTGTAGGACTTCTCAACAGTATATATCCGAAACTAGGACATTCAAATCATATACATTTGCTCATCAAAGGTCGAAAAGTGATAATTAAAAACAATTAAAAGGAAGGCACAGGACAGAGTGGGTTGGAGAATGTTTGTCGGCGGCCTATGTTCTATTGGAGAGAAACGATATCATATAGAAAGAGTAGTAAATTATCATGGCAACTATAATATTGAAAATGACTTAAGAATTATAGCGGAAGATTCAAACTAAAGACAAATTGTTTTTGAAAACACGCTATACTTTGTGAGCTCGTTTTGATAATTCGAAACAGAACTGCTAATCATTAGTGAAGAGAAAGACACAATCTAGTTTATATTCATGTGTATATGTTGAAGAACTAGTGATGAAGAGTGTAGGTAAAGTTATCGTCGCTATTGCTCGCAATAAGAAGATGGGCTACATAATTTTGATGGAAATAATAGGTGATTATAAGATCCAGATTTTTTTATCTTGAAGGCGGGTGTCTACTAAATCTTTCGTTTCGTTCAACGAAATTGTTGAAAACTTTTCCTGTCATTGATAGTGGTGTGATGCCCCTGTAGTTTTCACATTTTCTCAAGTCATGTTTCTTTGGTATCCTGATGAGGTATCCTTCTCATCAGTCTGTTTGTAACACTTGTTCCTCCTCCCAAATCTTCATGAATAGAGTGTGAAACATGTTTGCAGTTGATATATTGTCAGGTCCCGCTGATTTCCCCACTCTTCATTTGTCTGGTGTCCATCCTGATTTATTCTATCGTTGATGAATTGATATCTATAGGAGGGTCTGTTAATGTTGCTTCGATGTGCGGTGGGTTCGTTAAGGCTGGCATACTGAATAGTTCCCAAAAGTGTTCTACCCACCCTTTCCCCAGTCCTTGAATCTCGGTTACTGTCTTGCCTTCTTCGTCCTTGACCAACCTCTCTGGCTTACTACATTTCCCTGACAGTTTCTCCATTGTGTCATATAGTTGTTTAATATTTCCTTCTCTTACAGCTTTATCCCCTGTCTTTGCTAACTCTTCCACGTATTTCTGTTTGTCGGATCTAATACTCCACTTCACTTGCTTGTATACTTTTGTGTATTCAGCTTGTGCCATGCATTTCTCTGTTCTTGATTGACTGTTGTTATTTGCTGTCTTCTTGCTGTTCCTTTCTTAAATCTTGTCGAGAGTGTCGATAGAGATCCATTCCTTATGATGATGCTTGTTGCGGCCTAGCACCTCCTAACACGTTAAAATTATTACCTTTTAATCCTATTCTAGTAGTTCCCCATGGTAGTTTCCTCTTCTCTTAGTAGATCTTGTAAGGCTTTGTACCTGTTGTTAAGTGTTATTTTGCATTGGTTGAATTTGTCAGTGTTTTGAAGAAAGTCTGCATTGAAATTTTGTAATACTTTTTGTTCAGTTGTCCAGTTCTTCTTCAGTGTAATCCACTTCTTTGTTTTGAAGGATCCTTTAATGATTTCGAATTCATGAAATTCCAATCCTGTAAGCGCTTTCCGTGCTTCTTTGAACAACACCTGTGTAAATCCTTGTGTGTATCTGGGAAGCATTTTCTTCTTGATGATCACAATACAACAACACCCACTCTGAATCCAATCTTTTTCTATCCAACTTGTGTTCAATGAGTTTCACTTAGTTCGAGAACCACCAGATTGTCTAGAAAGCGGGTCTTTATTGAGTAATATACATAAATTAGTTACAAACCACAACTAGTGATGTATTCATTAAGCTCAGCGCGTCAGTAAGTCTGAAATGAAAAGGGCTTTCTGTAGTAACAACATAAAGAATTATTTATTATTTATTTATTTAAGCACATAAACATTGGTACAAGGAGGCAGCAAACACATATTCGCCACATAAATCATTCGATTTGTGTGAGGGCTGTGATACTGCCCGAGTGCCTAAACCGAAACAGATGATTTTCTTAGGGGTCTACACCCGGAGCCTTCGACCTGAAGGTCTGATCCACAAGGCAGTGGAGCATCGTAAGGAGATGCAGTTCCATGGTAGCCGGTGACCAACGATTGGTTCACACGCCATTTGTTCCCGCAGGATACTGGAGCTCATGTGCACCATTGGTTTGGAATCCGGTTAAAGCGCCAGACATTCGCTTTTCGTCCTCTCATTTTCGTAGACAACACCCCCGCCACGAGAAGGCAATGAGTAGGACTTCCCTGGCAGAGGACATAAAGAATAATTATCATATACGATAATGCAAATGACAGCTGATAGCTGTGTCTAACCTTGATAACAGTTTACTAACAAGCAAAAATGGAACTAAAAGCAAACACTATTTAAAATTCCTTGACAAACACATCACATTTCTCAGATCAACTCCGTTTACTCATTGCTTCATTGGAATTTATACAAGGGACTAACTGCTTTAAATATGGAAATCGTGGAGTCTAAACAAGGATTAAACGGCCACACAAAATTTCGAATAACCGTTACGATGACTGAGATAAAGTAATTAT
The DNA here is from genome assembly GCA_944470425.2 of Schistosoma bovis. NCBI lineage: Eukaryota > Metazoa > Platyhelminthes > Trematoda > Strigeidida > Schistosomatidae > Schistosoma > Schistosoma bovis. The sequence goes on along the minus strand of OX103956.1, from coordinate 44,656,346 downwards.
AGTGATAAATACAATAAATGCTAGAAATATGTGTAAATATTTTAGAATATCACACGATAAACTTGCGTTTACAATATTTGCGTATAGATTTCTCGGACTACTGAATCTTAATAAGTAGTATGAAATAATACACAAAATAAAGTTGACGGGAAGAATGTAATGATAGAGAACATGAACAAACTTAACAGTTTCAGTATTTAGGGAATTATCTAGGAGATGATAATTATTTGATTAAAATCATAATCATCATACCAAGGTAAGGAGTTATAAACTTTTCCTTCTGTACACAAAAGTCAGAGTATATCTGTTTTTGATGAAGTTTTTTTCTTTTTTTTTTCTTTGAGCGGCCTATGCTCCATTGGGAGTAACAGGCGTATGTAAGTAAGTAAGTAAGTTTTTCTTTGAGATAGATGGTTTGATTGTGGGGCTTTCGTCGTTCTTCTGAAAGACATCATCAGCACAAACTTCAGGTAGAAGTGAAGAAGAAGAAGAAAGATAAAAGCTCCACAACCAAACCACCTATCTCAAAGAACAAAACTCCGTCGAAATCATCCATCTGACCTACAAATCTTCTCCACCATCTCAGATTATATCTGTAAAAGATTTTATACGTAGGTAACAAGTTTCAGTGCATATGAAACAATCATATAAATTCAGTTCATTCTCAACAATGTCTTTTTCCTTGCTTTACGTTACTATGATTGTTAAAAGTATATGAAAGAGCAATCTAATGACGAGACAAGATCTGTTTGTTATAAACACTACTAAACACATAAGAGTGTTAGTTAACTGAGAATGGTTCATCTGATATTACAACATATTCTGATTCCTTTTTTAAGTACTATGAATCTTTGAGAAGAAACATTTTATTTCACGATAATCTCTGAAAGAAAATTGATTACCATTAACACACACCGAGATCTCTATCACTGCATTCCATCTATGCATAAACGTCGCGCGTGTCTAAATGAATTTCTAAGTAATAAGAAGTAATGACATTTCTCTAACCAATGTCAAAATAACTATGGCAACACCAGAAAAATGCTGCTAACGCCTCTGATACATCGAACTATAGACTCGAAAGTTTCATAAGATTATCTGTGGACGACATTTCACTCTTAACAAACCATAAGACCATTCTATTAATATTTGGTTCAATGAAAAGCATCCCAACATACACCGCAAATCGCTTGCAGCTGTGGGCTACACTTCTTCTTGGTTGTGATTTTATTATCAAATACATGTCGACGACCAGTTTTGGACAGACTGGCACGTTATCAAGATTAATCAACTCAGTCGACAAATTAACGAGGATTGCGACATCTAGGCAGCATTGGTTGAAGCAGAATAAAAACGTCGGTTGCAATGGACACCTTGCTAATGACGAAAAATATGATCTAGAATGCTGATCTATCGGATTATGAGCTCCAACAAGTCGTGAAATATGTGAATGCCAGTTGGCCAAATAAAGTTGATAATGATTTAATAGAGTACTTCCGACGAAGTGGTACATATAATTGACTTTCTTAATGTCTGAGGTTTTAAATCAATGTATTTAGAATGAAATTCTTACATTTCTAAGGGAAAACAATAAGTCAGTCCAGTCAGTCAGCTACAACATGGGACCAGGCACATATGTGAATCGGTTCAAGTTGCCATACCTCATTAGCACAACATGATGAACACCAGATTCATAGAAGTAGTTAATTCAATGGTGGTAAAATATAAAAGAAAAACTGCATATAAGGATATAGCACAGGAAGAAAGAAAGATGTGAAGCGATTTTGATCTTAGTTTAAAGGAAGACAGAGAGTGTACACACCGACGCCATTGTGATCGATTCTGTGCCATTTCACCCAGTCTCCAACCATTGGTTACGAGTCACACGGACCCCAACCGAGTGGTCTGCATCTACCCGACCGTTGTTGCTACCTTGAAGTGGTGGTCGGGCTTGCCTATCGTGATGAACCAATTGAGCTATACTGGCTGGAACAATCGTTCCTGAAGGTCCTACCATACCACACAGATCGGTAAGACTAAAAGCAGCAATCCCAATGTCAGAGGGTGAATTCGTACTGCTGACTGTACAGATATGTGACGGTAGTAAGGTGTTTCCATCAGACAACAAGCATAACAGCGATGCTGCCTTCCCAGAAGAACTCTTCCACGGTATGGGCAACCGAGACGTGGTAACCCTTCCTCATACTTCCGACAGCACTCAAGGAGAATAATAATAAGAGTGCTACATGTCACAAATTGTTTATTTTTGTAAAAGAAAATACCAAGATAAGTGTACAAAGTGTAACACAGTTCAGTACTTTGTTACACATCTATGGAATAAAACTTTGTTCTCCCGCCCCCCCCCCCCGAAATATGTAGATAAACAAACGACTTACAGAAAATAATATTTTATTTTAGTGAAATAAGACAGGACTTATAATAAGGGAGAGCGCAAAATACGATGTAGTAGGTATATCTACAATGAGAATTGGATTAAAACTTGAAATTAAACGACATTAGTTCTATTTACTAATTGATAAGTTAATGAAATATCTTAAGGGTACCATAAATATGGACAAATAAAATTAATGAGAAAGCAAAATAATGAAAGAAATAAAAAAAAGAATCTAAATAGTAGGAATATGGAAAGGAATATAAAATGATAATCTAATGAGTGTTGGTTGGTTTCTCGTGAATAGTTTCTTTCTATTTCTTGTTTTATTTTGATTCACCTTGATCACTTATGACTTTTTCATTGGAAGAGATAATAAGCACTTTTGGAGATTTTAATACAGAGTCTAGTGAACTTAATGTAGGACGTTTTCTGATCACAGCCTGAATAAGAAAAAAGAAAGATGAAAAAAAAGACAAGCATTACATATAGAGCAAGAACAGTGATATGATTAGTTAACAGATAGGATATTAAAGATTGTAGGTGGTTCGAGGTAGCCTACAGGAAATCCTACTTGACCTAGTTGTCATACTATTCGGGACACATCAGAAGGATGTATCTGTAGTTTTGAGGGAATTGGTGCTCTTTGATGAATTCAAATATAGGTCGCCTAGCTTCAGTGTGAAACATTAACATTGAGTTATTCAAACCACCACTCACTGGGTTCCAGTCCTACATCGAGCACCAGATTCCTCAAGATCCCAAGTACACCATACTCACGAGTGTCAACTAACACAAAATGTAGGTCCAACAGAGTTTCCCACTGACTAACTCCAACCACTTAACATCTGAAACATAGAGCAGGTAAAATCCAGTCACTTACACTGGTCACTACATTACAACTTGATCGACTAACAGAATAATAGACGAGACAAACATGACACTGGTTACTGATTGGTAATAATTAATTAATGTTGGTTGACAGATTATGGTATATGTTTTGTTGCAACCCGGTTACCAGTTACATGTTCGTGTATTCAGCTGCAAGTTATCCCTTATTTATATGTGAGGGCTACTCTATCGAATGTGTGAACTAGGTAGGTGACGGTAGTGACTTTAAAACTTAAAATTGTTGTAAATTTAGTGCTTTATCTACTGAGACACTGGTCCAATCGAAAGTGTTATAATCTGTGAACCTGTGCGCTCTGTTTATTGTATAAGGCAACGATACCGCCAATCAGAGAGCAGCGAACTATCAATCGAACCAGTGACGCATAAAACACGCGCGAGCAGCCTAGAGTCCTAATTGGTCCTGCTTTCCACCTAGCTCAGTCAGTTGAGTCCAGAACACCAATCTCAGCCTCTGTGATATGAATCATGTATTTCAAACACACTGGGCTCATATACCAACCAGACAGACCACATCGTACCATAAAATATAAAATAACATTTGTACAAGATTTAGTTAATTGTGGCTGTGAAAGAGGGAGATAGTAATCAATAGACAGGCCATAACTGAAGAAAGATACATCGTATAATAATCGTTCATAGGTCAAAACAAAACTCATGATAAGAGGGATATGAATATGAACAGTTTAGTTACTTAACAATTATACGATAAAAATACACTCATAATCTTGATGCATAAATGGATCCCAAAAATTGCCATTCATTATTCTTATCGGGATATAACAGAAAGATTAAAATTACTTAGCTCTCCCTTGTCTAATATCAAAAGCTATTCAATCATAACTACACAACTTTTGAATTAGAGTTTCAATATAATCGTCAACACCGAGATTTAGGTACATCCAACCGACGAGTCCCACCAGATAAGAAGAAAAACATGCAATGGATTCCACTACTGGACCTAATCCACGTATAATATAGTTCAGAGATTGAGAATATACATTATTATTGATTGCAAATAGGAACACTTCCTAAACCACTTACGACTCAATAAAAAACTATACAACTGTTCCGCCAACAAAATGATATGAATTCATGTAGAACTTACGATAAATACACATAATTTGAAGATAAAATATTCTACTTAGTAAGTAAGTAACACAGTACATTACATCAACCAAATCATAGATGAACAAATGAACATTTCCCACTGTTTTATATGGATGATATCATAAATTAAACAACTGATAATTAACTTAACACATTGCGAATTCAGTCAGTCAGTCAGTCAGTAACAACGTAGAACTTCGTATGTACGTACATCAGTTCGAGTTGCCACACCACATTAGCACAAAGATGCACTTGTCGATTCAAATCCCATAGTGATAGAAGTAGTAACAGTATAGACAGTCATCAGAAAGATTAAGGCTTGAAGATGTTATTCAAAGAGTATAATCCAGTGAAATAAATTTGGAAAGAGAAAAAGAAAAGGGACATGAAGAATTCAGAAGATTAGAATTTGAGAGAACAACATTGAGAATTCAAATATCCAAAACGCATTTGAAGAAAATTACTTTAAGATTATTTATTACATCAAATATAGTGTGGATAAAGTATGGAGCACAGTCATAATTATGGTTATTTATACATGCATTTATTTATTTTAACACATAGATATTAGTACAAGGAGGCACTAAATACATATGCGCCACACAAATCTCATTTGATATGTGTGAGGGCTGTGATACTGCCCGGGTGCCCAAACCGAAACAGGCGGTTTTCTTAGGAGGCCACACCCCGAGCCTTCGACCTGAAGATCTGATCCACAAAGCAGTGGAGCATCGTAAGGAGATGCAGTCCCATGGAAGCCGGTGACTAACAATTGGTTCATACGCCATTTGTTCCCGCAGGATACTGGAGCCCATGTGCACCATTGGTTTGGAATTCGGTTAAAGCGCCGGACATTCGCTTTTCGTCCTCCCATTTTTTGTAAACAACACCCCCGCCACGAGAAGGTAGTGAGTAGGACTTCCCTGGCAGAGGTTATATACGCGTGGCCATGTGAAAGCATTTCGAGAGGGAGAGCGGACTCTCCCCACTCTCGGCCGTACCACGGCATTTGGGGGCATTTATACATGTACCTACAACCTTCACTTCAACTCTCAATAAAATAATATTTATATGAAATCAATGTGTGGAGATGATACGTCTCGCTAATCATGCATAAGCTGAAAGGTAAGCGAACGCTATTGATTGAAAATAATGTTCTCATTTTTAAGGGAGAAAGATGTATATTTATTCGGTTTTAGTCAATAAAGTTTGCTTCTCACTCAAGCAACTGATTAGGACTCGTGTTAGAGGAACCAGATTCGGACAATCGGTGTTAAAGTTCAAAGACAAAAACAGGTTTAAGTGAGAACTAGGGTAGATGAATTGTATGATGTTCATTGATCAAAGCAATCCAAAATATGGATGGATATACATCGTAAATGACAACATCCTGCAACTGATTTTAAACCCTATCTGCATAGATGGAGTAATGGAAAATAAAAATTGTAGAATTTGATGGTAGTAATGTTAAATTTACCTTGTCGGTTAATAAACATTGATTGCTTTCTTTCCTTTCATCAGTATAATTGTTACTGTCATTTTCGATATCTGCTGCATGTTCATCTACACTGGGATGGGCATCATTGGGACAAAGCAAATCAATAGGTTTATTTGAATGACAATCAAATGGATTGGTAGTTTCAGGAGAATGATTATTTGATGAAATTCCTTGTGATAATGATGACAGATAGATTTGTTTTGAAACATTTAATTGAGAGTGATTAGAAGATACGTTAGTTTTACTTGCATGACTAATCAATTGTTGAACTTCATTTTGAATTTCAGCATCAATAAGCCAAGGATCTTCTAAAACATCCTGAAAATAATTAATTGCATTCAATAAACATCACAATTTGCTAAAAAATATAGGGAATTAACTACAAAGGTGTATTAATAATATGATCAGGTGAACATTATTTGTACTGATTAGTTGGGAGTTTTCTTTGCCTATTATTATTATTATTTTAACACATAGATAGTGGTACAAGGAGGCACTAAATACATATGCGCCACACAAATCTCATTCGATATGTGTGAAGGCTGTGATACTGTCCGGGTGCCCAGACCGAAGCGGCTGGTTTTCTTAGGGGGCCACTCCCCGAGCCTTCGACATAAAGGTTTGACCCACAAGACAGTGGAGCATCGTAAGGAGATGCAGTCCCATGGAAGCCGGTGACCAACAATTGGTTCATACGCCATTTGTTCCCGCAGGATACTGGAGCCCATGTGCACCACTTTGCCCATAGTCAAATGCTGTAAACATTGAAATGGTACTGCATTTATTTATTCATTCGACGCTAAAACGTAGACAAGGTAGGAGTGGAAAACATTTATGTACATGTTAATCAGTGGTTTATCCCATCAGATCTTCCTGGTATCGCTAGTCGCGTATATATATATATATATATATATATATATATATATATATATATATATATCGAGTCATTGACTGTTGAACTGTGTTGACAAATGAAGAGTAACGAGTTAAGGTCCACATGAATACCGTAACCAAATGGTTAGGGATGGGCAACATAACTGAAAAGCAGTTGCTGTGACGAAGGTGTATGCACTCTTTATCGAGTCTTAGTTCTCGAGTTTCAGAATTATTGTATACCATTTATTCCCTAAATTCATTCTTTCCTCTCGAATTACATTATTTTATTTATTTAAACACATAAACATTGGTACAAGGAGCCACCAAACAGATATGAACCACATAAATCATTCGATTTGTGTGAAGGATGAGATACTGCCTAGGTGGCAAAACCGAAACAGGTGGTTTTCTTAGGGGGCCATACCCGGAGCCTTCGACTCAAAGGTCTGAACCACAAGGCAGTGGGGCAACATCAGGAAATGCAGTCCCATGATAGCCGGTGACCAACAACTGGTTCGTACACCATTATTTCCTTTAGCATACTGGAGCCCATGTGCACCATTGGTTTGGAATCAGGCTTCTCTAACTCCCTTAGGTGAATCTTCCATATCTCGAATCACATACTCTATGACTAACCTTTCCTACTATCACTGACACATCTATTACTCTAGGATTTTTTTTATCATGTCATCATATTGTGTTGATATGTTGTGGCAACTTAGAACATTGTAAACATGAATCAGGCTGTATGTTTCGTATGATTGACAGACAGTTATAATTTTAATGGAAAAAACAATACGTAATTGTATTATTCTATGATTTCATTTATTATGGTTCCAAAAAAAACCTCCCACAATACAGACACTTTGAAACTTACATAAATTGAACTCCTATTAACTGGATTGACAACAAGCATATGTTTAATAAGATTTATAGCTTCTTCACTTATTCCATGCCAGAACATCTTGGGAAAGTCATATAAACCATTAATAATTTGAGTTTCTAAATCAAAATCTTGACGTTGTTTAGTGAATGGAGGATATCCCACTAAACTGAAGTAAATATATGAAATGATTAATAAAAAGTGATAAAACAATGAATCATAAATGGATATGCTTAGTAAATACGGTAAACATTCGAAGAATTAAAATCCGTCATTTGCCTTAATTTAAATGGAGATAGACATGAGAAGAATGAACGACAATTGGATAGAACTAGAAAGGGTAAGTAACACAGTTGTTAGGAAACGGTTACTAGGTAAGGATGGCAAATCAATTGATGTAGTGAAACTTCATCAGTTGAGATGGCTGGGACACGTGTTACGTATGCACAACGACCGACTGCCTCGACGAGCGGTGTTCAGTGGTATAGGAGTAGGTTGGAAGAAAGCTAGGGGTGGCCAGACCAAAACATGGCACAAATCCATGAAGTCACTGACAAGTGGACTGAGCCATGTTGGTAGGTGTAGACTACCTGGTTGGGGACCGCGAGATGATAGCAACCGATGGTTAGAGACCCTGAATGACATGGCTCAAAATCGTTTGCAATGGCGCAGGTGCATCCACTCTTTGTGTTCTCCCAAATTCTAATCTTCTGAATTCTTCATGTCCCTTTTCTTTTTCTCTTTCCAAATTTATTTCACTGGATTATACTATTTGAATAACATCTCCAAACCCTAATCTTCCCGATTACTGCTTATACTCTTGCTACCTCTACCACTACGGGATTTGAATCGACAACTGCATCTCTGTGTTAAGGTGGTGTGGCAAGTCGAACTGATGTACATACGTACGAAGTTCTACGTTGTTACTGACTGACTGAGAACTAGAAAGGAAAGCCTAGGACAGAGTGTATTGGAGAATGCTGAACGGTGACCCATGCTTTATTGGGAGTAACAGACGTAAGTAAGTAATTTGCCTCAAATTGATGTATTATAAATATACAAAAGACAATATGAATGCAAAGTTCTGAACGAGCTGGATGGTTTGGTCGCGGAGCTTTCATTGTTCTTCTGAACAACATCATCAGCAAAAATTTCAGATAGAAATGAAGCGTTCGAACTTCTCCATATGTGGTTCACAGCTTGTCCCATACACAATTCCTTTTCTAATATTTGCTGAAGAAATTCCCATTATATACAAAACAAAATTAATATGAACGAAGAATACTCTTTCTCATCAGATACTCTACAATTACCATGCATTCTATTTCGTGGTCTCTCATCAACTGCTTACAACCAAATGTGTATTAGAATTTTACAATAAGATAAGAAATAGTATGAAACAATCGACATAAGTGAATGCAAAAGATTGGAATGACAAAGGTTATTAATGATAACTATATATATATATATATATATATATATATATATATATATATATATATATATGCAAGAGTAGGTCAGAGGTTATTTGGTGTTAGAATCAAGGAAACATTAAGGATGAGTGATGTAATAGTTGGGTGAAGTTCAAAGACAGATAAGATCAATTGTGTGATAAATTTAGAAGTAATGAAGGGTTTATATAAGATTCATGAAATGAAAAACTGATAAGATGGGTTACGTAATAATTGGATAGAATTTGAAGAGTTCATATAATTTAAGGGAGTCAAGTGAGTGGAAACGTATGAGTGAAGGGGTGGTTTAAGAATTCAGTAACGGAAGAGAAATATAACACAAACTAAACATTAATAGTAGATAGGGGTGGATGCTGAATAAATTTCCCAAAAAAAAGTTAACAAGTGTAAAATAATATAATGGTAACAATAATGAAAATGGTAAGATGTGTGGATAGGTTGAGGATATAAAAATGAACACTAATTAAATTACGTCACCATGCGACTGTATCTTCTGATATTGCTTCACTGCCTTGTGGACCAAACTTTTAGGTGGAAGGCTTGGGGTATGGTCCCTTAAGAAAACCACCTGTTTCTGTCAGGGCACCCGGCCAATATCATAGCGCACACAGATCAAGTGACTTGTATGACGCATATGTATTCGGTGCCCTTTTGTACCAATATTTATGTACAATCGTGTATATATGAAAACGTTTTGTTAAATTACTAGTTCCGTGAGGAAATGGGAATAAGGAATAACCAAGATGATGTAATAGACAGATTATAATACTAGATTACGTAATACAAATAGTAACGAATTATAATGTGAATATAGTAAAATGATTAAAATGTTTTTGTTACAACCATTGTAGGTAATTAAAGGTAATAGAGATGAGAAATAAATGAAGTAATATCATGAGTAATTATGAATAAATAAATGAGAATATGAGATATAAGTCGAGGGAGAAATATGCTGTAATAATAATAATAAATTAAGGTCAAGGTAACAATAACCATAGGAAGTACTTCATTTGTATGCATAGTTCTGGCTTGAGCTTACGGATGTGATAACATTATCATTGTGCATAAAAATACTTTGTACGTGTCTATGTCAATGCAACTTCGCTATATTATGTCACCTTATTAGTTGAATATTGTTTTCACATTACAATCTTCTCTGAACTACAACGTTCGAGTGTAGGAAGAGCTGTAGCATTTCGGTTAGTCAATTGAATTCGGATGGAAGTGTTAGAACCCGTGAAGCATTGTTTTGACCGATGAGTGATCGAAATTCGCAAAGATTTGTGCAATTTATAAATTACTGATTATTAAAGTCGATAATATGTAAGATAGAAATCAACCCCTGCTTCGGTATGGACACTCAGGCAGTATTACAGCCCACACACAAACCAAGTGACGTGTGTGGCGCATATGTATTCGTTGTCCCTTTCTACCACTATTTCTGTGTTCTTAAAGGACAGTCGAATAAGTGTTTAGAAAATCATCTAAATGTGAATAAAAACGACAGTTTATATACCGATGATTGTTAGTAATCGATCATAGGTGCCTTCGAATCACTGATTGACTGTGATAAAATACTATGTGAGTAAAGTAGCGTTTAAGAGCTACATAATGCGAAGATGTGATGAACCAGTCAACCAAACTGTGAAATTCTTACCAGCTATGACTGTTGGATGCATAGCCACCACCAGCCCCATGATGTTACATTTGTTAATGTAAAAGTTTGGAAAAAATAACTTGAGACAGGAAACAAAGTTATTTATTGTTAAACTGAATCACGCCAGGGCTGAAAATACCCCTAATTAAGGTTTGGGAGACAATTGTAAGTCCTATGTGGAGAGCTTATAGGAGATGAGAGAGCGTTATGAAAACTAATTTTAAACTAAAAGTGAACATTTAGTGAATGATTCCAATAAGTACAATTAACTGATTACTAAGTAGTGGGTAGTTTCATGTATGTTTAATCTTCTTTAATGCCAACCAAATTCTACCGATGGAGTTGCAATGTGTCTAGTCCTACAGGAGGTCAGTTGCAGACCAAACAGATCAGTGGTAATGTCTGTGATGCTGAGTTACGCGGGTTTGAATGTAACAATGAACATCAGTTCGCTCAAGACTGAAGCTAAACCTAGCTGACGAGTGTCAACTGTTAGACAGGGTTTTCGGACTATTTGAAACCACTTGACAACGATGAACCTATATAGTTTTGATGGGTTACTGTCGAAAATGAAATATGTAAGTTCTGTCAAACAAGTTTTTATGATTTGTAATTATTAGTGTCAAATTAGTGAACTAAAATATCTCTAGATCATCTTCACATACGTGAAATTATGCAGTCTATATTGAAAATAAAAGAATAGTTTCAAATATTGGGATAGAACAGTCTGAATTAATACTATGATTTACTAGGTAAAGAGTTGTATTTACTGTATGCATGTATTTTTTAATGCAAAATATGAAAAGCTACTTCTGTTTTCTTTGTTTTGAACCCCATTTAGAATTTGTAGAGCTTCCATAATATTCCAAATAGTTTAAATAGTCGTTAGCATTTCAGTTTTTAAGATTTTGACTAATTCCTAGTAGAAATAGTAGAAAGATTTGGTGATATATTATCAATAATTATTGTGTATGATGTATGGAGGTAGGCTGGTTATCATCAGGGTTCAAACAGGCAACCGAGTAACTGAAAAGAATATGTTTTAATCAATACACCACGAGGATAAGGGTAACCTGAGTTTACAACAAATATATACAACTTACCAAATGTACAAAATCACACCGAGTGACCATACATCAATAACACATGTGTATGTACCACAACCAGCAGTCTTTAGAACTTCTGGAGCCAAGTAGTCTGGAGTACCACAAAATGTACGCAACATTGTCCCTTCATCAACAAGTTTTGATACACCGAAATCAGTCACTTTTATAAGACATCGATTTGCTTTACTTGTGAGGAGAATATTTTCAGGCTATAAAACAAAAGTAGGATTAACAGAGTAGTATAGAACGATTTTTTACTGTTTTATCAATGAGGATAATAATTTGGTAGACCATTGAACAATGAATGAGCTCTGTACGAATAAGCGAAGCATGAAGAATTTATCCGAAGCGACAGTTTATCTATGGATTTAACAATACGACAGAAGTTTTAAATCATGTGTTATATTCGAAACATTTCAGTTGTATAGGTATTAACGAACACCACAGTTAGCTATCATTGACAGTTTTCTTGAGTGTCTAATTAACAACATAGTTATCTTTATGAGGATTTAACATGATCAGAAATATAAAACTGTATTAGATAGTGGTGTTATTTTTCTTTCAAACAAAGTTCTCATTGAATCGTAACATGGTATTTGTACGTAATAATTTATGATGCATAAGTATGCATGATATTTAATATCTAAGTTGACTACGTATGACTGAAGAGACTTAATAATCTATATAATTGATGTTAGATAGTGCAGGTAACCAACCAAATTCATCATTCCTTTTTGAAAAAGATTGTTAAGTGAATTTTGCTAAACTTATTCAAAATGTTCCGTATTCCATCGTTGCTTTTTAGAATTATAGAAGTGTCGTCCATAAAGCGAAAATGAAGTTCTAGCTTCCTTATTAAGTACTCTCAAGAGACTGTTCTTTAAAATCCTCTAAAACAAAATATTTAGGGTTTGACCTAGATGTGAGCTCATGGTGATACCAGTTTTCGCTATTCGATTTGCTAGTTTACTGAACAAAAAGTTTATTATTTTCATTCAGTGTACACTATTGAATAACAGTAAAAAATCGAACGATGTCGCAAATTCCTTATTTACTCTCTAATCACTTGTGTTTACCGAAAAATTTAAAACCAAGATAATCACAATACTTAACTGGCACATTTCACAAGCTATTAACTCAAAGTACTACCAGGGAAGTCCTACTCACTGCCTTCTCGTGGCGGGGGTGTTGTCTACGAAAATGAGAAGACGAAAAGAGAATATCCGGCGCTTTAACCGGATCCCAAACCAATGATGCACATGGGCTCCAGTGTCCTGAGGGAACAAATGGCGTACGAACCAATTTTCGGTCACCGGCTACCATGGGACTGCATCTCCTCACGATGCTCCACTGCCTTGTGGATCAGACCTTTAGGTCAAGGGCTCGGGGTGTGGCCCTCTAAGAAAACCATCTGCTTTGGTCTGGGCACCCGGGCAGTATCACAGCCCACACATACACAAATATGGTGTGGCGCATATATATTTGGTGCCCTCTTGTACCAATATTTATGTGTTGAAATAAATAAATAAATAAACTGAAAATTTCATATGGAACTAAACATGTGATATTGAATAAAGCCATTAATAGGAATCTTACTGAAAACAGTAGGACAAAGAAGTTGTAAAAATACAATGTCAAGTCTAAAATTTGGTGATTTTAGACATAAAACTTGAACAAATGATATATTTAGGGAAAAAACTACTTGACTGTAGTATAACTAAAAAAAAATCAACAAATATATAAATAAGTTCAATGTTACCTTTAAGTCACGGTGAGTGATTCCATGATCATGTAAGTACTTTAGAAGTAAAAAGGAGGTTGAAAAGAGAAAGAGAGTGAGAATAGCTATCAATAATAATATTAATATAAAACGGTTTGGTAACAATACACATTCATAGTAAAAAGTTGATTACAATAAGTAAACGAAAAAAGGCAAGGTACTTGCAAATATACACAAAACTATCTAACTAATTAGTGTTAATAATGATATCCGTAAGTATTTAGTTAGGAGAATAAAAAAATGAACATAAAACAGGAGTTATGCAAACTCATGAGTCAGTAACCTGATCAACATAATATCGATAAGTACATTGATTATCTTCGTCGATGAAATTTCAGGTGAAAAAATAGCAGTATAGTCGCATTTCACTTTTAAACAATTTAGTGGATACAAGTTGTGCCAAATGAATAAATGAATATTCAACACCCAACTCATATAAGAAAATGTATTGTGCTCTAAATAAGTCCTTTTTGCTCGTAAATGGGCTGGTTAAGGCGACGGTGAAGAGAGTTCATTCCCCTCAAAAAATGCCCTCATACGATCATTATTCTATGGTATCTCCCAAAGAATCCCTATGCATTGCTTTCTTGAGGGGAGGGGAATGCTGATTTTAGAAACGAGAGGATGAAAAGAGAACATTATGCAACTAAACTGGGTTGGTGGATAAGCAAAATTCGTCTAGGTGAGGAGTAAAACACCGATTCCAAACCAACGGCGAGGATGGAATCCAGGATCATGGGAGAACAAATAGCGTACTGTGCGACGATATTGTTATGACGGGATAAATGTTGTAAACGTTGGAACTGATTTTATCGAATTATTGTTTTACTGTATCATTATTCAGTAACTAGATTGTTACATATATATCCCTTTTATCATAGGTGATATTGCTTAACTGCTTTTTGGGTGACTTTGAGATTAAAGGCTTGGGGAGTGATTTCCCAAGAAAACCACCTGGTTATGCTTGGGTAGTAATGCGGCTCGCATACATATATTGTGTAGCGTATACTATTTTTGGTGCCGTTTTAATAGGATTTGTGTGACTTAGATGAGGTGAATGAAAATATTATCAGTAAATGAATTAAGCCAAATAACTATCAAAATATAAGATACGCACATCGTTAATTGTCATTAGAGGTGATAGCACTTCAAGTTCATTCTTAAACTAAAACAGTTTCAGTTTGCACATTGGTCATTCATTAAACCTTTTATTTTTAATTTAATTAAACAAAATTAGATCGTCAAGATACCACCAGGAGTGTACATTTAATTAACTGGTTACCTTCACGGCTATAACCATTTGAAGAAATAAAAACTTGGAATCAGATTCATTTAATTGACCAAGGTCGACAATACGATTAAAGAGTTCACCACCTTCAACACTGAAATGTAAAATGAGTTTGACAACCGATCTGCTTACAGCTCAAGAACCATGTACATCGCTTCTGTCGTATCTATAACATCGTAGATTTGAATGATACATGGCTACGAATAAGAGTAAATGTTAATAAGAACAGATTAACGGGAAAAATTGGAGTAGAGAAAAAAAGTATATTTACAATCAAAATTTTCCTGTTGAGCAAAAAGATTAGGAACAGAATATAGTTGAATGTATATCAACCATACAGTGTTAGAGTACATATACCGATATTATGCCTTTTACCTATTATATATTTGAACACATAAATATTAGTACAAAGAAACACAGATATATATGCGCCACAGCTATGCTTTACCTACATTCTATTCTTTTGATACGTTTACATAATTAGACTGATTTTATGTATCTTTGGTCAATCAGTAAATCCAGGCCGAAATGAAACCTGAAGAATATTTTAAACATCGCGAAGAATCTGACAATTTCAGTGTAAATGTCAAATACATATCTAACTGTTAGAAGATGAAATAACTTATAACTCTGGAAAGTTGTATACCCTTCTCGACTATTGCAATATATTCAAGATGTAAATAAAATCATGCCTTTAAACCATGAGATAGTAAAAATATGACTTGCAATAAAGAAAAACGAAAATTTAATGTATTACTTGGTACAAGTGTGATTTTAATGGGTGTACGTTACACTAATAATACGACTCGTTAGTTACCGGGATATTTCACAAGAAGTACATATAAACCTATTCAAAGCCAAGTTAAGCATTTCACACTATCATGTAGATGGTTTGTTCAACACTATCGAAGACCAGGGGTTTTACAGATCTAACTTTTGGGGCAAGATTCAAAATCAAATGTGGATTCCACAAGTAACTTGAAGTAGCGTCCAACATTAAATGCGTAAGATTTTCTGACAGATTGTTATTGACCAGTCTCGATTAAATAAATTGAGGTTTTATTTCCAAAGTATCGGTCTTTCGTAACAGGAATCGTTTTAGGGTACAGTAATAATCCTATGACTTTTTAATAACGCAGATGTTTTTACTTATCTGGATACTTGGTTGAAAGATTAAGCTTATGCTAAGAATAAACAGTACTTAAGTATTCAGGTAATTAATAATACGAATTTTAATCCGTATTTGACTTCAATATCATTGAGGTCAACTTGTCCAAATAGCTAGATCCAATTAACGTCATCAAATTAGAAGACACTGATAAACTATTGATCCATATCCTGTGTCATTAAATTAAATGGATTAATCATCCACAAACTTGACTTTCAATGACGAAAACTAGGATAAATATTTATGCAGTTGCATATATGTAGGTAGCAACTAAACAAGTGTCCAACAACCACAATGTTAGCTAATAAGCATTATCCCACAAGGCTGAGAGCAGTAAATGTACATAGCACTACTGTTATTTGGATTAACAAATCAGTGGCAGACTGGTGTGAAAGGTTTGTATTTTTATGTAAAGTTAGTAATGATAACTGGCTAGGAAAAATACTTAGACATCAAGGAAAACCCGGAGACAGACTATTATTACTGTTACTAGAGCTAGTCAACCAATGGCATATATAAATGAATGAGGTTATACATGAGCACATTGTAAAAATTTTGAACTATGAGTAAACTTTGGAAAGGTTGTAAATAACACGTTATAAAACCAAGTCCACCAGACTTACGTGATTTAAACGAGTTAATATATCCACTTCAGAAGCGATTGAACTAGTGGAAGGCTATTTTTCAAAAGAAAATATAAATCAGGAAATATACCTTGCCAAATTTTGAAGCTAAGGAAAAGTGTTTCTTCTGCACTATTTTCATTGCGTATTTTTCACAATATTCCTTATCAAAGATCAACCTAACTTCCCCATAGGCACCTCTGTTATAGTTAATATACAAATACAATGTACACAAACCGTCCGATATGCTTTGAGACAGTATATTTATCTGTCACTTCAGCTGGATAGAGAGCACGAGCGGAACTGGATTCAGAAAATATAAAGCCTAAGAGTGAAGTGGTAAGTTAAAATACGATCAAACATTTTAAATTTTTTAGAGATACTGAGATTTCATCGTTGTTATTTAACGGTTGCTTCTTGCCACGTCCAATTTTTGACCCATTGACAAAAGTTCCATTGCTGCTAAGATCATGTATAAAAACCAGAGGATTGTTACTCGTTGATTCCTGTAAATGAATTACTTAGTGGACGTAAAGAACATAGTTTATATACCAAAACTATTTTGAAGTGGAGTTTACTAACTGTTGTGAACTGTGATGAACCGTCAAACATATCGAGAACAAATCTGAAGGAGCAGTCATCACCACGACCGAATGTATAAGACTCATTGATCAAATCTAACGATATTGATAAGGGCCAATGTTATTGAAAGCCACCAAACCAATTGAAGGGAACCTGCTATCTAAGGGAAGCAATCTCCCCCAAACTATGGAGGAGTCGATTTTTTGTGATATGTAATCATGTGTTTCATCAATATCCTGCGTAGGAGGAAGGTCAGCCATAACTTCAGTTCTTAATTGAATGTACACCCAATCATTAACTCCCGCGCCTTTGTACTACATGTGGCTATTACACGCATTAGCACTAAGTAATAACACAGGCTTTATCAGTAAGAAATTAAGTAATAGGTCTTTCTCTAGATATAAATTTTATCTGTTAGATGTATTTCTTGAATATGAGGGTGTACTTCTCTCCATAATTATTCTTTAGGAAAGATCCTGTACAACGAACCTCCTTATAGCTAGGGAGTTCTGGATTAATGCGCTAGACAACGGAAACTCAGTTGATGTTGTCTACATAGACTTCAGTAAGGCTTTTGACAAGGTGCCAACTAATAGACTGCTATTGAAGTTGGCAAACCTTGGTATTGCCGGACCTCTTTTAAAATGGATTAAGGATTTCCTACCAGTTCGTAGGCAAAAAGTAAGAATAAATTCCAAGTGCTCCATCTGGAAACCAGTACTTAGTGGAGTACCCCAAGGTTCCGTCCTAGGTCCTTTACTTTTTATAATGTACGTTAATGTTCTTACAAGTATAGTACAGTCTCCAATGTTATTATACGCTGACGATGTAAACATTTGGCGAGTAATAACTGGAGACAAAGACGCATTTACTCTTCAGGCGGACTTGAATAATATGATAAACTGGTCTAAAGAGTGGCTGATGCTTATCAACTCGGAAAATGTGTCTATATGCACTTGGGGGATTCAAAGGTTAATACGTACAACATAGGGGATGTATCATTACCCGTAGTCCGGTCTCATAAGGACCTAGGGGTGACAGTGAGCGATGATCTTAAGACGACGGCCCATTGCCGGGAGGTCGCAGTTAAGGGGTTTCGAACCCTCTGGGCTTTAAAAAGGACATTCACTAAGTTTGATACTACCATGTTCACCACAGTATACACATCCTTAGTGAGAACTAAGTTAGAGAACTGCGTTCAGGCTGCAAGCCCCTGTTTAAAAGGTGACTCAGACATACTAGAAAAAGTACAGAGGGAAGCTACGCGTGCAATTCCGGAACTCCGGGGTTTATCATATAAAGAGCGGCTTGAAAAACTGAACCTCTTTACTCTGTCCTATCGCAGACTAAGAGGAGATCTAATCTTGATATACAGAATACTGAGGAATAATCTTGAACCTAAATTATTATCTCTCTTTCTTCCCACTAGATCGGGACACCTCAGAGGACATAGCAGGCGAGTAGAAAAGCCAAGGACGAACAAAATACCCGTGGCATACCGGTTTTCACACCGAGTCATCAATACTTGGAACCTGCTGCCTGAAGCAGTGGTGTCCGCACCTTCAATTGACTCTTTCAAGAGAAGACTGGACACTCACAGAAGCATACTAGAAAAGGTATAACAAGGGCCTACGGCCTACGTTATTCGTTAATCACAATCCTTAAGTCTGCTTGAAGTGGGCGTGTATGTGTCCCCAGTTATTTCTCGCCAGATTTTTACATCGTCAGCATATAGTAACATTGGGGACTCAGCTAAACTTGAGAGAATTTACATACAGTATAAAAAGTAAAGCATCTAGGACAGAACTTTGAGGTACTGCACTAACTACTGGTCTCCAGGTGGAGCGCTTTGAATTTACTCTCACTTTTTGTCTATGACCTACTAGGAAATCCTTAAACCATTTTAAGAGAGGTCCGGCAATGCTAACATTTTCTAACTTCATTAGCAGTCTATTCGTTGGCACCTTCTCGAATGCTTTGCTGAAGTCTATATAGATAACACACACTGGTTTTTCGTTGTCTGCAACTTCTACCAATTGGTTCTTGCTGTAAGGAGGATTTTTGTGCAAGATAAATCCTTTCTGAAACTACGTTATTCACTGTTTGACAAGTTGTTTAGTTCCACAGATGTCATAATGGTTTCTTCGAATATTTTTTCCAGTATTTTGTCTACTACGCTGGTAAAGCCGACAGGTCTGTAATTCGATGTGAGTTGCCTTTGTCAGGTTTTATGTATGAGAGTGACGATTGCGTCTTTCCAGTTGGTAGGTAATACACCTTGTTCAAGTGATATGTTGAATATCACAGTTAGTGGGACTCCAATATATTGTACGATTTGTTTCAGGATTTGGGAGTGCAGTTCATCCAGTCCTGTTGATTTTTTCATTTCTAAAGTGCTAAGAGCCTCAAGTACATGGTCTCGACTAAATTTTACAGTTAGCAGACGGTCTGTTGACTTTGTATTTGGGTTTAGTTCTTCATCTAGAAGAGACACCTGAGTAAAAACTGGCCCAAAATAGTTTTCCATAGACTCTGCTTTATTCTGATCGTCATCTACCATTTCAGATCCTTTCCCTTTCATAATTGGGTTCAGAATCCAACGCGGCATCCTTTTCCTGTAACTTGTGCATGAGAATAGTCTCTCAGGCTTCTTGAGTGTAGATTGTGCCAACTGCATTACATCGTTTGTCTGAGCTTGCCAGAGTTTAATTATGCACTTAATTTCTACCGACCTGTAGAGTTCCATGATACTTGCCGTGCCAAGGCAGATGGTAACATTCAAACCTTTCTTCCTTTGTCTTAGTAAACGTCGAATATCGCGGCCTATCCAGGGATATCTTGTCACTTAGTCAATTTTCATAGTGTTTATGAGTTGTCACGCATCAATTCTAAGTTTTTCACCATGTATGTACTAACTTTAAATGATGTGGCAGATTGCTCCTCAAAATCTACAAGCAACCTATAGTCATCAAGAACCGCACTCTTTCTTTACGAAGCCAGAAAAGGCACTACTGAGCGGAATACAGACGAGCTGGTAACAACGGCGCAAACATGCAATACAAACAAATGAGGGACATATGTACAAACACAATAAGAAAAAACAGGTTTCAGTACCAAATAAAGCCTGTCTATGAGTTTGTCTCCAATCAGTAAAACTTATTCAGTTATGCAGCCTCTATTCGACAAGCCAAAATTGAGTTTCCCAGTTGCTAGGTCCTAAAGACCCGATCAACAACTACGGCGGCACTACTAATCTTCTGGCTAAACAGTACTCTCAGACATTTCAATAGACCCACACTAATTGTATTGGCGAAAGCCTCATCTACAACTTCACGGGACTTGTCGAAGTGAACCTGAACGCTGACTTGGTGTACCGGAAACTACAGAACCTAAACAAAGATACTTCATCCGATTTGGATATGGTTCGTTCTGCTATACTGAGGGAAGCAGCTTCAATCTTGGAAACACCGCCTAGAGCGATGTTCTCACATTTGCCAGGCTGAGGCATATTACCGAAAATTCGGAAGCTGGCTTACATCGAGCCAATTTTCAAAGGAGGTCGACGCAGTGAACCTTCACAAAAAGTCACTCTTGTATAACCAACCTACTGACTGCAGTGGACAGATAGACAACCGTTTTTTATCGCAAGGGGAAGGTTTAAGGTTTCATTCGTCCCCATTTAGAGTATGGAGACATAGTCCATCCCCCCTCATTTCAAATGGACATAGACACTCTGGAAAGTATAAGACGGCGAGCCACAAAATCAGTTCGGGGACTCAAATTCAAGTTTCATAATGAGAGTCTCCAATCACAGAACCTTCATCTATTGTAGTAAAGCGTTGTAAATGTGACTTTCTAATGGCTTGCAGAATCCTAAATACGTCTGGACGTCCACTTAACTACCTACTTAAGCTTAGTCCCAACACAAACTTTAGGAGTAACACCCGGAAATTGGAGACATAATACAGAAGGTCGAACTGTAGATACACCTTTTACTCCTTAAGAGTAGTCAAATGCTAAGATTCTCTGCCGGCTGAGATAGTCTAAGCGACTTCCCAGGAATCCTTTAAGAGAAAAACTGACGTGTTCTTAGAGACTAAGGATATTTTCTCGCTAGGATTCAAATTTTTTTCCTCTTTTATCGATAATATACCTTGGTTCCTGCCTGGAGGCATTGGTGATCTACAGCTACTAGATAAGGAAGCCCGTTAAACGAAAGCTTTTACTCCATCTAAAACCATTTGAACCATTTGAGCCTTTCACAAAGGTTTCGATTTGTATTTGCACTCTTTCCAGTATAACAGTTTCATGAATGATCTCAAATCCCAAACCTAACGGTACCTGGTTCACCTTTGCTTCTTACCCAACTTTTTAGTTATAAGCTTTCGTCGCTTTTTGCTTTTCCCCCAAATTGTCTGAAAATATTTGAGTGATGGCTAGGCAGAACAAAAAAGTTAACTGTCAATGCCTGACTTATCGATACACGATGAACGGTGGTATATAGTCTGATAAATGCAAAGGCTGATACCAAGGAGTGTGAATTAACCTAACAACTGCAACTTCTAAAAGATGTAGTACATCCATATTTATGTAGTTATGCCAGTAGCACTTTTGGGTGCAGCGAGCGGATTATCAGAAGTTATCAAATTAGTGAAAACAAGCAAAAGCCCACAGCTAAATGAGATTTCACTTGCTCTCAGAAGATTATTTAGATGATACTTGCTCTTTAGATACAGTGTAAATATGGTTGACTTATGTGGGCTGAACGGTGAAGGACCACCTTCGAAGAGGCCTGGCAGAAACGAAAACTCAAGCAAGAGGGTGGTAGAGAAGGTTTCCTCTCTGCCTAGTCCTCAAAGTCTATTGCCACCTGCCAAAACCAACAGTAGGGCCACACCTGTTTCCAGCAGGAAAAATAATGAAAAAAAAGACTCGGTCAACCAAGTCATCGAGGTCTCTTCTGGATCTCAAACTGGGTGTAAGTCGACTTCGATTGCAACCCTAGTAAAAACTGAGGAAGTTAGGAGCGAAAGAAAATTAAGCACCGTCTAACATTACGAAAGAAAAGCCAGACTCTTCAATCTTAGTTGAGAAGCCATAGGCCGGATATGGTGGCAGATCACTTATCTTCCACAAAGTCGACAAAGGCTAAACCTTTGTGCCTGAAACTGGAGTTCAGCATGATATTGGGTCAGTAAAAGGTATATTTGAGCAATTAACACCTTAAGGTATGTCTGGGGACACCCTAGAATAGATAATCAAACGATGGACTTGAAAGAAAGCAAAGCCGGACTGTTTAAGGTGGTATTTAAATTTCTGAATAGAAGGTATTTAATGCTACGAAACGATCATAAACCAAAGAGATCAGGAATTTTTTTACTCGAAAAGACATATCGCTAGTTGGCTGTATGAAAAGATAGTGGTCTGATAAATAGCTAAATGTAATATTAGATTCCGTCCAAAATGACCTCAGAACTGTAGATTTTCGGGTTGTAAGGCTTCTGTAGTGTATGATGCAGTAACCGCTCTAGATTCAAGGCGAAACTATTTGAATGTTCTTTGGTTCTGCTACACAAACGTCTGAAGCATGCTCAAAAAGCAACCAAAAGTAAGTGTATAAGTAGCCTCTACCAGGGTGGATGTATTCGGCATCACAGAATCCTCAGTAGATTAGACGATTGATCCGTAATCCTCTATGGAGACGGCTAGGGAGATTCATATAAATTTAGGCATAAAATTTAAATATCACATTTACCCTGAATTATATCAAGGAATGCTGGAAACTCCATATCATGGTTCGTTAGGCAGGACCATACACCTGAAAACGAAGAGTGTGGGAGAAACTTATGTTACTAGGTACTGGTGAGATAAAACCTTAACATCAGGAAGCTAGAAATATCCGTTCGTCCGCATTATGCAACTCTGAAAAATTCTATGAAAAAAAACTTGTCAAGAATTTTGTACGACTTGCGAAAACGCCTATATTTTTACGTAAACCAGAAGATAAAGAGTTAACGCGACCTCCTTGCACTACGTTAGGATAGTGGAACATCATCAGTGTAAAACGACTGCAACAAGGTTCGGGTATTCTCAGGCCATCATCGTAATGTGTATATCGTAGAAGTGCCTCTCCCTTCGCTTCATATAATCCCTCACGTCACACTCGCGATGTTGTGATCAATAAAGGATCGGATGTCTTTGGCCTGTTAAACAAACTTTATATGAGCTATTCTCTGGGACCCAATAACATACATCTTAGATTACTAAAGGAACTATCAAAGTTCGCTGCAAAACTTTCGAGAATATATTTTAATCTATCTGTAACCCAAGATGGATTTCCAAGGGACTGGAAGAACAACATAGTGAGTCCTGCCTCACGAGGAGTTACAAGACAAAAACCTGAGAAAAATTGATCCATAAGCCTAAACAGTGCGGTTGCTAAGATTGTGGAAATCAAGTGCTGTTTAGTTATTCAGACGAAAACCAGGTTCTTTCTGCAAAGCAGCATGGTTTTAGAACAAGTAGTTCATGTCTCACAAACTTATTAATAGCCTGTGAATGTCCATATGCTAAATGACTGAACGCTATCCATACACTTAGCATTCATTGACTTAAGTCAGGCCTTTGACAAAGTACCACACAACTGCCTCCTATCAAAATTAAGTTATACCGGTATTACCTACTTCTTTACTCCTTCTACGCCTCATAGAGGGCTTTGTCGTCGATATTCGTTACTATGCTTAAACTTGGTATACTGTTCGTCCTGTTAATTGTTACTAAGTACCACTCCAAACGGTGTGTAAATCAGAAGGCGAATATGAAGCGTTGATCACGTTTATTATTTTACCACACACAGGTCACCAAAATCACAGGCACACGAAGCAAGAATGAAAAGGCCATTGCTGAAGAGCAAGCAAACGAGCGAGTCAAATGAATAAGATTAAAATGTACATGAAGTTATACATAGGAAAATAAGTGAGTCGTCGGATCATTTGAGCGACTAACCCTAGAGTTAGAAGAATGAATATGTGCCTAGGTGGTAAGCAAGCGCCGCAGAAAAAATCATGCTAATAAGGGATTAATTCATTTGCATGAGTACCATGTCCTAATGGAAATGTGGTGAATGACTGAGGAACTTGAGCTGTTTGGTTAGCGAACATAAGATCAAGGCCCAAACAAACGGATTGATCTACTTTTTTTTGTGATACGAGTTCCCGTTTGATATCCTGTGAAAGTGAACAGTCAGAACCCTCTGGTCTCCATACGGTTTAAATAATTCTCATATCAGAATGGCCCTCGATTAACCCTGAGGTTAAGCCATAATACTTATCTATATCTTAACCCATAGGATTTAGTTTCATGGACCCCGAGACGAAAATATATGCCAGGCACGTCCTCATCACCAACAATCACTGAACTATGGTCGCCAAACATCAGGAAAATATCACACTTTAGTTCCCCATTAGGTATCTTTCTGAAAAACCGTCTTTCACAAAGACATCGTACTCCAACGTCTGTGGTATACCACAACTCCTATTTCGGGGGTTTCCAACCATAACCGTATTGCATGACTCAGTAGATAATGAATGAAAGAGGGACCATCATCACTTACAACATGCGCTTGGTGGCTAATTTTAGTGGAGGTATCACTAAGTAACAAGCCAATCTCTAGTAGACCGGCTCCTGTGGGTATTGTGCGGCCATTGCTTTAAATTTAACAAATTAAAGTATCGTGTTTTGTGCAGAAATTAACTGGTAAATCAATCCCCAAAGATGAAGCAAAAACCAAGCTCTTTGGTACCTCTCAGTAATCAGTTGAAAGGCAGCTGGGAAAGCTTGTTTAAGACTACTACTGAAGTTTTAGAGAATCTCGATCAGTCTCGGGAAAGCGTTGGGCTTAATATACCAGGATCCAAAGGCATCCGTTATATAAATAATGATGAAAATTTGTGTTAGGCGAAAATTGTAAGAAGACTGTTTTATGAAGATATTGGTTGCATGGTATTGATAAAAACGTTTTCAGAGTCCTATTTATCTCATCTGTGCTATTCGGATAAATTCACAAATTTCTAATCAATTTTCATTCTACACAGCCTGGTAATTCTTGTGTTCTGATTCTATAGCTCAGTAAAAACCACAACAGTTTCACCGGTTGAAGATCTGGTAAGAGTTGATGTAGGTACAAATCGTCACCTGACAATAGGCAAGCCAAAAGTAAAGCTAAAAATGATCTTGTGGTTTGAAAATTGATGCTACAAAAGTAGATTCGGATGGTGGAAAATAGTGAAGTCCAGAGAGTGTGTAGCGACCGAACGACCAATAGTCGGTTGGAACAACGGACTGACAAACCCTAAAGTTATTCGATTAGACCAGACCACGTTCCTCTGTATAGCTCACAACGCGTTTTTGAGATACTCGTATTATATTATATCAAAACACAAACTCTGTGCTCAATATAAACGGTTCTAATTAAGAAAGCAGAACAAATTACATACAAAATACCTCAAACGGTACAGCCTGTGCTATACAGTCAGAAGTTTCTCTAACGCAAAGTAGCGCGCTAAACAATGAAAGAGACAGTTAATACTAAGGGGTTTGATACCTGAGAATCAATAAACATATTCCCAACAAGATGGAATCAAATATCCATCCGCAGGGATTCCAGCAATCCTCCCAAGCAGACGATCAAGAAGTTAACAATCACACACTGAACCACGCAGTGACCTTGAGCTTAGTCAAACACGACCCTACTGTCAGAGGTACGGCAACATGCAATTGAAAATTAGGTAACAAAAGATAAGTCTTTAATCAAAATCACATAATAAAGGTTCAAACGGGGAAGACTGAA
Source organism: Schistosoma bovis (assembly GCA_944470425.2). NCBI lineage: Eukaryota > Metazoa > Platyhelminthes > Trematoda > Strigeidida > Schistosomatidae > Schistosoma > Schistosoma bovis. Next base: position 44,630,154 of record OX103956.1, on the reverse strand, counting down.
GAACAAAAGATATGGTTAAACGAGATCGGTGTAAAATCCAAACTTCGGTTTGGATGTTGAAGAATAGCCGACTGGGGACTTTAGACACGCGCCCTTTCCCGTCGAAATCAAAACAAGTAATCCGGTAAATAGCGGTTCTATAATTCATCGTAAATTTAAATGTAAATCGTTACCTAAACAAATATTACCACCCGGCTATTCAACCAATAATTGTTCAATCAATAAAATCTAAATTACAATAAATAAAGAAGTTGATAGAAGATGAGGGAAAATTACCAGTCAAAACAAATGAACGTTATTCTATCCTGACTGGATAGAACACACACAAAAGGAGGAGCAAATCAATATGGCTACCGCCAAGAACAAGTGTCAAGTAAAACAACACAGATGAAGTTCAGGAAGAAACACAGACTTAGTGAATGCGTAAGAAAACAAAAACTATAATAAAAAATACAAGTATTAGCAATTCAAATGTAATCAAAATACAACAACGTACAACTAAGGGGATCAATAGGAACAAAGTACAAGTATATACATGGAGGGATTTTCACCAACACAGAAAACCTTCGAAATGGATCTTACACCGGCCCCCAAAATCCCTCCATACCACACAAGCTACCTTGATGCCTACGGTCATGGTTCATTATATAACATATCACACCATAGGAACGAGTAGGACTTACAACAGTACGCCTACTCGACCTAACTACATTAATAACAACAAAGACTAATCCAAAGCTTCAAGGAGACCTGCTTCACCTGTTCTCTGGTGATCAACAATAACAGTCGTGATATAGACCTAATCACTCTTCCCCAAACTCCACCCATGCTGTTGGATGAGGGCCTCACTGACAATTCAATGTTTATCTTCTGATTCGACTGCTGCACAAACTTGCTTAACTCAGAAACTGTCCCCACGAAGCTTGACGCACTGTCACTGTAAATCTCTGGAGGTTTCCTTCTTCTTCCAATAAAACGTAATAGAGCCATTAAAAATGAATCAGTAATCAAACTACACATCATTTCAATATGTACTGCCCATGTTTGCAAACAAGTAAACACATATCCGTATCCTTTTTCTAATGATCTTCCTATGTGTCCTTGTTCTTTATGACAATGTCTAATTATCATTTCCGTCACTAAGTGTCGACTGGGTAAAATTACTGAATGTTTAAAAGCATTTGGGAAACCTGAGTATCTTAGTCGACCTCTAACGCAGAGTAACCCATCAAGAATTATCAATGATAAACCTTTCAGATCACCATGGCTTACTACTTTACTGCTGTTTTTAAATTCACTAAGTAATTGTCCATACACTTCTCTCTGAACCAACAATAAAATCTTACGCTTGGCAATTTCAAGCTCTTTGACCTTTAAGCATCCTAGATGAACGGATCCTTCACAACTCGGTAAACGAAGTACCATCAGGAATTCGATGAACCTTCTAAACCAGGTTACAACTCTGACTAATTTCAACCACTCGGAATAATAAGAGAGAACAGGTCTCTTGTTGTACGTTATACTACTCAAGTTAACCACAGCAGTTTTTCTAAACTCAATATCGTCAAGAGTAGGTTCCAGACAGTCAGTGATTGTTATATAAAATTCGCCATGCAATAAAGTAGGACATTTGAACCAAGATTCAAGATCGGTCATTTTTTGTATACTTCGTCGACATAATAATTCACTTATATGCTTAACGAAACTCTTTGCTTGCTCACAAGTGGGAATGGATATCAAGCAATCATCAACATAGAAATTATTCTTGACATCATCTACAACATAACCATCATAACCGTCAGAGAATATTTGGGCCGTCTTATTCAGAGCAAAGTTCGCGCAAAATGGCGATGATGTGGCATCAAATGGATGGGATGTCATTTGAAACTGGGATGGTTCCCTCGACATGTCTCCCTCCTGCCACCACAGAAATCTTGAAGCTCCTCGATCAGACTCAGTGACCTTCACTTGCATGAACATTTCTTCAACATCTGCAGGGATTGCAACTGCCTCCTTGCGAAAACTTATTAATATACACCTTAACTCAGCGGTGGTATCGGGTTCTTGATAAATCATATCATTTGGGGGAACCCCTGCAAACTGGGCGGCACAATCAAGGACCACTCTAAGATCTGGTTTTTTCATGTTTAATACTGCATGATGAGGTTGTAGGGCCAGTGAAATGTCACTGAGCCCTAGCCGAATCATCCGGCAGTTGGATCACTGAATGTCGAACAGATCGTCGCTCCCTGCCAAGGTCATGTACAAGAAACGCGCATTAGTTAATCATACGCCATGGACTGGCCCATGCGGCAATGGTCTTACTTTCGCCTGTATCTACCTTAACTAATATATTTCTGTAATAACGTCCCTTGTGTTGTACAGTCTTCAAAGCATCTATAGTACCTTGTTACGTCAATGGGGGTAGTCCACGTAAGGTGCTGACCACGAGGTGTGACTTCGACATTAGCTAGTTTGTCACACCATTCATGTCTAACTCGAGTAGGCCTCCAATCATTTCGACATAGATCATCTACGTTGGTGATCTACAAGGTAAATACCATCGAGGGCGATAATAAGACTGCAGATATATTTCAAAGACCCTCTCCGCATTAGTCTTAGTAAAATCACTTTCAGTACTTTTGATATACTTGATGGTCAGACTGACATCCTTCGACAACATACCCTTTAAACTTTGTAATCTACGGTTTGCTACTTCATAGTTATCCACTTTCATATCTGGATTCTTTTTCCACGGTACAGAAACTACAAAATGACCGTTGTCGAAGCGCGTGCCCCCTTCCACAATCTTTATAGCCATCTTGTCGTCTACTGATAATGATTTATCACTTAAAAAAGCATCTGAAAACTCTACGTCATAAGGCTTACGTATTTCGTTCTCTAATGTCTGTATCTTACTGGTATGATTAACAACTCTTTTCCTATATTCCGGGCATGATGGCTTATCATTTACGACGTTGCTTGTCGAGTCAGTGTGCAGCAGAGCGTGATGTCTCCTCTCGCAACTGTCAACCTTACAGAGCCTTGTCATCTTTCATTCATTAACCTTATGTCCTTGTCTAAGACAGACGAAACAGATACCCTTGCTTTTAGCGTGAGACCATCGATCTTGAACTGTAAGCGCTAAGAACTGTGGACATTTATCAATGGCATGGTCGTAGGAACACATACTGCATTTAGTTTTCATTGTCGAACTATTCCCTTGCTCTGATTGCACGTGACAGTTCGTCTTTACGTTATGTCCTTTTCTAGAACGGTTTGCTAACCGTCCAAATCTACTACAAGCCACTCTCGCACGCGATGCGATAAACTGAGTGAGCTCGTCGAAGGTCGGCTCCCTGTTATCTTCAGTCAATTTATCCACCCAGTCCGCCCACTGGGCTTGCATAGGTTGAGGCAAGAGTCTCACTATTCTTCCCAAGGTAACTAAGGAATTTAGATCAGAAGTATAATTCATTTGTTCCAAGACCATGGCACAGTTTTCCATTTTAATAGCCAAGTTTGATAGTTGGTCCCCGTCAATATACTCAAAATTCACAGCACTGAATAAGTCCTCTAGTGTTTCTCGAGCAATTACGTGAGTCTGTCCGAATAAACGTTTAAAATCTCCCTTGCTCTTTTATAGCCAGAGAATGCCTCCATCATGATGCAACCTTCAATAGCTGTTTTAGCCTTGCCCTTACAATAGTGTATCAAATAAAGCAAGCGCTGGCTATCATCCGTGACTCTTGATGCTACATACGTCTCAAACTGCCTTATAAACTTCCAGTATCCTCTTGGCTCTCCATCGAAATAACTCAGTTCAACCTTTGGTAGTTCTGGGCCAACAACATGAACTATAGGCAACATGCTCTTTCCTGGTAATTCAGGCCTTTGCTTCTCCTTTAAACTAAGATCTTTTACGTCATCTGACATCGAATTAAGACTAGAATCACTACCATGATAATCAACCCTATTTGAGTCTGAACCATGACCCTTAAGGACGTCAAAAGGTACTTGCTTGACAATAGGGGATTCTTCATTAACATCGACGAACTTTGAGCTTGATTTCCTTCGACGATTAACTGGCATTACAAGCGAAACGACCAATTATTTCCAGAAAATCCGCGAACGATTACCAAAGGATTTCGGCCAAGTAATAATTGTTTAGAACTGTAAAATCCAAACTTCGGTTTGGATGTTGAAGAATAGCCGACTGGGGACTTTAGACACGCGCCCTTTCCCGTCGAAATCAAAACAAGTAATCCGGTAAATAGCGGTTCTATAATTCATCGTAAATTTAAATGTAAATCGTTACCTAAACAAATATTACCACCCGGCTATTCAACCAATAATTGTTCAATCAATAAAATCTAAATTACAATAAATAAAGAAGTTGATAGAAGATGAGGGAAAATTACCAGTCAAAACAAATGAACGTTATTCTATCCTGACTGGATAGAACACACACAAAAGGAGGAGCAAATCAATATGGCTACCGCCAAGAACAAGTGTCAAGTAAAACAACACAGATGAAGTTCAGGAAGAAACACAGACTTAGTGAATGCGTAAGAAAACAAAAACTATAATAAAAAATACAAGTATTAGCAATTCAAATGTAATCAAAATACAACAACGTACAACTAAGGGGATCAATAGGAACAAAGTACAAGTATATACATGGAGGGATTTTCACCAACACAGAAAACCTTCGAAATGGATCTTACAATCGGAACAAAGGTTATAATACACAACAGGGAGAAGGAACAAATAAATGACAATACTGTTCAACAAAGAAGCTGAAGTGGGATTTTCATCGTTCTCTTTCCGTTACAGAGTGAGTTTCTTCTTACCTAGGACTCATTATCTTGACATTAATGGACCCTACAGTTGATGGGTAGTGGCAGTGGGCCCCAACCACACAATCCTCAAAGCTGAACACGAGACAACTGGGAAACTAGATGTTCAATATTTAACGCGGAGAAAAACCAAAACGATGGAGAATGCGAGAACAATGAATTGAATCAGTTCGAATTGATCGGATGGCATGGCTCGGCTTTGCAGTCGTGGTCACTGTTTAGGGTTGTTATATACCTTTTATCCATGTTAAATATATTGTTCCATCCCCAGCCTAAATGTGTTCTTCACCGTATATTGATGATTGTTACGATACGATGATTTGGTTTAGGCAACAACAAGTTCTCAACTTTGGGGATTTACCCCCTTTGTTATGGTTTACCCTTAACCCATCTAGTTGACCTTTTAATTCTCATATATAAATGTTCTTAACAAGTATATATGTGATCAGACTGTTCGAAATGTATCGCGCATATATATTACATAATTCTGATAAACTTCGTCTTCTCATTCCATTATCGAAATTTATCAAAGGGACTAATTGTTTTAAATTTTTCAAAATTCTCACGCCATGTAGGTGGGTTAATTGTGCTGTCCAGAACTTGATTACTGTTTTTGTCCAGTGTAACTTAAGTTAGTTATCTCTTCTAGAATAATAGTTTACAGCTCGATATGATTGCTAAAAAGCGAGCTAAAGCCGCTAGAGACTTAAAGTTAATGGGATGTCTCAAATCAACCTTTTGCTGAAGGTTTAGGAAGTTAAGAGCTGACTTTGCTAAAAAGGTATCTTTTAACCACCACTGGCTGTGAAAACCATCGTTCCCTTGTTGTAGAAGTTGAGAGCACGGCGATTGCAGAGCAGTGTGACAGTATTGTCTCACAATCAGCCACTGCCTCATGTAGTTACTGCAGTGTCCAGCCATTACAGCCAACCGTATGGTTCATCTTTATCTATTAATAAGCTATAGATTGTCAACAACTTGTTGGCTTACGAAGGCTGTGACGGTAAGGAACACTTAGTCTATAATGTGCATAGTTTAAAGGATATTGTTGACGATGTTATCGAGCACGGGAATTTAGTGTCACTTTCTGCATATCCTTTTGGATTCTGTATGCCAAAAATTAGGTGTTCAGCACACTGAGGCTTTTCCGCGGCTAAACAAACTGTATAGCGATATGCAGAAGTTTACTTCCAAAGTGCACTGAATCAGGACATGGCAGACAATTTGACTGAGTCTGAGGTTAGTTATGATTCTTGTAAGGGAGCCATCACTTGCAAAAACTAAAAGCTAACAACCACCAGACCTGACAATGCTGTTATTGCCAACGGGAAACCAGGGTTGATAACACAAATTATTGATGGAAGCAGGATAAGGGTTGAGCATTTCATAAACCGTTAGATTTTTTTACTGACCCATTTCCCTCTAGTACTATAGACATATTCAGGCATTCTACCGTAAGCTACGAATGTACGTAGATCACACCTGCAGATATACTTTGTAAGTATATCTGTATACCTACACAGCTATTTAAGGTAATCATTCCCCTAGGACATACATGTCAATAACATGACATCATTTCTCAATGACTGTCACAAATGTAATATTTTTAGCAGTAAGTAGGCCTGCTGATTAGTGCTTTGACCTACTTCATCTTGAGATGTGATCAAATATTCACGAATATATCGCTGTTTTAATTACAGCGATAGATCGATTAACGTTAAGTTTCTTTGACACTGAGTAATTGACTAAAAATAATGGAATATCGCAGAAAAAACTGTACGTATATATTCTTGCCTGGCTTTTCCGTGATATCTGTGGAAATTTGTTGAGAAGTATCGCCTTAAAACGAGTTTGCAAAAATTGTAATAAGATTATGGTGAAATTTTGGGGAAAAGCGCAAAATTTCCCCCAAACTGAAAATTTTCTGGGATTTACTAATAAATATAAACCGACTTCCCCAAAGCATAATAAGATTCTGGGGAAATTCCCCAGGTCTGGAGAAATTTTGGGGTTTTATTGCCATTTCCCCAAAGTTTACTATAGCTGCTTCCCCAAAATGGGTTAAATTTTCCCCAAATTGGGAGATTGGGATGATGTGACTTCCACACAGGATCTTATAGATTAAGCAGTTACATTATGACAAATCCACAATGTTAGGATTAGGTCTAATATTAGATCACTACTAATATCATTGTAGACCATAATTCTACAGATGTTCGCCCCGTGATTTCAGCTCAGTACGGTTCTCTGGACTCACCAGCTAAGTGGACAAAGCGATGGTGTTTGAAGCGATCGATGTTAGAGTTCCGGAGAGAAAATGAACTCAGGAATGCAGGTATATCCACCCTACGAGTCCTGACTGCGACGAGAGGCGCGGTTTAGATTCCACTGTTAACCACCATCCGACTGTTTAGAATGCAATATCGAGGTGGTCCTCACATGATGGACCTGAAAATTACCGAGATCAAAATAACCGATACGAATGTGTAGTGAACTTCTTCTATCAAGAGAACGCGATTGGTGTGATGGAAGCAATTGTTATTATTGTAACCAATTGTACCACGGATTGTTTTACCGTACTGCAGCCATCAACTGCCTTCTGATATTTGGCTTACGGAGGATCTTATCGGTTAACTGGCACATAGTCTTCCTGTGGTGGTGATCATAGTCAGCGGAGACTCGACGCCACACCACAAACGCATCAGTACTAAAAAAAGGTTTATGTGGCTATCAATGTCTGTTTAATATAGATTTCTTTAACAAAACTGAAAGGCTTAGACGTATTATTTGGCTAGCAATAAATTTGCAGTCAGTGGTTATAATCATCCCATGTGAAATGGTTTGTCCAAACTTAACCAAAACCTGTTTAACAGAAGGAATAGTTTGAAGAGCGCTTTGAAATGTTCTACTAAAATATATTGTTATTCCTTTATTCTTTCGCTCTGTCTTGTATTTAAACTTCTTACTTATAAATCTTGGGACCATGTTTCATATTTCCCAATGTTTTTTGTCTGGACCGTTATCATTTAACCTTAGCAAGGATTTAAAGACTTATTGTAGTATAATGCCGGGTCATAGATAATAAGGTCGTAATTTACTAAACTCAGGGTTACAGAGTGGTTTAGTTCAGAATTGTTAACCTTTGACCACCTGCTGGAAACGGTTATGCGGATCCTTGAAGGTAGATTTTTGACCTTATTTTGTTGTGGATACAATTATTGGTTCTCTGATACTTGATTTCTCTTTGTTAACCATACCTTTGGATGTTTACTGAGCTTTTCCTTGTACGAGAAACCTTTAAGTGTTTGGCGAAAATTGTACCGATTGAGGTACTTTGTATTTTGGTGTAAATTGGTTTCCTTGTAAACTTAGAGCCAATTAAATGAGGCAAAGAATTTGTGTTTGGATATAATTTAATACGACTGAACCAAACAATCCTTTCGATCACGGTTTCGAATGTTTTGTACGTAAGCATGTGTTCATTTGAAGAGTCTTTCCATGGATACTTTTTTTGACTATAACCCTTTATGTTACTCTTGAATGTAAAACTGTTAATTTTAACACCTTAAGTTGAAATCCCGTTAACTTTTGGATATAAATGAGACTGTGATCATTTTCTTTAATCGTAGCATTGATTTTCAGGATATCTCACCCAGTTCATGTGAATTTGACAGTTTAATTTAGTTTCGTTTGACTTGGCTCCTAATCATGACGGAGGACATCTTTGTTTTCCTCAGTACGACTGTTCTTCTAACTGATCAGTCTGATCTATTCAGGAAGGAGGGAAATAAAGTTTAATCAGCAGGATCACCTTTTCTTTGATAAATGACAACTTTGTACCTCCTATTAGTTTATCTATCCAATATATTTCATATTTAATTATTTAGTCCGCTCAAACAACTCTTTAGGTTGTGTAGTTTAGTAGTTCTATTCGTTTATGTGATTTGATGTAACTTATATCAATGAACTATCAAACAATTTTTAAGCAGATGTTGCACAAAATCTCATTTAACTGCTATCGATTGGTTAGAAGTTTTCACGTAAGGTCATCGTTTTTAAATGACGAAAATATGAGAAAAATAAAGTAATGCATATGCACATAATATATAAAAAGAGAAAGAGCCACCTAGTGAAGTGGTCTTCAAAAGTTCAGAAGACCGGCTCGCCTATGAAAATACTGTTGATACGGTATAATCGGACGATTCTAACATCACAATACTTTAATAACGATAACTTAAAGACAAACAAGGAAAAAGGTGTCAAGAGTTGAGAAATTTCAGTTGAACGCAGCAAATGTTTAACCGAGTGACTTCCCCGCTGACCATATCGAAGAGAATAAACTTACACCAATTGTTTTGGGATAAGACGAGAATACCTGGCTGGAAGCTTTCAACGAGTTGTGTTGGTTTTCACTAACAAGGTCGACATCTATAATCCTCAGAGCTACTTGTTTTGGTAAGCCATTCAAAAAGGTATAAATGAACATATTTCTTCGTCGAAGGTAGCCTTTTGAAATGGTATCCTGAAATACGAGTCCTGAGAATGATTTGTCCTATAGAAGGCACCAAATCCGCACACAACACAGAGTGTGATAACATATGCGCAGCAAAAAAGAAAATAACTGACTGCCCGAGATTATAATGAACGATCATATCAGTGTTTCGTTCAGCCATAAAAGTTGTCATATGTTTACAACTCAATGGATGTAAGAATCCTGTTCGGTATGGTTTATATGAAATTGATAATAGAATGTCATGAAGTAAATTCATCTGCACACACACACATTTGCTACACGCTAAAAAACGGTTGAAAATACTCAATACTAAATAATGTATTTCCGTGTTCATCTTGTTTTGCTAATGAGGAATGGCAACTTGGACAGATGAATATATATGCCTAGTTCTACGTTGTACCCGACTGACTGTATTTTCGTAGACTAAGCCACTTTACTATAGGTACCACTTATTTTGTGCCAACTTTGTCATACCAGTAAACCAGCCTATACTCAGTAATTATTTTCAAAACCTATGGCCTCATCAAAATCACCAGTGTTATTCACCATATCAGATAATCAGAAACTTATTTACCTCAAAATACACTCAATTACCTGTTCAACTTGAGCTGTATGTTCAGAGATACGGTTGAAAATGTGAATAAGTTTTCAATTGCTAGGTGGTTACTAAATTATTTTGCGAACAAAATTCCGTCGTTTCTGAAGGGAGAAGTTCAAAAAGAATGCTACACTTACGAGACAATATGTAGAATCAATAGGAAACAATGAATCCTAGTCATGCCATGTTGCGCCGGACGTGTTACCTCGGAAGATTGATTAGTGGACGTTGAATTGAATAAATCAGGACCAAAATACATAGATCAACAACATCATTACATTAATAATAGTCCAATTTGATAAAGGATGAGATAAGGTCTCGCAGAAGTAAAACATGCGTGAGCGTTATAATGCACATGATCATATCGCAGCAATCACTCTGTGACTATTGATTTCAATGATTAATCAACGTAACCATAGTGGAGAAATAACTGGGAGACAAGTTCGAAACCATTCACCTCGTAACTTCACTAGGCACGATATTAGTAATTCGCCTGCTGAATAGTAAACGAACTCCATGTTAGTCTAGGACCATGTCTCTACAGCGAATCATGCCAAAAAACTTGGAAACCGAACTTACGAATATTGCAAGGGAACGAACCTCACACAGCAAATGTTAGTTTCGAGATAATCTGTATAAGCCTTAGTTTACGAATGAAATAGACCAAAGTAATGACATACCATACAAATTCCCAAACTGTAGTCTTTGGTGTCTCAACCCTAGAACCACAAGTTGAGAGCGAGCGCTGTATCGATATAATGCTGGAAGTGGATATTGAGAACAACAGATACACTTACTTGAGAACGAATACACTTGCATTGTAGAGATGATGCTTACATCGAACCAAGCTAATGTCATTTTCACCAACAGCACACTCATCATTAGCCGAGTACGTGCCGTGGAACTTCAGGAAGAATCTTATTAGCTAAACGACGAGGAAACAGATAACTTACAAGTCTGGGAAATTGCTTTACGTATATTAGATTTATATCACATACCGATATTGATAATAGCAATTCACATCAATAATATTAGAATTACAACGCTTTTAAGGTGTTTACATATGGTAAAATACAATAGTTCACTTCATCAACTTGAATAGTATGATTAAGATAGAAGCTCCTATGAAATTAGAAACTTATCAGTGTAGAAAATAAGCTCGAAAACACATACACAAACACTAAAGGACAAAAAGATGAAGGCGCAATGAAAGTGATTTGAAAAGACACTAAGTTAAGTTTTACAAGATTACATGTATATTCAAGGAAATTGACGTGTCTTTGTAGAAATCCAACTTTGAAAAAGACAAATGAGTAATTTTGCGAACAAAAAAATATGAGTTCATTTGTTTTTTTATTTATTATAAATGATGAATGAATATAGCCGGAATTGAACCGAAAGCGAAGGCATTGGAAGGGTAGAGGTATAAATACCGGACTAGGATGTAAACCAGATTTATATAAGGTGGATTTGTTTACCCAGGATGCTGTTGTGGTACATTTAGAAGTGAAGTTAAAAGAACTGATATAACAGAGACTGAAAACAATTTTGACAGTAAAATTATTAATGGTAATGAAATGAAACAAAATAACACTTAGTTTATGATTTATGTAGCTGCCAAAGTTGTAGCACCTTGTGGGGTAGTGTAAATTGTTCTGATTTGTCGATCATTTCCCGATATTGAATGCCCTTCAGGATTCATTCGAATTAAATGAGCACCGTTGATTTCAACTTTGAAAGCTCTTGATACACAGGAATCGACAGAAAAAAGTTGTTCAGAATTGAAATTCTCACCAACTGTAGGTGTTGAAACGTAGATGGGTTCTAAGGGTGCATCATTTACAGCTGTAGTCAATGTTGCAACCGGTTGTTCATGAACCTTGAGTGGAAAGAAATGAAAATGATTAGAAATATTGAGCATCGAATCATACAAATTTTATGATTTACACTTAATTACTATAATACACAAATGACTTCTCGATTGCAAATATTTTGATTTGATAAGGAATAATTGTTGAATAATCCAATAAAGTTGAACATAAAAAAACTAATACTCTGTGACGGATGACTATGATTTAACAAGCATCTAATCCATGTTGGATACAACTATGAAACACAATTTTAATTCCAGTTATTTAAGTATGAGGACAACCATTCTATATGCAATACCTGTAACAACTTTGTACAATTAGAATAATAAACAAGTATTTAGTCGATTTAATGATTGGTAAAAATGTAGCACACAAGAAAAAAAATGTGTTGATTAACCAGTAGTTAGAAATCAGTTTAACTTGTGGCAAGCCCATTTGTCTATTCATTGTAACTCAAACTCTTAATTCACTATGTTAATTCGGTGTGTATGATCGAATGCATGTCTGTACATTAACTCTTAAGCTATCCTCCTATTGGTTTCAATGTGCAGATAATCGATAATTTATCCACACCCGATTAACTCTCAAAAATATATATGGATTTTTAACACACACACACACACACACCCTCCCTCTGTTTCATCGTGTGCTTGCTCGCCATACGCTTGTGGATTATTATTCATCTTTAACAATAAAATAAAATATCTCTACAACTGGTATTCAGGCTTCTGAATAATCTCGAGTAAATCCGTAATTCTACTAGGAGATTAAGCCTACCTAAAATACTCAGTTAACGGGATATTATTTATTGGAGTCAGATATTGAGGACATTAGCCTCAACAAACTCCACTGCCTACGCAAAATACTTCAGATCCGTTGATCAGATACTATCAGCAACAACCTACTGTGAGAGAACAGACCAAATTTTAGAGGGGGAAGAAGCAGTGAAAGTGGATAGGACGCACAATGAGGATAACACCCAACTGTGTCACAAGACAAGTCCTTACTTCAAATCCTCAAGGCCAACGGAAGAGAAGAGGAAGACCAAAGAACACACTACACCGAGAAATGGAGACAGATATAAGAAGAATGAACAACAATTGGAGAGAACTAGAAAGGAAGGCTGAGGACAGAGTGAGTTGGAAAATGCTGGTTGACGGCCTATGCTTTATTGGGAGTAACAGTCGCAAGCAAGTAAGTAGAAATCAGTTACTGGTAGGATGAAAAAAACATGACAATAAACAAAAACTTGGTTCTACATATTTATTATAGAATTTAAGAAAAATGTGAATTTTCACTCAAGAAATTGTAACTTGTACCTGTCTAACTGATACAAAATAAAATTTAGTGAGTATTGTGTGTGTACGAGAAGCGCTACAGAAATTTGGTTGAAAAGTCAGATGGCTTTTTTAGTAGTCACAAGGTACTTGACGCTTAGTGTGGTGTATAGTAATCTATATGTAATCACTGACACAATTTCATCAATTCATGTAAGATTTCGTGAAAGAAATTTAGATACAAAATAGAAATATATCGAAGTGAACAATAAGAGTATGAAATAGATATGGGACAATATACAATAAAGATTGAGATATTTGGATAGTTATATTAACAATTTTTTCTTATTCTAGGGTAGATGAGACTATTAATTATGGACGACCTATGAGCAACGCCAGACTGATCTTAAGTGTGTCCACCTAATGTGAGGAATTAAAATTATGACATCAGTTATAATGTCAAAACTCTATTTATTCGAATGAATGAGTGAATTTCGCGTCAAACTCCATAACTTATAGTCTCTCCCTAGGGTATTTACATAATGAAATATAAAATTTCATGTATTTATAAATTTGCTAGTGCATATAACAAACAAAGATATTGAACTGGAAAAATGAATAATTTCTTAAAATATTTAGTAACAATTACTCCTGAAGAATAGAATATTCATTAACTGATTGGATTTAATTTACGAATAGATAGAAATGTCCAGACAGTTCTACTGTACGGAACTGAAACTAGGAGAACTAATACAATCATCATCAAGAAAGTACAAGTATTTATAAATAGCTGTCTTCGCAAGATACTCAACATCCATTGGCCAGATACCATCAGCAGCAGTCTACTGTGGGAGAGAACAAACCAGATTCAAACTGAAGAAGAAATTAGGAAAAGACGATGGAAATGGATAGGATATACATTACGCAAATAATCAAACTGCATCACGAGGCAAGCCCTAACTTGGAATCCTGAAGGGAAGCGGAAAAGAGGAAGGCCAAAGAACACATTACGTCGGGAAATAGAAGCAGATATGAAAAGGATGAATAGCAACTGGAAAGGATTGCCCAGGACAAGGTTGGATGGAGAGTGCTAGTGATCCTCAACGAGGAGTAACAGGCGTAAGTTATTAAAATTTATAGGCATAAGTATCAAGTTCATGTTTCTGACATTAAATCATGAACATTTTAAATGATTAAAAATGATGGAGTGTTTAAATTTTCTAAATGTCAGCCAGTCATAAACAGTTTTTAATCTATTGTCATTTGCATTAATTTAAGGGGTCACAGTTTGCACCAGTACAGTCAGATGAAATTAACAATAACAACAAAAGACAATGATATAATATAATTAACGGTGAGAATAAGGTTAGAATAAGATATGAATACTAAGTTCAACATTTAGAAGTTAATAAATAATAAAAATGATTTGGAACCAAATCAAGTTAATAATTTAAACATACATTAGAATTACTTCACAACCTTTTAAATACAGTCTAAACACAGACTAATGATATGTTTGATTTGTACGATCATAATCTACCACAGTCAACATACTATTATAATAACCAGCATATCAACCCATGGTAAGTGGTGGTTAGGTTTATGCAACGCTTCATTTATTTAAACACAGACACTGGTACAAGGAGGTACCAGATATATGTGCACCATACTCCATCATTCGGTTTGTGGGAGGGCTGGAATAATGCACGGGCTCCCTATCCCAAGCAGGCGGTTTTCTTTGGGGGCCACATCCCGAGCGTTTGACGTAAAGACCCAATCCACAGGGTAGTGGAGCAACATCAAAAGATGCAGCCCCATGGTAGTCGGTGACCGACAGTAGGTTCCTACGCCGTTTGTTCCATCAGGATCCGAGGCCCCATGTGCACCATTGGTTTGATATCAGGGTTTTCCAACTCCCTTACGTGGATACTTCATATCTATCAACTCAGTTAAGGCGTCGGAAATTCATTTTCGTCCTCTTAATTTCGAAAAATACATCCCCGCCACGAGAAGGCAGTGACTGTATACGCGTAGTCATGTGAGAGAATTTCAAGAGAAAGAGAGCTGACTCTCCCCTATCCTCGACTGTATCGGGGCATTTGGGGGCCAGAAGTGTATTTATTACATTGCACCTTCGAAGTGCAAAGTACTTTTACAAAACTGACAGGACCTTGATTATGCACTCACCCTGGGTAGTGAGCAGGTAGAAGTAATCGAGAAGTTCGGGTATCTAGGTAGCTGCATAAGTGCTGGTGGTGGCGTGAGTGATGAGGTCAATGAAGGTATAGTGAAAACCAGAGCGGCTTATGCCAATCTCGGCCATCTTTGGCGCCTTCGTGATGTTAGTCTGGTTGTAAGAGTTCGGGTCGACAACGCGTCCGTGAGAGAAGTTTTGATATATACCTGTGGAACCTGGCCACTGAGTTGAGGATCATCGTTGTCCGAAAGATTGTTGATATCTAGTGGCAACACCATATTAGTAATGCAGAGGTTCGGCATCGTGTGTTCAGGCACAGTGACGATAATTCAATTGGTATATCTTGAAACATCGATTTCAGTGTTCAAATAAATAAATAACAAATAAACTTATGTAACACATGTCCCATCCACTTGATTCAATGAAGGTTTAAAGCCTGATTGAGAGATTTACTACATATACCTATTGCTTTGAATATCGACAACACAAAAAACATTAAAACTTACTGTTGGATCAACCATACGAGGGTTGCTGATTAAAACATATTGTTTTCCGTCTGCTGAGCCTCGAACAACAGCATATCGATAAGGAGTTGCAGTATTAATTGTTGTATCTATAATAAAACATGTGCATTTTAAGATTTATTAATCTAAAAATGAGTTTCACAAATAATAGAACGGGTATATCAGTGTTAGAGAAAAATCGTATTTTCCCACATAAATTGTTGGCTGGTTCAATTATTATGAGCAACAGTTTAAAATTAGTATTACAACAACATAAATGTTGATTAATAATAAAGAGGAACTTGTGTGATCGACTATAGGGAACACAAGACAGCTTTACAGACTAATAAAAGAAACTGGAATTAATAAGTCAAGTGTAAGTGAGATTATATCGGAAAAAGACGATACACTCATCTGCTCCAAGTCCAGGCGTTTAGAACGATGGGTGGAACACTTTAGGGAACAGTTCAGCTGGCCTTCAGCTACTCTACAACTACCCTCCATTCCCAGACAGTGTGAATGGAACATTGAAGTAGGTCCCCCAACTCTAACAGAAGTTCAAAAGGCTATAGTTAATCTGAAACGAGGAAGGGCAGCTGGTCCAGATGGATTGGCTCCAGAGGTCTTTAAGGATGGTGGTCCAATTTTAGCGATTAAGTTGACTAATATTTTAGCTAAGATCTGGGAATTAGACTTTATCCCATCTAACTGGTCGCAATCACTTATCGTCCCAACATATAAGAAAGGGTCAAAATCATCCTGTGACAACCACAGAGGGATTAGTTTAACAAACATAGTATCTAAAATACTGGCCTCGATAATTATCAAACGCCTAACTAAGACTCGTGAACTACAAACTCGAGAGAACCAAGCTGGCTTTAGACCTGGTCTGAGCCATGTTGGTAGATGCAGACTACTTGGTTGGGGTCCGCGTGACTTTCGTAACCAATGGTTGGAGACTCTTGGTGACATGGCTCAGAATCGATCACAATGGCGTCGGTGTATACACTCCCTGTCTTCCCTTAAACCAAGAGACTAAAATCACTTCATTCTTTCTGTCTACGAACTAATTCTTTCTTCCTATACTATATCCTTATTGCAACCTTTGAACTAACCACTCCTATGAATCCGCTGTTCATCTTGCTGTGCTAATGAGGTATGGCAACCTGGACCGATGCACATATGTGCCTGGTCCTACGTTGTAGCTGACTGACTGACTGACTATATAATATCGCTTTCACACTGTTAAATAATAATGACCAGATATAAGATGTCAACTTAAAAACCTATCAATCTAACAAATTATGCAACTTCATGAAAAGGACTTTTCTGAAAACCTATTTCACTGATCAACAAGATAAATAATGTACCTGACAAGTAGTTGAACAATTACAACAGACTACTATCTCGGTGAAGGCAAACAAAACAAATAATAATATATTTTGAGATAGTACTGATAAATTGTGTTATGGAAGAGCGAATATCGAAGTGCAACTATTTGGACTAATTCAAGGATTGCTATTGTTTATATTTTTACTGTATGATTAGTAGGTGACTGCATTATTGTATTTCTATATTCTCTTAATTGTAAGCCGTCAGTGGACCCATTATCTATTGTTATGCATTTCACCATTCCTTAATTATAGCTAAATACTTATGAACTATTTGCTTCGCTCTCTGCCACTTATGACATCATATATAAAGCATGATTTAATATTTGGGATATGTTGTGGTCTGATAGTTCAAGTATATATGATAACAGTGTTCGAGATAGGAGCTGGGTGGTTGAAATATAAAAACAGAAGCTTAGCTGTTGTCTTCTATCATTCGAACTAAATGTTAGGGCATTGGTGGGGCAATAGGAGTTAAGCTTACGCATTATTGGTCAAAGCTAAGAATGTTAGGCTATAGACGGGTATACACGGGGTAGATAAATTATGATCACAGTTCTGAATAGAGAATCTAGCAATTCATATCGGTTAACTTCTTAGATATAACAAATAACTTCACTAACAGTTAGTGATCAATGTGTTCCACCGCTCTACATGATGTAATCCAATGACTCATGTTCCCGCATATGACTGAGAACTGAATGAAAGTCGGTATACAGATATTTATCCCGAAAATATAATTGTTGATTTAACTAGTATGGTGAGACAATTTTTGTTACGTGGATTTTTTCTATAATATACACCTTATCGGTAGAGTTTGGCTATTGTGAAATATAAAATGAAATTCATGACCAGGTCAATAGTTAGGTTCAACACCGATACAGCTGAAAGGTAAGTGAATTATTTGTTTAGCTAAGTTCATCTCATATTTTATTGTCAGGGTCAGTGAGGTCATCTATAAGCGTTAATAATGTTTACATTTCGAGTCTTAACTTCTACTCTTTCTACTTAGTTGGTTAGGGTTAAGTGTCGTAAGTGCGGATAGTAAAGATGAACATTTGTTTAAGAACATTTTTTCAAATACAAACAATACACGCAACATACTTGCTGGCGCTGGACTCTGGTGATGAGTTGTCCCTGAATTCTGAGTGGTATTTGACACTGTATTATTAGGAGTATGTGATGTGTTTCTATTGTAAGCAATGAGACGCTTACCAAACAAACGATCACTAGCAGTTTGATTAGGATTTAAACGATCTGAAGGAGTTGATGTTGTAGTAGTAGTAACTAGTTGTAATAACTTGGTAGATGTGTTGGTCAGATTCCCAGAAGATCCAGACTCTTCCATAGTTATGGAATTGATAGGTTTTTGTAACTGTCCAGTACTGCCAGGATTAAATACATTAATAGTACGACTAGAGGATGTTGACAGATCAACATCATTATCGGACGTTTCGAAAACTGAAAATTACGATAATAACATGGGGATTTAAGAAAAAGGCACCATAAACACTGGAAATTATCATTTGCTAAAATTTTGTGATTAAACTCAAAACCATTATTGTGGAAAGTCATTGTATCATTATTTCACTTACCGTTGAAGAACTGATAGCTAGTCAATTTTCGCTTTATATGATAGATATTACATATTAAGAGGACTGAAGAATGATCCTAAAAACCATTCGGATGATACTTAGATCGTGAGCAGCAGTTCAGTCGAGGACCTCAGTTTCGTCCTATTTGAGGATTGTCAGCTGGATGTAGTACGTAGATCCCTATGTAGATGTCCATACTGCAGATTCCCAAATATAAAAAACACATGCCCTGGATTCTCCAGTTAATCAAAATCTATTTATTCCAAATAACTTATGACATCATAGGTACATCAGGGTAATCAGAGCAAAACCCACATATACCCCAATGCCCTGGTATGGCCGAGAGTGGGGTGGGTCCGCCCTCCCTCTCGAAATACTCTCACACGGCCACGCGTATACAGCCTCTGCCAGAGAAGTCCTACTCACTGCCTTCTCGTGGCGGTGTTGTCTACGAAAATGAGAGGATGAAAAGCGAATGTCCGGCGCTTTAACCGGATCCAAAACCAATGGTACACATGGGCTCCAGTATGCTGAGGGAACAAATGGCGTACGAACCAATTTTTGGTCACCGGCTACCATGGGACTGCATCTCCTCACGATGCTCCACTGCCTTGTGGATCAGACCTTCAGGTCAAAGGCTCGCGGTGTGGCCCTCTAAGAAAACCACCTGCTTCGGTCTCGGCACCCAGGCAGTATCACAGCCCACACATACACAAATATGGAATGGCGCATATATATTTGGTGCCCTCTTGTACCAATATTTATGTGTTGAAATAAATACACACACACATATGCCAACAAAAAATGATCAAAATTCAGTCCTAAATACTTACGGAATAACCCAAACCCAAAGTAATTACTTCATATTATTTAGGAATCGGTATAATATTTTGGTCCAGTTCTTATAGAATGTTGGGTGGGAACTGTTTTGTCATGGATAATAATTCGCGTATAACCAGGCAACCTCAATTCGTACATGCTTAACGCCACTCCTTGTTGAACAATTTGCACCTAACCTAAGCACTACTATTAAGTTGGTAATTTCAATACACGTGACGCATGAGTCAAGTAAAGCAGTGGTCGATTATAATCGAAACAATTCCCGCTCCAAATAAAAGTGAGAAGTGTTTATTGACCACTTATCATCTTGATAAATGAGGTATTAGAAATATCCTTAATTCATTGTTCAAAAAAACTACTAAGCCTTACCTGTTGGTCGTGAAGCGACCAGTGAATTGGAGGTTGTCGAGTTGACAGTTCCTAGTGTTCGCTTTAAAATAGTAGGACGTCGTCGAGAAGAAACTGAACCAAGAGTAGAATGAGGAACTGACATGACAGGCTTCGTTACAGGAGTTGTGACTGAACGTGTTGTATTTGGCGCCATAAAAACACGAGAGATGATGGGTTGTTGAACGACCGGAACTAGAAAAGAAAACAGAAGACTATCATAAATCAAATACACTAATGATTACTATGCTAATATGACCAGGTTAAAACACATAAAATCGGAATATTCGTAAAACAACCTGAAGCATCTGAACTAACTAAAGGTTTTAAAGGAAAACTCTTATAGGTATTGAAACTTTAATTGCAATTCTTATGATGAAGAAAACTTTTTTTCGTTACTCTGTGAAATATAGTTGAAATCAATAACATTTTTCTTGAACTAACAGTTATTATATGTAATGTGTTATCTTGAATTATAGAGAGCATATCATTACAATTGTCGTATGTAAACATTTCTTTCTAAGGAAATTTATAACATTGAAATTATGGAAATTGAATAACTAGATATTATCGCTTGATCGATGCATGATAGATGGGCATTTGTTTTTTTATTACACTCTACTGGATCAACACTAATATCTCTGTTATAACTGTATTTTAAAAATCTAGTTTGGTTATGTAAGTACTTCTATGGAGCACAACAATAAAATATATTCTTCGGTGTTTGTAGAGTTTGGGATCTAGCTTTACCAACCATTTAAGACAAGTTATGCATCCTGATGCAGTAATTAGATATTAATTCATATACTAGGTATTATATGTAGTTCGACAGATGGGGATTATTAAATTATATCCTTGCGAAGAGATGAACACTATTGATGAATAGAAACAAGTGGTTAGTGATAGTGAACAGGTAAACAATATTCTGTCGTTATACTATTGAACAGTATAAATTTTTTTGGAGTACATTAGTGTCAAAAAGGAAGTTCAGAGAAACTGGATTTACATTATATTAATCTATTATAATCTATATGATTAAGAAATATATTTTAGTTATATGGAAGAGTTTGGGAATAATCTAAAAACTTGATTGTTCAACAATACATAATTTTTGACATAGCTCTTTTGCCTAGTGATTTGGTGGGACTATAATTTATGGACGACAATAGACTGACTTCGAGAGTATTCACTTAATAACTAGGACCAAATAAGGGTTATAAACCAGTATGAGAAACTAGAATTATGATTTACAGTTAATGATTAATGTTAGGAATTAGATTTAGGATTTTCATCACGAACTGACATCAACTATAATGCCAAAACTCTATTTAGCTAAGTGGGTGATTTCGCGCTATTCCAAATCTGATTGGTTTGTCCATAAATTGTAGTTTCGCCAGTAATTTTTCACTAATTATATATATAGAAAAGGTAGGGATTTTATGTAGTTGTTTAATTTCAGATATTTGGTTATTATACGAATCCATGTTTATTATCAATTTACCATTTAATGAAATTGAAGATAGTTGGTATTTCATTAATCATTAAAAAAGGAGATTAAGAGACTATTTGCACATTGATGTAGCAGTTTTTGACTGTGTTGCTGAACTAAATGGATGATTCAGAGAGTGCTCAATGTCGAAACATATAGACTGGGTTTCGCAAGGATTAACCATGCTTCGACAAAATTGTGACAATACGGATTATTGTTGGACAATCAATTGAATAGAGTTCATCACTATACATCACATTCTTTGATTATGAGAAAGGATTTGATAGTGTGGATAGGCGAACTGTGAAATTCACTTCGGCCATATGAAGCACTTGAGAGAATCGTCCTCATTATATGGTGGATCAAAATATTCTATCGGTAGAGAATTGTAGCGAATTAAAAATTGGAAAACATAATAAGAAACTATATAATATATAGTTCACAATTACCTGGGCGTGTAGTAGACTGAGTAAGAAGTGATGGCAATAAGCCTGACGAAACTGTTGTATTTCCCTTTGATACATTCGGACTATCAATACAAACTGGAACTTGATTAACAGAACTAATGGATGTCAATGTTAGAGGTGATCCAGAAGACAAAATTTGATGTGAATGATCGCTGATTGAGTGAATTTCTAATTCCGAATTGTTCACAACATAACTGTTTTCTAAGGGCTGATTAGACTCGCCAAGCGATTGTGAATTGTTACCAGACAAAACAGAGCACATTCCAGATGTTAACACATCTCCATCATGGCCAAGATCTAAGTCTGATAACGACCTGGTATATACAGTATTTGTAACCACAGATGGTGATGTGAAGACAAACGGGCTACAATTAAAAAACACAAGTTGAATTATTAGATGATGATTACATGATATCCTAATAATGGCAGTGATCGAAATATTAAACTTACTTATTATCAGAACCTGTGACTAACATAGTCGGTGATGCATTACTAGGTGCTGCGGTTGTAGAAGTATGAGTGGTTTTTGTTCTCAGCACTTGCATTGGTCTAACAGGAGATTTTCGTCGACTACTACCTGAAGATGAATTGCAGGATAACATTGCTCCAGTATCTGTCAATGTAGAGACTAATACGCCATCAGAACTGGTAGCAGTGTTTGAGCCCGTAATGATGGAAAGTTCTGGAGCAAGTAAATCTTCCTCCAGTTCCTCTTGAGACTGTTGAACTCGTCTATTAACGAGTCCATGTGGTTCCGCAGACTCCAGATCATCTTCATGTATAGCTGTTTTATCTAAATTGGTTCTTAAATGTGCTAATTGATCAACATTCGAACTAATGCAAAAATCAAGAATATTAGTGGTGTGTCGATCAATAGGAGGAGAAATCTCATCAGAACGAAACATAGTTTGCCGTAAAAATGTATTGGTAGGTTCTGCAAAAAAACAAAGCAAACATTATCTTAAAAACGTAATAAAAGTTCACTGAAGTGACATTTGAAATAGCAGTAATTCATTTGACTTAAAGTTCTAAAGCTCTTAAAGTTTACTTAACATCGCCTGTAGCCCTTTTGGGGTTACTGTCGGTCCCAAGACCGAGTAAAGTAGGGGGGTTTGGTATGGAGTCAATAACAACATTCCGTAGAAAACAATCTCGCTAAAACACGTCAACCAGAATAAACAAATTAAACCATTAAAACTGCCCGGAGAGTTGAAGGGAGAATTATGTCGCGTTATGCTGAAAGTCGAGATTCTTCGGAATTCGCGAGGCCGATGCCCCTTCTAAAAACCAGAGCAACAATTAATATATGTACATGGAATGTTTGGACAATGAGGGAGGCTGGGGGGACCAGTCAAATAGTTACAGAAATGACTAAATACAATTTTGTAGTTCTCAAAACAAGTGAAACACGGTAGACAGAAAATATTAGATTCGGGAGAGATGCTGTTATATTGTGATTATGAAAAAAATGCTTCGCGCAAGCAAGGAGTTTCACAGATGATGTCCAAAGAAGCACGTAAATCACCTATACGGAATCTCATGGATCCAGAATCATCAAGGCATTATTCAAAAAAAGGGGGAGATCACAATCAATGTCACAGAATGTTATGTACCCACCAATGATAGTAATAAAGATGATAAAGATCAGTTCTGAGGCTGCAATCGATCATAAGGAAGTGCTCAGGAAAGGATCTGAACATCCTGAGAGATCTAAACACCAAAGTCGGAACGTAAAACACAGGATAGAGATATCATAGGATGAGATGAACTGAATGAGAGAAAGGTACTAGGATGGTGACCTTTGCAAATTTATGTAGTTATAGGCGGCACTATATATTCCCCACAAACGCATACCCAGCAAAGTTACATGGGTCTCGCATACACTACAGAGAATCGGATCGATCATATTTGCATCAGTAAAAAATTTACAAAGTCAATGGAAGACGTGAGAACCAGGAGGAGAGCTAACATAACTTTAGATCACCATCTACCTGGAAGTTTCCAAGATGAAAGTGAAGCTAAAGAAACACTAAACAAGTGGGGAAACTGCACAAAGGAGATTTAATACACCCATCCTTCGATATGTTAACAAACTCAACGAATTTAAGATAGCTTTCAACAACAGGTACCAAACCCTACAAGATCTACTAACAGAAGGGGAAACTAATATGGAGCACAACTAGAAAAGAATCAGAGAAGCATTAACTTCAACATGTCAGGAGGTCATGGACCACAAGAATCATCATCAACCTTAAAAAATGGATCGCTATGAAAGCCTTGAACAATATAGCAATTAACAACTACCGAACAAGAGTAGTAAGCTTTCTATGGGTGGCACCAACTGGAAATCTTAGGGTGTTACACAATTGCTACGAGTATAATACAGATTGATCAAAACTGATAAACCGTCGAGTATACACTTGGTGTGCTACTAAGCAGGAGCGTAGGTACAAGACTGCCCCTCCCGCCGTTCTAAGTTTTCTGTCTTCGTGAGACAAAGACGTTACGGATATTAGCAGCTCCTGGTCTGTATCGATATTTCAGATATTACTATCAAATGAACATTATTAGAACTACTTGGTCCAAGTAGCTCAACCATTTTGTTTGATAGATTTGCAGCGTTCGTACGTTGGGAGTCAATGCATTCGATTCAAAATACATCCGTGTCCTCGTCCTGTTTGGCTGTACGAGCATCATGTGAATGATAAGAAAACCTAGATACACAAGATTTTCTGAATATATACCCCCTGCACCTTCCTCATTTTTGTTTTTGGTAGCAAACAGGTGTAATAGTCGGTCTCAATTTACCTTCGTGTCTAATCATTGCAGCATGTGGTATGTGCGGACGGGTGTGGGTTGCAGTTGGTAGCTGTTGGCACGAAAACCATTATAAGTGGTAGCTTTATTGAGTAAGAAGAGAAGGTTAACTTCATTACCCAGCATCTAGGATATCCATCTTTCTTTGCTAATCATACAGTTTTGAGGGACAGTAAGACTAACCTGACCGATAAAAACTAATCCACTGAACAAAGTATGACGGAAGCCAATAATTCGGACGCAATCGGAAAAAGACTTATCCCTCGATAGTTGTTGCATAAGTGACATGGACCCTTCTTAAAGATAAAGAAAATTATCGATTCATTCCATGGTGCTGGAACACTCCGTAATTGCCAGATCTTTGTACAGAACTCAATACCTTAACCCGAAGGTCTCCATTACTCTTAAAACAAGCCGGAGGTGTCATTTGGACCTGATGAATTGTGGTGATCTGAGAGTTGGTGTTCCTTGCGGAACCCTACCTGATTGGGTGGATTAATTGTCACCGGCTATGGAAGACAGGACAGTCTGATCGATGTCGCCAGAGCAGCAGACCAGCTGAACTGTTTCTCGATAAACTCGATCCAACGTTCAAGACATCTGCAGATGTTGTTGGTTGGCATCCCACTAGCTTATTCACTCACATAATTCTTGCTGCCAGTGCCCCTGATAGGTTGAAAGAGCTCCCGAGAGTTACAAGAGTATTAGCTCCCCGGAGTAGACCGACATGCTCCAATGAGCTGTAAGGAGCGTGTAAAAACCTAGTGTTTATAACCAGAACGTTTCGCCAAGCTATAAGCGACTTTACTTGTCACTTTTATGGTGTCATGCAACTGCAGTCAGTGCTCATCTACATTTTTCGGTGGGTTGATAACTAGCCTAGAACCTAGCTCAGTTTGATATCTAGTTGCAACAGAAGCCCTAACCATTTTGCTGACATCGATCCATTTACGGAGATGAATTTGTTGGCCACTGAAAAGTAAGATTAGCGCAAACAAGGGGATGATCAGATTCCAGATAAGTAATCCAAAAGAAGCAGCAGTCTTGTATATAACCATGCCAGTGGTGGCAGACCGCGATGTGATCAATCCGAGTCAAGGCTTGAAATGCAGATGAAGAAGGTCAGATAGCACGACGGCGATGACTGTACAGATAGTTAGCGCTAGTAAGAAACAGACTATAGACTGTGTGAATTTGCAGCAGACGGTCACTGTCATCTGACCTGCAACGAACAAGTCCTAATTAGTTACCCGAACGACTCCCGTCCCTAGACGCCCAACTTGTAAATTCAAGTTTGAGCTAATACTACAGTATTTGTGGAACACGCTTTCTAAAGAACATTTAACTGGTGGTAGAACTCATCCTTGATCGCATACCGATTGCAATCTGTTGGAATAGGCGAAGATAACGAAAGGACATCGTTTATCACAACGGTTCGTTTTCACTTCGATGGAACTTTCTAATTTAACAGCACATAATCGACTGTTAATGGGGACCCAATTGATTGGTGCTGTCCCAGCCTTGGAACTTAAAGCAACACCAACATCAGGAGAACCAGACAAAGATGCTACAGGACCTCCGGATAAACGCACGTGAAATAACATTTTAAGGCGGTAGATGGGGAGTGAATTCGCAATACTTGTCTACACCGCAAATGATGCGAGTTGGCAAAGGCCAATCAAGCTTTCAGAATCCGTTCTGAGTTTTTCAGAATAAGTGAAGTGGTTAACAGACACAACCTTACTTCGTATGATCAAAACAGGTCAGTAAATATGTGCTGATATTCACTCAGTTAACAATCTAAACAACTAACCTTTTTGGTTACAGCTTGGACTGAGTACACGTCTAAGGTTAGAACGATTCTTTAATCTAGATGATTCCGATCTTCCATGATTTTCCATAGTATCCGGGTTCTGGCCGTGAATAAGCTGTTCTGGTTTCTGAAGTTCACTAAACATGTCAGAGTAAGTTGATATACACGATGCATCGGGATACTATAAAAAAAATGGAAAAGTTAAACGAAATTAATAATTTAAGCATCAAAGCCGCACTACTGTAGCTGAGATTTAGTTAAACAAGTCAACCAAAACTTCTGTTCCTACACATATCGGAGTAGTCACAGGTTGGGAGAAGTCTAGGTCTGCCAAACTGAGACATACCATCAGCTCATAAAGTCACTGACTGTTGGTCTGAACCGCGCAGAAAGATACACGCTACCTGGTTAAAGTTTGTACGATAATCATCAGCGGTTGGCGAAAATTTCATTACCGTGGTCCAGGTAAATTCATTCCCTGTCCTCCCCTAGGTCTTCAGATTCATTAATACCTCGTGTTCCGATTTCTCGCTTGTATCCTTTCTCTTCAAACCATATTTTTATGTTAAGTTTCTTAACATAATTTATGCTACTATTGTTATTTCGATTTTTTTCTATCCATCTTTTTAGATTCAACTTTTTGTGTTGATGTTGTTAAGCATCTTTGATTGAGGTATACTTGTGTTCGGGGTCCTACAATGTTTATAGCCAGTAAAATAGTACAAAAGGTCATGAAATTGTCACCCCTTCAGATTGAGAATCAATCTGATAATCCAATAGATGCAACTGAGATGAAGAAACATCATTTTCGAGAAATTAGTTTAAATCCAATCCTAGGTGTTATAGCACTGTTTCAATGTATGGTAGTCATATTTGTAACTAAGGTCAGGTTTGCCATGTGTAGTATTTCGGAAATCAATTTTGAATGTTAGGGTCAAAATTATGCGAAATTAGGTATAAGAATTATAGCTTGAAAAATATGAATGAAATCAAGAAATGAAATAGCAATAATGTATCTGTGATTGTTTTATGACGACACCTAACCTTTCCAGCTATATTTCACGATCATATTGAGAACCCCAATTATTCTACGCACTAATATAACTGAGATCAGCAGTTAATGGCAATGGTTTACCTAGCACTTAGCTATAAGCCACACGTTGTGTAAGGGCTGGCGGTACTATCTGAATCCCTAAGTCGACGTAAAAAAGAATGATTCAAACTTGCGACTAATTGGTTGTAATGCGAGTAATTTAATCATTAAGCTATCGCTCCGATGAATAATAGCGGCACAGAGTGCACATATATAGCATACATCACCAACCACCTTTTTGCCTATATTATCCTTGAGAACCAGAGGAAATCGAAACGTAGACACTCAGTAACCCGTTTAGAAGTATATCACAGAAGTGAGCTAGTGGTTAAGTGCTCAACCTTTAGCCACTAAGTTCGAGGTTTGAAACCTAGTTCTAACTAATTTTCTGCAGTTTAAAAAATAAGAACCCTAGTTTTTGCTTATAAACAAAATGAATTAGTATTTGAGACTTCTAAATGACAGTTGGCAATTTTGTTGTGAAATCACCATAATTAGATATACATGTCGTGTTTTTAGTAAGTTCAGTAAGATTAGAAAAATATGTACAAAAGGAGTTTGGGTTCGAAAATCTGAAGGCTAAACAACAACAGCTTTTGTATTGCATTTACTATATTCTGATAAAGCTAGCTATAATCAGCATGAAGCCTGATACAAATGCCTCAGAGTTGTCCCGTCACAATATGGGGATTTGAAATCCACTAAACAAATATTAAAGAAATAGTAGTAACGACAGAACAGCATGATTCGAGAAAATGAATCCTCCAACTAAAGTCAGTCAGCTACAACGATCTAAGAGAAAGTGAGTGAGTGCATATGAGTCACTGTGACCGATTTCGCACCATCATCCATTTCTACTTGGTGATCGTTATCATGTAAATTACAACCAGGTAGTCCGCACTTATCAATACGACACAGGTCGGTAGTACCTTTATTAACTGATCGAAAGTCTTGGTTGGTGGTTGTAACTTTTTTGACTCCTACTCTAGCAGCAAGGCATGCTAAGATAGGCAGTGGCTAGGTAATTTTAACACTGATCCTAGTTACAGAGTTCAATGAGTGAGTGTACTCAGCAGTCTGCTCTGTATTACAATATCCCTATGAAAATAAGACATTTGTAAGCTGCAGGTTTTCGAACATAGATGGCTTCGAAGCACTGTTCGTATATCGTTCAACAACCGAGTAACCAACACGGTTGGTAGACTTTGTCATACTCCACGTTTTCTGACTGACGCTGGTCGATGCAGATGAAAAACCTTAACAACCGATACGGACTGTTGAGTACACACCCATAGGTTGGAGACACATTTCGCTTAAGCCACGTGACAATCTAGAGAGGTTGATTTTAAATATAATCACCATATTCTGTTGCATCATGTGTGATATCTTTTGTGATCAGTTTGCAGACTGATTTCACGCTGTTGGTTTGATGTCAAAAGGTAATTACCAATGAAATAACTAGCAGAAACCAATGGCTATGTCCTATGCAAGACACAATTAAACAATGCAGTGGTAAGAAACTTACCTATCTTTTAAAAAAGTCTAGCACAAGAGTTTTGGTGTTAAATACAAAATATCTTACACAGAAACGGCTTAAAGCATAATACGAGACCTAGTAAAGGACAATAAAAATACAAGTGTCAAAATATGTTTGAAAAAGGTTTAACAAAACAGATGCTCACATAGGTCTTAGATGAAAGAATTCCTTCAAGTTCATTACCTTCCCGATCTTCATCGGACGAATAGTACTCTTTATTGTATTTGTCATGTTTGAGATAGTTGGTCGTATCTGATTTGTGTTCAGATCGTGATTTTGTTGCCTGTGATAAAATTTTGTTTTTTCTGATGGGTTTCCAACTACTGTCAATGGAGAGGGGTTGATCAAAAGAATGATGTTCATCAGCTGATTGAGAAGGACTGTACTCATGTTTTGGCTTGAGGCGTCGACCATGTCGACTTTTAACACGAGGAAATAAATCACGATCGCTAGGGATTTGTGAAGAAACACTAAGTTTCGACTTGTGTTTCTTAAGAAGGTTGGCGGAGGAAACAGCCATGAGAGCAGCTGTTGACCGGTCTGTGAAGTGTAGGAACTTTTTCTGGCGGTTACGCTTAGGAGGTTCTACGACGTCATACAAAAACCTTTTGTTGATATAGTTTTCAGCCCCTGAGCGTTTACGCTTCTGTTCGGATAATGCTAAACGGCTGTCACTTGTATCAGTGGGCTTTCGCTTTGGATCTGACATGACTTTTGACTTCAGACTGCATCCCAGGTTAGAAGCAGCGGAGTTTTTCGACTTTCTTTCAGAATTACGGTTATCTTTAACAACAGGAACCTTGTCGCTAGGTGTCCTGAAACTAGTATGAGATAAAAGTAATACTCACGTGGTTAGGTCCTGATCATTGTCATCGTTCTTCGACTTTGACTTTGCACTGCTGAAACTTGAAATAGTTATGTATTATTAGTACCTTATGGACCGGATATGTCTGTCCCTTTTTGTCGTCTTTAATGATCCAGGATTTGGGACAAATTTACGGGAAATCCTACAGGGATTAAAGTTTAAAATGATTTACCTGATATCGTTTCGTTTAGACCGCATTGCGCTTTTTAAGTCCGTGATGAAGATTTATGCTATATTTGTACTCCACATTATGTAACCGATCCAACAGATTATAGATCTAGCTCAACTGACAACAAATCCCTAATAACGTAGCGCAACAATGCAGATCAAAAAATATGGTGATTTGAGTCCATACAAACAAAATCCAAAGAACCATTTCTACTTGTCAAAAGTTATGAAATATCGTATATAAGACTCACAATAGCTTAAGTTTATCAAAAATACGTTTGGTATACTCTTTTTTGTCTGGCTTCTAACTTTGAAACTTCGAATCTTGCATGGCGGAATTAACCAACTATTTCTTCCTTGGGATCTGAGTCTTAGCGATATGATGACGTCTTGGTGTTCGAAAAGTATAGTCCTTGTTATATCCCTGTCAAGGCTGAAGCGTAAAAGTAGCCTTGCTCGCCATTTTCAATCTGGGAGTATAACAAGGCTCATACCTCACAGAAACCAAGGGCTCATTCCAAATGCCCAGATGTATATGACAAGGAACTAGGAGCTCACTGATTCTTTTAAAGAAACTTGAAGTTGAAGTCGGTTATTAGAAGTAGAAGTAATTGTTAAGTGATATTTGGGGCAATCCCTCTCACAACCTACCATAATAAAGTAAATATCAAACCTCCTCTTGTAAGTCACTACAGAAGATACCGCTACTAGCGCCTCGAGTAAGGAATACCACGATTTAGTGATTCTGACCACGTAAAAGTCAGCATCAAATTTTATGGTTCATCCTTGTTGAATTTATTACTAGGGGTACATCCGCAAACAAATTTCCAGAAAAATAGCTTTATAAGTCTTAGATGCAAAATGGATCAAATAGTTGTGAAAGAATTAGAAGAATCTTTCGCTTAACGAGCTCCCATGTTCAGTAGCAATGGGTCACCACTGCCTCCAGTTATGGATTCGGGTGCATTTTACAAGTAGAAAGAAAATATTAATTGCTGTGAAATACTGCCTTGAGGCCTTTAAAATATATCTAGTTTTCCTTTGAAGGACTAGTGAAAAGTCGCTTGTGCTACCTTAAACGACGGAGGATTCCGAAAGTTGAATGTCCGTAAGAGGTGAGTGTAGGGATTTTTGAACCTTCTGTGTTGTGGCTCTACTTTTTGGGTATTTCCTTCTAAGGTTTGCATTATAACTGAGCTTAAGTAGGGATTTAAGGGGACGACCAAGTGTGTTTAGGAAGCTAGAAATAATGAGCTCACCAATGACGCCGTTATACGTTAACTAGGGTGGTCGAGAGAACTGCACAATCGGCTGCCTACTATCAGTGGTCATGCATCTAAGGAGCCTGTTACCCATCAACTGGTTAGGACAACACAAAATAACATCAGCACCAATTTAGTGTGAGTTTCTTCCTGTTTATTCTTTATTAGCTTTTTACTCTTCTGTACACTATTTTGACTAGCAATTAATATTATTTCTTCACTCGTTAGCTTATCTACAACTCATGTACTTCTATACTTTTCCGCCTACTTTAATAGGCAACTATCCTACATTATACCCTTCCTAATGCTTATACTCTGATTGGCATACTATACTTTATACTATAGTCAATTAAAGCACTGCATCGATGCCTTACCCATAGTCTATAACTTGTAATTGCCTGGTGAGCTTGTAAAGTTGTACTTGTAAAAAGATTGTTTTTCAACAGGATGTGAAACACAGAGGATTGTGTGAGGTGTAACATATATCCAAAAATAAGCTTAAATGAGCCTAACATCATAAAAGGAGGGAGGGTGGTTACTGACTAGCAAGCATTGATGTTGAGGGCGATGACTTCAATCCACCAATGCTTGTGGGGCAGAACATTTTGTATGTATCAGGCTTTTTATGATTGGGAACGAGTCAATCAATCTGTGATATAGATTTTCTTCCTACGCTCACCACTCAGACTCATGTTTCCAATTTTATGCTGGATTAGCTATTCTACTAAGACAACCTATAACATGCTAACTCGGACTTTTACACTAGGATTGTGTGGCTGGCATTGGATAAACAAAAAAAGAAGAAAAAGTTAGACAACAAAAGATATAGTCATTAGTATTCTTAACACTTCACCCTCTATATACACACCCTTCTAATAAACCGCTTTCCTTGTACCAGCCCTGACCTCCTTTCCTTCATGTGAGCTTACTACAACTTGTTAAACATCAATACTCATTGTTCGTTATTACTACATTTTCTTATATTGAGCCTCTGACTTCATTTCACTCTAACAAGAGATAATGTGAATTTAATTTAATTTATTATACCTCTGTCTGTTACACTACACAATGTTAAGCAACGTTTGGCGTTCATATCCAAGTTCATTGCTGCTCTTCTATTTTTCTTTTTTCTTTCTTCAGAATCTTGCTCTGAGGGCACAGCTATGGAACTACTGACGTTTGGGACAAACTTGACGTACGCGTCCCCTCAAGGCCATGGTTTACAGCAAGCGCTTTACTCTATAACAACTAAAAATTTAATGAGTTGGGAAGCATGCTGTGCGTCAACAAATGTTGTAATTTGCAGATCATGCCTGTAAAAATGGCATGTACCTGCTCATGCAGAAATATATTATTATTACTACTATCTAACCACAGCAAGTAACAAATTGATAAAAAAGGACTGGTCCTTCCTGAAACTGTGATTTTCGGGTGAAGAGTTTATAGATAGCAGTTAGTCTCAAAAACCAACTTGTATCAAGGACTCCGTTACTTTCGAGGGTATTGAAAAAGGTCGTACCGGCCAGCAGTTTGAAGGTTCATAACGTTGGTATTTTTTGGAAATTGGTATGATGCTTTCCAGCTTCCAATTTTATAGAACCGCCACTTGGCCCAGTGAGTGTGAGGAAATTACACTTTCGAGCCTGTCAATATTGAAGCTGATTCTCTTACTACAACATTACGGACCATATTAGGGCCAAGGGAGGTGTTAAGTTTTACCTCCGAAACGCCTGCTAAGTTGTATGTGAAACCTTCGTCGACGTAGGTTTTATGGGACAATTCAAATGTTTGAATATGTTGTCGAGCCAGGGGCATTGCTTTGCCTAAGAGAGACCGCATAGCGATACGAGAATGGAGATAAATTTATTGACTAGCTTGATCCCATACTAAAATATACCTTTTCCCAGAGCTTACGTGCGTTGTTTTCCTGATCGTTTGAACTGCCTATGTGTGTTGCCGCCTCTGATTTGTTTGTATCCCGCTCAGCAGTACTTTTTAAATCATAAGGTTCAAAAAGTGCGACTGTTTATGACTTCACATTGTATGTAATTTTTGAGGCAGAGTAATTTAGCGTTCATTAAGAAAACCTGGTAAGCGCCCGCGTCAAGTTAAGTGTCTATTTCTTAGTTGATGTGGTGCAGATTGTCCTTTAAAGTTGACACATGTAATGTATAAAAGTCTTAAAATGTGTAATCATTA
Source organism: Schistosoma bovis (assembly GCA_944470425.2). NCBI lineage: Eukaryota > Metazoa > Platyhelminthes > Trematoda > Strigeidida > Schistosomatidae > Schistosoma > Schistosoma bovis. The sequence goes on along the minus strand of OX103956.1, from coordinate 44,596,413 downwards.
GGATGGTTAGTTTCAGTCTTGCTGGAGAAATTGAGAGCCATGGCTACGTGATCTCTTTTTTCTGGGGAAATGTGATATTTATAAGTAGTTGAATTATAATATGAACTAAGAATCCCAGAAATAACGTGATCGGATCAAGATGTACTAGGTAATCACAAACGAATGTACTGTATTTAGAATTCGAAATCAAATATTCAACAAGTACAAAGGTATCATTAGTTCATTCAAACACCACATCCGCCACAACTTAAATTGGAGTCTAGGTGTCTGTAATCAATTGTGCATCTTCGCAAGTTCATCCTATGTCTGTCGAACAGTGTATTGGATAAAGACTCTGTATTATCTAGAATGTGCTCATTAGCATTAAAAATAACAACAGAAATCGGAACAGACTCACCTGGTTCCTGGAATTATATTCGATCAACATGTCGATTGGGTGTACTTAGGTCATTGACATCTGAAATTCGCACCATAGATTTTCAGACATTCTTCAGCACAATCCCCGTGGATGGTCGAAGATCATTTCCACGATAATATGTAATTTCTGCAAACTTCAAACATCTCATATTTGAGGGAAGAATTCTTCCTTTAAATAGCTTTGATAGAGTCGTTTTCGTCTCCGAATGTCTGGCGTCTCTGTATTGTAGTAGAAAGGTATCTACTCCACTCTCCAGCTCATTAAATGTTGAGGCGGCAATAGAATCAACAGCAGTTTTCAATATCCTGACAAAAGTTTCTGCCTGATCATTAGAACACGGATGTCTGGGAGCAGTAAACAGATGTTTGCACCGTATACTGTTCAACCGGGTAGTGACTGCATCTGCAGCAAAGTGAGAGCCATTATCAGTCACCAACACCATAGGAACCTCTTCTCGACCAAACACCTTTCTTAATGCTTGGATTGTGAAGTCAGAATTTGATGAAGTTGTAAAAAAAATTCAGGTCACTTTGAAAAAAAATCAATAACTACTAGTACATAGTATTTATCAAGAAACGGACCACAATAGTCAGCATGAATCCTCTGCCAGGCCTCAGACGATACTAGCCATGGCGTCCACTTCGAAGGATGGTTTTTCAAATGGTGACATTTCTCACAATTGTTTGCTGTACGGCATATGTCTGCATTTATCTCTGGCCACCAACATGTGAGCCTTGCCAAAGACTTCATTTTCTCAACACCTAAATGACCACTATGAATATCTTCTAGGACAGATTTACACAATGAAGGAGGAATGACAACACGATCATTTAAACACAGAATACCATCAGGAGTAGTAGATAGCTCAACCCGCTTTGAATAATAGACAGGAAATCTACGTTTCAGATTGGCATTCCAGCCTTTCCGTATAGCACTGAGTATACATCCAAAGTATCTACGAGTTTCTCTAATGAGATCTGTACGTCTCACTGGTAAAGGTTGCACTAACAAACAGTCTGCAGTATCAACAGGTCTATCTTGTAATGATTGTCGAGAAATGTAGTCAACGTGTTGAATTTGTTTGGCACTTATGTGCTGAACCGTATATTCATATGCACTCAAAGCAATACTCCATCGTCGGACTATAGCAGCTGAGGAACGTGCTAAGAATTTTTCAAGATAGTAAATAAACTTTAAAGCTTAATGATCAGTAAAAATAGTGATTTTCTTTCCGAATGGATATTTATGAAGTCTTTTAACAGCCCAAAACATAGCTAATGCTTCTCGCTTAGATTGTAAATAACATTGTATAATGTTTTGAATTATTTGAATTATAGTACAAATTAAGAGTCCCAGAAATAACGCAATTGAAGTAAGAAGTAAGACACAAACACAAACACATGTACTGTATTTGGAATTCGAAATCAAGCATTCAACAAGTACAGAGGTATTATCAGTTCGTTCAAGCACCACATCCGCCACGGCTTAAATAGAAGTATAAGTGTTTGTAATCGGTTGTACATCTTCTTGTTAAGTTCATCCTGAGTCTGTCCGACATTGTATAAGATAAAAACTTTATAGTATCTAGAAACTGCTCATTAGTATTGGAATTAACAAACGAAATCGGAACAGACTCACCTGGAATTGTATACAACCAACATGTCGGTTTTGTACTGAAATCATTAATATCTGGAATTCAAACCATAGATTTTTCAACACTATCCTCCCCCACGAAATAATGTTGGATCTTTATATCACCAAGTTATGAATAATGTGGCTTCATTTGAAACATATTTCTCATATTGTTTAGAGTAAACATTAGAACTGTTTTTGTGATAAGGGTAAACAGCAGTTGATATGAAATCATCCGAAATGTAATCAAACTCGAGGTCACTTTGTACTCGTGCTTCGCACTGAGCAGGTTTTTCACAAGGATCAAATGCATTATGAGGATAGGTAATATATGATATGACATCAGGATTTGATTCTTCTGAAATATTTTTATGAAATTCATTAGGACTGTCATTGCAGAGCGTAGGATCGTTAGAAAAATCAGCATCTATCCAAACCACATCAGGTTTTCGATCATGATTAGGTTCATTTAACATATTTTCCTCAGAATTGCAAGTAATTTCATTAGAAATATGTGAATCATTAGGAAAAGTCATACCTGGTACAATAGCATGAGAATTCTGATAAATCGGTTGATTAGGAACTGTTGTCTCACAAGAATTCTGGATTTCATCTAACTCTGAACTGCCATATGACTCTGCACTGTCTTTTGAAATCGTTGATAAAGATAAATGATCATCATGAATACTCGACACAGTAGAATCAGAATTACAAGACTTAATATTAGTTGCAGTTAGATTAACATTAGCATTACAAAATACACATGAATTGCGAGCATGAAACTTTCCACATGATAAAAATTTACCAAACTTCATCGACTGGATATCAAGTTCATTGACTGCTTCGTAGTTAATACACGCAGTTCTAGCATCTTGAAAGGAACAATTCAGCATTTTTAACAACTCTCGTTCCAAACTCGGTATGTTAATTCCTGCAATTAATCGATCTCTCAGTTGCACATGAAGTTGATCACCGAAATTACATTTGGCAGCTTGTTTCTGTAATTCAAGGATGAATTCCCTAACCTATTGATCATTTCGACGAACAATCTTATGAAATATCGCCCTTTCACGGCATTCAAAACTAGTGCACTTTACATGGTTTAATAATAGCTCTTTAAGAGTTGCATAAGGAAGTGAGATAGATTTTTCTGGATATGCCAAAGTTTTTAATAAGCTGTACGCTTCTCTTCCGATGAATGTCAGGAAATGTGCCGCAAATTTATCGCATTTAACATCTTTCTTGGTCATGCTCCAGATTTCAAACCTTCCCAAATAATCCTCAAAAGCTTCAGGAGTTGAATGAATATCCAGCTTTTCCATCGCAGGCCTCATCGCGACGCCAATGTGATAGCCAGAAGTATTTAAATTATAGTATGAACTAAGAATCCCAGAAATAACGTGATCGGATCGAGAAGTACTAGATAACCACAAACGAATGTACTGTATTTAGAGTTCGAAATCAAATATTCAACAAGTACAAAGGTATCATTAGTTCATTCAAACACCACAGGAAACCAGAATTGAGAGGTTGTCATTTGAGAATTATTCGTTTCTGCAGATTCAGTCTATGTGACGGCATCTCAGCGTTTCTCCACCCTGTAACTGTATCACGTCACAAATAATCCTATTATTTTCAATTCTCTAGTGGTTTTTATATCTCCTTCATTCAAATTGAAATCTTGGAGAAATTTTGGAAATTTGGCACTCATGTCAGTCACCGATCGAAATCGATTCAATCTGTCAATCAATCAGAAAAACTCTGAACAAATACAGAGCCAAAAATCAAGTCAACATGAGATTCAATCAAAATAAAAAGGTCGATAATGAATGGTTACGAGTCAACAGTAATCATTTGAGATCGAGGTCGACTGTACAGACAATGGGTTATATGTGCAGAAATTCTAATGCATCACTTCAATCTGAAGTTTGTGCTGATGATGTCTTCCAGAAGAATTCTCCTGAAATTGGAATATGAGTACATGAAGTTAGTAGATACCCCTCATTTTATAAATGGTAAAGGTCCGTAACGTGGTCGTAGTAGGTTTTTATTCAGACTATGGAATATAACCGTTAGAGCGCGAGGTTCGAGTTAATGCATGAAAAAGTTTCAACATTCAATATAGGATAATGGAAAATTAATGCTTACGCAAATTAAGAAAGTAAATAAGCAGCTGGGCAATAATCTTTCGACATCGCCAAGAGGTTTTTGACAAAATCTTGACAAAACTTAAGTTGTTACAGGTGCATCCGAGATGAACAGAGTGAGTCGATAACTTCATTATGCAGTTGACATACTGTGTATTAGCAGTGGGATTTCTGTAGATGGCATCAACTGGAAATCTTAGGGTGTTACACAATTGCTACGAGTATAATACAGATTGATCAAAACTGATAAACCGTCGAGTATACACTTGGTGTGCTACTAAGCAGGAGCGTAGGTACAAGACTGCCCCTCCCGCCGTTCTAAGTTTTCTGTCTTCGTGAGACAAAGACGTTACGGATATTAGCAGCTCCTGGTCTGTATCGATATTTCAGATATTACTATCAAATGAACATTATTAGAACTACTTGGTCCAAGTAGCTCAACCATTTTGTTTGATAGATTTGCAGCGTTCGTACGTTGGGAGTCAATGCATTCGATTCAAAATACATCCGTGTCCTCGTCCTGTTTGGCTGTACGAGCATCATGTGAATGATAAGAAAACCTAGATACACAAGATTTTCTGAATATATACCCCCTGCACCTTCCTCATTTTTGTTTTTGGTAGCAAACAGGTGTAATAGTCGGTCTCAATTTACCTTCGTGTCTAATCATTGCAGCATGTGGTATGTGCGGACGGGTGTGGGTTGCAGTTGGTAGCTGTTGGCACGAAAACCATTATAAGTGGTAGCTTTATTGAGTAAGAAGAGAAGGTTAACTTCATTACCCAGCATCTAGGATATCCATCCTTCTTGACTAATCCTATAGCATGTTATGTCAAGATATTTCTAATTTCCAAGAGCTGCATCATGTACCTTTATTCATGAATATCGTAGACTGCGTTATCACGGTCTGTGTTTTCTGATATAGGTTGCACTGAAAATCACAAACCTTTGGGAGGAACAACAAGTACTGACGGACTGGAAAGAAGGATACCTCGTCAAAGTACAAACGAAACATGGTCTGAGCAAATGTGAGAACTAGACAGTCATCACACTACTATCGGTACCAAGAATAGTTTTCGACAGTTTTGCTGAACAGGATGAAAGACTCGGTAGACGCCCAACCTTGAGATCGGCAGGTCGGATTCCGTACGGATAAGTCGTGAGCAAGCCAAATCCTGACGCCACGGATCATTATCGAACGATCAGTTGAATGGAACTCGTCACTATACATTAACTTCCTTGACTATGAGAAGGCGTTTGGCAATGTGGATAGGAGGGCTTTATGGAACAAATTTGCTTACTCTCACTCTTTCTTTTTATTCTGGTGGTTGACTGGATTAGGAAGACCTTCACGTCTGGGGGGAAGCATGGAATACAGTGGACAGTTTGGATGTAACTAGATGATTTGAACTTTTCAGATGAAGATGTGGAAAATATCACACACCTGAACATAATCACCGATGAACAAGGAGTATCTGATGCAGACATATAGACGAGGATTGACAAAGGAAGAACAGTATTCCTACAGTTTAAGAAAATATGGAACTCAAAACAACTGTCAACCAGTATCAAAGTCACAATCCCCAATACGAACGTCAAGACAATTAGTCCTACTGTACGGAGCTGAAACGTCAAGAACTACCACAACCATCATTAAGGAAGTTCAAATATTTATATACAATTGTCTACGTAAGCTACTGAATATCCGTTGGCCGGATGTGATCAACAAAAATCTACTGGAGGAGAGAGAACAAACCAGCTTCCGAATGAAGAAAAAATTAGGAAAATATGCTGGAAGTGGATAGGACATACATTACGGAAATCATGAAATTGCATCACGAAACAAGTGCTAATTTGGAATCCTGAAGAGAACCAGTTAAGAGGAAGACCAAAGAACAAACTGCTTTGACAATTGGAAGCCGACATCAAAAGGATGAATAGCAACTGGAAAAGATTGCGCAGGATAGAGTTGGATATAGAATGATAGGGGTGACCTATACTCCTCTATGAAGGGTTAAAGTCGTAAGTAATTAAGTAAGTAAGTGAATATATTTAACGACTAATTGATTACGCATCTTCAGAGAATATCTAGTGATTTGAACTCAAATTTATTGATACATGGGTATATGTTAGTTTATATATGGGTCATTCAATGATAGATGAACTTTGCCGTATAAATAAGGTTATGTCTTAAAACAATAACTTTGGAATTTCGAATTCATTGTAAATGATTAGATAATCATTACATACACTTACTGAACTGTGAATAAGTTCAGTTGACAATGACAAATATATAACAAAGCTTGTCCTTAATTTCACCAGTACTTAATGTTTGTCTCAATCCTAATTCTTCACACCGGTTTTATAACCCTCATTTAGCCGTAGTATGTAGGTGAATATTCTCAAAGTCTTTTTAGTGTCACTCATAGGTCGTCTGTAAATTATAGTCTCACCGGAAAATTTCTTTACATTGATTTGCTGTAATAGCTATACAAACAAGTGGTTGATATTCATTAGACTCTTTGATAAGTTAATCATTAATGCGAGAAAATGAAATTAGGATTTAATTTCATTAGGTAAGATTGTTTGAGTCACCGTAGTCATATCATGAGTCAGTATGATCAATTTATATCTGAACATCTCTTCACAAGTTTACATTCATTTTTCAATGTCCATCATAATAAACGCTCATATTCGTTTGTGACAAAAAAATTCCTACAAATTGAACTGGTCTCTATAGACATTCATGAGTGTACATATTCGAGGAGTATTTCCTAAATCATAGGCGACAGATTGAATTCAAATGTATTTCAAACGAGACAGCTATTGTTAGTAGTACTGGATTATTGTTACGTTATATGATATGTATAATACTATAGCCTTAATGTACTGACATTATAACTGAATGCTAGTTTCCAGAAGTCTCTCTAGTCTTGGATTCCCAACGATAACAGGAATTTATAAGAGAAGATTCACTTCGAAAGATAGTTTATAAAGAGCATTTCCACGGCTTGTAGCGTGGCGTCGAGTCGAGATTGACTATGAACACCGCTACCAAAAAAACACGTGCCAAGTAAATCAGAAGGCGAAGGTTGAACGTAACCAAATAAATCCATAAAATCCCCGAGAAGCCAAATATCAGAAGGCAGTTAATGGACCAAGTCGAGATATATTTGCTGGCGATCTCGTGGTATCGAAAAGATACCGAGATCGTGCCAGGATACAAGCTTGGTTACAGAACGTAACCGAATTCGCGCGAAGTCACAATCAAAAGTGTGGGAATAAGAATGGAAGCACAAAATAGCTGTCATTAGCACAGTCAAACAAAAGCACATTAAAATAAACACTGGTTTAGTTGGTTATAAACCAGTCGTGTTATCGTGATAAATGTGAGTCACTACAGGCTCATATAAATATTTTTTTAAAGGAAATATCAAAGTCTCCTTACATCATTATCATGAATCAAATGAAGTTTGAACTGTAAACCACGGAATTTCAATTCAATAATCTAAAGATCATTAACCTTTCACAATAATACAAAGTTCTGTATTCAGTAATAAGTATAAACTGTTGATAAATGATGAACTTGAAACATAAAATCCCTCCTATTTACTCCTACTTTCTCAGTGAATATTAAATTTAACTAAAATATTTCCTTTATTGTTTTACCTAAACTTCATAGAAATATTTATATTATTTCATAGTTCAATACACTAAAAGAGATAAATATAAAGGGTTATGTTACCATGACAACCAATAGAAAGATCATAATTTTTTCTTCTAATTTCTTCATCATAGTATGAACAAGGAAATTATTTACTTATTTTGACAATAGTATATGATCAATATTTGTAAAGTTTTACTCCCAAAAACATTTCTAAAATGTTTAAAACTTGTAGTCATGACTGAATCGTAAAACTTCGATTGGTTACCATAAATATATATATATATATATATATATATATATATATATATATATATGTTCCCTCAGTAACTGATGTTTTTAGATGGAGGAGAATATTTGGGGAGGGGGTCAGGATTTTTAGAACTATGCTATGAAGAATTATCATATATATATATTTTTTTAAAAGTGTGAATTAACTAAATTTAATAGTTGAATTTATGAGTCAATTGAATGTAGACCACCATGGTAATCCTGGAACCACTGGACGGCCGATTCGTCCTGTTGTGGGACTCTTCAGCAGTGCGCATCCACGATCCCACCTCTCGAGATTCGAAACCAGGATCTTCGTTCTCGTTTGCGAACACTTAACCATTAGATCACTGATCCGGCCGGCATCCAACGGCGTTAATGTTTAACTTCAGCTAATCCACGAAATTGAGCGACACATCCACTATTGTCATCAGTGAGTTACTATCTCACAACAGACCCGGTTGAACTTCACTGTTCGCGGCTTCAGGAAATGCCTCTTGGAGACTGTCACTAGTGAGTATATAATGATTATGATCAGAGAGTCTGTCATCAGATAGTAACTTACTAATGACAATGGTGGACAGTGTTGCAACTTCGTAGATTGATTGGAGTTAGACATTAACACTGTGGGATGCCGGCCAGATCAGTGGTCTAGTGGTTAAACGCTCGCAGGTGAGAACGAATTTCTCGGTTTTGAATCCCGAGAGGCGGGTTCATGGATCTGCACTCCTGAAAAGTCACATACTATGACAAAACGGGCTTCCAGTGGTTCCAGGTTTTCCATGGTGATCTAGATTCAACTGACTCATGAGTTCAACTATTAAATTACTACAATCTCCACAAAATCTCTCTCTAATCAATCAAATGATTAGTTTATGTTATTTTTGTAATGTTTATGTTATGAGATTTTGTTTCACTCATTGGCCGTTGTTATGTTATACCGTCTTTAAATTATCATACGTTAATTACGGATCCGTTAGTTATGTAAATAATGTGATCCCTTCACAATTGATTGATCACTGGGTGGTGATCAATGTCATTCTTGTCTAGTCCTTATTAGTGCAGATCGAATGCTATCGATCATGTTGCAATGTGGCCACCAGTCTAGGTGACTCGACACTGCGGGCACTATGTATTGAGATTTAGATGGTCGTTGGAGGTATTCAACAGGAAACCCTGGACCCGGGTTTCGTGCTACTTGGCACTCGTCAGCAAGGTGTACCTGTAGTCTTGAGGGAACTGGTGCTCCCTGGCGGTGCCCGCAGTGTCGAGTCACCTAGACTGGTGGCCACATTGCAACATGATCGATAGCATTTGATCTGCACTAATAAGGACTAGACAAGCATGACATTGATCACCACCCAGTGATCAATCAATTGTGATTACATCTCAGTCCTACAGGAGGTCAGTCGCGGCCCGGATAGGTCAGTGGTAACGTCTCTGACTGTGAAGTTGGGTGACACGAGATCGAATCCGTCAGGGAGTACCGGTCCCCTCAAGATTGCAGGTACACCTTTCTAACGAGTGCCAAGTAGCACGAAACCCGGGTCCAGGGTTTCCTGTTGACTACCTCCAATCACCATCTAAATGTGATTGCTTACTTATGGTCATGTAAATAATGCATATTATCGTGTGTCTCTAAGTCAGGATGATATTACGAAAAATAAACAATAAATCTGCATGCTGTCTATGTTTTTTTGATTGTCAACTGGGGTAAACGGAGCTGCGCGGATCAGTAGTAGTTGGAATTTCCGATAATTTTTAACAGTTATGCTTTGGTAGCCAAGAGGTTATTGATCTGACCAGCATAAGGTGAACTAATGATAAGTAGAATCTATAATCAAGTATGGATACAGACAAGCTAAGGTCATAACAGACATCAATAGGTAAACTATTGAGAATTAGGTAAGACTGAGCAGCTATCTTGTCTTAAGTCAAAGATTCAGTAACAGTGTATATACGAAATCATGTATAATGACTGACGTTATTCCTTCAATTCCCGAGGTAAGCTCAAAATCTTCAGATTACTGAGCTGAAATCTTGTGATTTACATTCATAACTCCAGTCGGTACGTAATATATTGTTAGGAGACTTCAATAATTCCTCAAAAAGGTTTGCGAAAGTAAATTAACACTTGTTGAATGTTTGAGTTTAACTGATGTAACATCCATGAAACTTTGTGCTATCAACGCATAGTTTCGATTATCAGATTGCTTCAAACTCATACTACTTGTGTTATGACTGTTTGTTTTCGATCGTTTTCATTATTAAATTTAAGTAGATACTATGTGTTTCCTGAGTCGTCATCTGATGTTTTTCTCTAATTCTTTTCTCTTCTATATTATCTCATCTAGTTCTCCTCATATTCTTCTAACAACTACCTAAGGCTGAACATTCTAATCATACATATAACACTATTGTATTTATTCTAGAATCTGTAAATTTCATTATTCTCACTTCGTTTGATTTTTCTATAAACAAGACTAATTACATTAGATATTTCATTTCAGTTTACTAGTTTCTAATTAGACATAACATACAAAGTAAATAAGAAGAAAAATTAGGATTTCTGATGTTTCGTGACTCAGTGTAAGCTACTTCTTCAGAGAATAAATAAATAAATAATCAAATCAAAATTAATCCAAATTTAAATAGTACAACGGACCAATAAAAGAATATTAGGTGCGATCAGTAAAAAAAAACCCAGGTCTAAACAAGTCAATGTCATATCATTTCAGTCAAGGTGGTTCATAAGCGACATGTATGCAAATGTGTGTTTGTATATATATGCACTATTAAGGATGTAAACTGTGTGACTTCAGTGGTAAGAAAGGATAGAGTTTAATTTGTAAGATAATAGTGTGAAATGTAAACGATATTAAACATGGTAGCTTGGATAGATAGTTCAAGACTGATGGATAGTGAGACTGTAGCGTGGCGTCGAGTCGCTGTTGACTATGATCACGACTACAGGAAGACTACGTGCCAGTTAACCGATAAGGTCCCTCGTAAGCTAAATATCATAAGGCAGTTGGTGGCTGTAGTCGAGATGTATTTGTTGGCGATCTCCTGGTATCGAAAGAATACCGAGATCGTGCCAGTTTACAAGTGTGGTTGTTGAGCATAACCGAACTCGTGCAAAGTCACAATCAACGGGAGGAAGAATGTCTTTAGTACAGATAAACAAACAAGCACACCAAAACAATCACTGGCACAACTGGTTATAATAATGATAATTGTTTCCATTAAACCAATCGCGTTCTCTTGATAAAAGTAGGTCACTATAAGATCTTCTTTTCTATTGAGAGCAATAGGATGAAGCATTATATGGAACACTTCATCTGCTCTCCTCTTCTTTGTAATTGGAAAAGCATTTTTGTAGTATTTTGATATTGTTGAAATCGATTTAATGGTTGTTGAAAATGACGTGAACTGCTATTGCTGATTTAATTTGAAGTCTATCCAGTTCTACGCGATTATTAGATAGTTCTTTTGTGTACCTAATATGTTCTTTGGCATAAGTCAAGATTTCGCGAGATGACATAGCCTAATCTTTAGACACGGTGTAGTAAAGGAGAACGCGGGTAGTGATGACGGAATTACAGAGTTACTTGGCAAAATGGAAAAACCTTACTATAATACTTAATTTGCAAAATGTTCAATAACTGTCTCGAACTTCGTTGTTCTTGCATTTCCATAATAATTGCTTTCTATTCCAGCTATTCCTTTCTTGATCTTCCTCATCTTCTGCTGCCAGACATTACATTCCTGACTCGCGTCATATACTACTTATGTCAATATAAGTAGGAAGCATCACAACAGTTCTGTGTTGACACAAAAGGGGAGTTTCTCTTTTAATCGAATGAAAGTATTTTGAAATGCGTTCGTTGTTTTGTAATATACTTTAATTCTGTGATGTTTTAAGATTGTTTGAAGTTCTTCTGTTGTGCCATGACGATATGGTAAAACTGCAGTACCAATCCATGGTATTTCATTCGAATTATTATTATAACGCACTAGACCGTCTTGTTTTAATAAACTTCTGATAATCTTCATAACATACAGAGTTACATACAGAGTACATAGTAACTATGAGTATTTTCAAAATGTTATTATTGATTAATAAATTGATTGTATCTTTATATGATCTACTTATTGGACAATAGATTAATTTCATCATATACTTTCCCCTATCTTCTCATTTGATCTTATTATAATAAGATGATAATAGAGGTAGTTCATGCGTTGATGATGTATATTTCGGTAATATATACATATGGAATACAATTTACAGAGTTCACTAATTAGAAATTTATTCCAGTTCATGACAAACATTTATGTTGAACAGACGTCGATTTCACTACTGTAATTATTTGACTAAATGGCTATCATGAATCCAACTTAGAGATGATAGTTTACCTGTCACATCATATACCGTCAACGATTTGTTTGAATTAAGATTCAATGATATTATGTCAGTAATCCTTAAATACAACACAGGGAACACCAATTCAATTACACTGGATGGAGAAACTATGGAAGAGGTGGGAAGTTTCACTTATCTGGATAGCATCATCGATAAACGAGGAGGATCTGATGCAGACGTAAAGGCAAGGATTAGAAAAATAAGGGTAGCATTTGTACAACTGGAGGACATATGGGACTCAAAACAACTGTCTGCAAGACAATATCAATATCATACTCTTCAATACGAATGTCAAGACAGTTCTACTGTACAGAACTGAAACTTTCAGAACTATGACAACCATCGTGAAAGAAGTACAAGTATTTATTTACAATTGCCTACGTAAAATACTGAATGTCCATTGACCGCATACCATCAACAAAAATCTACTGTGGGAGTGAACAAACTAGCTTCCAAATGAAGAGGATATTATGAAAAGACGTTGGAAGTGGATAGGATATACATTACGGAAATCATAAAATTGCATCACGAGGCAAGCGCTAACATGGAATCCTGAAAAGAAACGGTAAAGAGGAAAACCAAAGAAGGCTCTGCATCGAGGATTGGAAGCAGACATCTGAAGAATGAATAACAACTGAAAACAACTGGAAAGATTTGCGCAGGACAAAGTTGGATAGCGAACGATGGTGAGCGGTTTATGTTCCTCCATGAGGGTTAAAATGCGTAAGTAAAAAAATGTCAACAATTACAAGTGTAAATTTTGTAACTATTAAACTTGTATAAAGTGTATGTAACTTTGTATATTTTATTATTTTTATTGTCAGAATGAGGGTCTGTGGAACTTATATTAATTTAATGGTAAAATTCTTGGGACGATTTAAGCTAGACCACCATGGAAAACTTGGAAACACTGGACGGCCGTTTCGTCCCATTATGAAACTCCTCAGCAGTGCACATCTACAATCCCGCCTCGCAAGATTCGAACCCAGGACCTATCAGCCTAGCGCAAGAGAACATTATTCTTACCTATATAGATTGTACAAAAAACTGATTATACTCTACTGAACATTCAGAGTTTGAACATTATCACCATTATGTAAATTTCAAAATGTCAATAATATCAATCGTAATAATAAAAGCTTTTTTTTTAATACGTTAAATTTTGTGATAGTGAAGAATCTTCAGCATTGGTTATTCAGTGTTGCAATACATTTCTGGAATGTCACTTCATCTAGACTAGTGATCAGATTGAAATTTCATTAGTAGAATTCAATGAACAATAATGATTAGATGAATATGATATTGGTTACTACATAATGATTAGTTAGTAATATCCTATAGATTTGTATCAAATAGTAAGATATAATTCATGATAGATCTAAATTTCTCTGGTACTTCCAGGTTTTCCATGATGGTCCAGGTTCAATTGCCTTGTGAATTTAATTATTAAAGAGTTTATTTTGTATGATTTCACAAAAAATATATAATTGTTTTGTGTAGTAAAACTGTGACTAATATGGTTGCGCAATGTTGTGGATTGGTTGAGGTTAGACATCGACACCATTGGATGCCGGATTAATGGTCCAGTGGGTCAAGCGTTCGCGTGCGAGACTGAATGTCCTGGGTTCGAATCTCGCGAGCGGAGTCATGGATGCTCACTACTGAGGAGTCCCACAATGGGATGAAATGGCTGTCCAGTGCTTCCAGGTTTTCAATGATGGTCTAATATCAATCGATTCATGATCTCAATCAAAAAATTAATAATCTCCACAACCTTATACTGATGTGACTAATATGTTCAATTTACATCCAATGAAGAAATAAACAAGAGTTTAAAAGAACCAATCATTTAACTTACTTTATTTCATGTTAAAGAGAGTAAGAATGAAAATTGGTGCAGAATAATAAATGGACTCATTACGTTAGATACTTATCAGCTACTTACAATCGATCAGATTTTAAAATCAATATTATTACAGATATTGACATCTTGATAGTAATTACGAAGGTGATTGGAGATGAATCGATAAGTATTATGATGTAGGATATAGATCAGACATCTGATCATTATCATTTAGGCGTATTTCAGAAGATTAGAGTTTGATTATTTTTTATTAATGATCATGATAGACCTCAATGTAGCGATTTGATATCCTGTGTCGATACATTGTTCTATGGATGCAAACAGAAGGAGTAATAAATCTTTCTTTGCCCTGATAACATTACAACCCCTCTCTTCTTTATTTATTACGTCATTCATTATTTCAACTCTTTCTGAAGTTTAAAATTACATCATCATTACATCATCTTTCTTCATTATCATTAATCTATCTTCAGTTAGTCTATTACATAATCATCTAATGTTTGTTAACTTCATGAGTTCTATTCATTATTTCAATGTTCTGGAAGTTTCCCTCCCAAACTTTATTCATTTATCCGAAACAAACAATTTTTAATGACCCTAATGAACACTATTGGAATCTTTACTACATTATAATACACATAGATTCATCTCGAATCACCTTCGTATTTATTATAAAGATGTCAATATCTGTAATAGGGATACTATCCCTAACTCGGGGTCTGAAAAATGAAAATTTCGCAAATACGATAAAAATGATCTTGGTGGTCTTGTAATAGTATTCCGACACGAGGCAATGGGTTTTAGGCGTTCTTGAAGCTCTAATACTTCAAGCTAGTATATTTCGTTTACTACCCTACATATGTGTTGTATGCAATATAAGCTATACGGTTATGTAGAGCTGAAGGTCTCATATGAAACTGGAGGTTCGCCATTGATATTTTGGATGGTTTCGCCGACTGTTCATGCACAAAATTGGTTTGCTGGTTAACTGATTTCATTCATACTGGTAGTCGCTTTTCAGTGTTCTCAAGGGCCATTGTCATTAGGACATTGGAAGGTATGTCGCCATTGCAAACATTAATGAGTTTGACTGTCATGTAAGCGGAATTGGTCAACTTGTTCATGCTGTGCAGAATTGATTCACTCGATTATTGATCGGAATAATTATACATGTGACGTGAATGTATATATGAATGGTGCATATGGTCCACCAGGGTGTTTGATACTTGTGTGGTTGCGCCACAAGATTTAGCTGTATTATGCAGATTGTAGCGTTAAAGCCTATATAGTGTCTAGTTATCCTGTGAAGCGGGATTGAGCTATACTGCTCGGGCTATAAAGTTTAAGCCTGGATGGTGTCTGGTTCTCCTGAAAACCAATGTAAAATTACCTTGGCCCACAAGGGTACACATTATATAACTAACTGTGAATATCTGTAATAACATTGAGTTGAAAATCTGATCGACTGTAAGCAACTGATGAGGACCTAACGAAATAAAATGAATCCATTTATTATTCTGCACCAATCTTCGTTCTTGCTCTCTATTAATGATACTAAAGGGAACTATGTACATGAAGTGTTTTTCCATGTGTTATAATTCTCATGTAACAAGTCATTCAACAATCTACATAACAACAACATTTTGAATTAATGAAGTAAACTACTTAAGACAGATACCTACAAGTTTATTTATCATGTTTTAAGTGTTAAGTATTACTCAATGTATAAGAACTAGGTAGTTAAATTAACCTCAGTAGGTTAAAACACTATGTGATATCATGATCCACTAGTGTTCTAAGTACATGTGTGTGTGTGTATGATTATGTCATATGATTAAACTGTAATGTTCAGGTTATACAAGGTGAATATAATATCTAGTTCCATTGTAAATCAGTGTAATGATTATGTAACCAAATATTGAATTTATACATAATTTAGAATCTACTAATATGTATTATGGAATTATGAAATAAGGAGAAAGTAGATTTGACGCAAACTTGTTATGAATAGAAGAAAAAGTCAGTCATAATTAACATAGAAATTAGTATGAACATATATCGTTTGATAAGACAAGAAACAAAGTGTATGACAAGTGAAATGTATCTAACTCCTAGACAAATCATTCTGCAGTTGGGTCACTAAATATTGAACAGTTCAACGATCTCTGGCAAGATCAAGCACAATCAATACACATCAGTTAATCGTACGCCATGGAATGAACCATGAGATAGTGGTCACACTTTCGCTTGTACCTATTCTAACTAGTATATTTCTGTAATAAGGTCCTTTGTGTTATACGATCTTCAAAGCAGCAGTAGTACCTTGATTAAGTGCTCCTGTATAGAACTCGTGATTGTTTTTCGCTCCCCTTTCAAGAGCCAAGCCGGATAATGTTCAGAGATGCGTTTGGATAATGATCGCTTTGTGCGGCCTATGTAACATGCCCCACATGAGCAAGTAAATTTATAGATACACATTGAAGTGGCCGAAGGCGAAAGTTTGTCCTTAACACACCCCGGAATGGTAGGTCGGCTAGAGAAGATGATTCGAAGCTTCGCTGTGTGGAATGTTTTATTCAATGATTTCGAAATCCGTTTATTTAGGATTTCAGCAGCCGTATCTCCCTTAAATTCCATATTCATAAATAGAGTTTTTTTCTCTACTGTCAGTGCTTTGTCATGAGGTCTAGGTACCAAGTTTCTATCGATGAATCTAGGTGGATAACCATTTTTGATGAGGGTTTGTCGAAGATAGAATAGTTCTCCATCTATTGTGTCGTTGGAACAAATTCGTCTGATCCTTGAGGATAAAGAATGAATTAAATTCCTTTTTCTAACTAATGGAACCCAACTGTGGAAGTTCGTGTATTGTCCATTCCAAGTCGGTTTTCTGTATATCGATCTCTAAAAAACCGTCAGGCATTCTTTTTAAATGGATATCAAGAAAATGAAATTCTTGGTTTGTTTCTGCTTCTAAGGTGAATTGGATTGATGGGTGGCAGTTATTGAAAATATTCAAAATATCATTGAGGTCAATATCTTCTTCGCAAATAATGAAAGTGTCATCCATATATCTTTTATATAAATGAAATCTTTCAATTATTGGTCGAAGTACTGAATTTTCTAGGTTCGCCATAAAACAATCAGCCAGGAGAGGACCCAATGGAGAGCCCATTGCAACTCCATCTATTTGTTTATAGAAAATATCATTAAATCTGAATTGCACGTTGAGCGTACATCGTAGAAGTAGTTCTTTAAGGTAATGTTTCGGGATACACATATCAAGATTATTGTTTTCAATATTCAATGACACTATGGGTTATTTTAATTATCTGAAAAACTGAGTACCATTTAAGAATAGTAAATCATCTAACAGTAATCAAAAGGTCAAATAAAAGCCTATAATAAGAGGAATATAGATTTACATAATCTGTTTACTTAACAATTATACAATAAGCATATATATAATATGATATTAACCATAATTTAACCTTCGCTTGCATAATAACAATTAGGCTGTTAGTAAAGTAGCAATTATATTTTCTTTCCGTCTAGGACTGATCATTTGAGAGGATATTCGAACACAGTTCAAACACCGAGACCAAATCATCTACGTCTGGAGTTTTTTTTCCTCGCACCGAGCAGTGAGTTACTGGAATTCTCTACCAGAACATGTAATATCAGCACATTCTGTTGATATATTCAAAACGAGATTGGACCTTCAAAGTGTTACAAACTGCAAAGATTAATATAGATTGATAGACCTCCTATTCTTATTATTGAAGACTGAAAACTATATTGTTTAGTTCGACTATTGATTAATTCACTTCTGTCGCTTGTAGGACTAGTGGGCTATTTACCAAATGACACAGAGACCAATGAATATCGACCAAGATCTAAATGTTTACTATATTTCGGGTTACCCCTAGCTTAATGTCCAATTAGAAAACAAAGAGAACGAATCAATCATCTATTATACTCTATTTAATCATGATATCAAAACTCATAAAATTATATAACTGAAATCCTAGAC
Source organism: Schistosoma bovis (assembly GCA_944470425.2). Taxonomy (NCBI): domain Eukaryota; kingdom Metazoa; phylum Platyhelminthes; class Trematoda; order Strigeidida; family Schistosomatidae; genus Schistosoma; species Schistosoma bovis. The sequence continues at coordinate 44,577,959 of OX103956.1, read as the reverse complement.
TTTATAGCAGCACAATAAGTAGATTATAATTTAATGGGGGTTTTGTGGAGATTGTAGTAATTTAATAATTGAATTCATGAGTCAATTGAAGCTAGACCACCATGGAAAACCTTGAAGCAGTGGACGGCTGTTTCATTCTCGTATGGGACTCCTCAGCAGTGCGCATTCACGATCGCTCCCCGCGAGATTCGACGGATAAGTCCTGGGTTCAAATCTCGCGGGGGACGGGATCGTAGACGTTCATTGCCGAGGAGTCCCACAATAAGACGAAATAGCCGTCCAGTGTTTTCAGGTTTTCCATGATAATCTAGCTTCAATTGACTCATGATCTCAACTATTGAAATAAAATATTAAATGTAAAATGATGAAATTGTATTGTCAGCTTACATTTGGGATGTATGTTACTTGACTTTAAATTAATAAATAGATTTGGAAAAAAAGATTATCGAAAAGTTAAACATACATCAACGGATATATGTATATTTATTGATTACAGTATTAGGAAAGGGATAAGTACTAAGTTAATTTAACTATGAACACCCTGTATATATGTTTGTTAATAAAGAATGCGAATAGGTCGATCTATAGAGGTGTGTGTAAAGAAAGTATTTGTCTGTGTGTAAATATATATATATATATATATATATATATATATATATGCATTCCTCTAGCTTTGTAGCCACATTTAATAAAATAAAAACCTAATAAGAGATATATAGGTAGAGCCAGAAAGTTTCACTTGGATTATATCATAGGAATGTAGTTGAAGTTTAGACAAGATGGTGGTTGGAGGTAGTTAATAGTAAACCCTGGGTCCGGGTTTCGTGCTACTTGGAACTCGTCAGCAAGGTGTACCTGTAATCTTAAGGGAACCGGTGCTCCCTGACGGATTCGATCCATGTTGACTACCTCCAACCACCATCTTATCTTAACATAGTGCACACAATGTTAAGTCACCTAGACTAGTGGCCATATTGCAACTTGGTCGATAGCAGTCGATCTGCACTAAGAAGGACTTGACGCACATGACATTGATCACCACCCTGTGATCAATCAAATGTAGTTGAAGTTTATTTACAGTTTAAATAATTTACTCTGTCAAATCTAATCAAATGAATTCAATTAGCATTTCCATTTAGTCATATTTAAAACCAACATTAACAATCCATTGAATAAGATGAAGGGATTTTGGAAACCTATTTACCATCTCCAATCCAAGTCATTAGACAATAGAGCACCGACTTATCTTTTGGACATGAAGTTTCGAGTCAGTAATCCTATTTGGCGCTTACTTACGCCTGTTACTCCTCGTGGAAGAGCATAAGCCGCTCACCAGCATTCTCCATCCAACCCTGTCCTGGGCAACCCTCTCTCGCTCCTTCCAGTTGTTATTCATCTTTTTCATATCTGCTTCTATTTTCCGACGTAATGCGTTCTTTGGCCTTCTTCTTTTTCGCTTCCCTTCAGAATTCCAAGTTAGGGCTTGCCTCATGATGCTCCCTAATTGTTTCTATTTTATGAAAAAAGTTCTGAATATAAATTTATTTTGACTGCGCCAAACAGGAACTCGGCTTTCCTATTTATATTCAGAACTTTTTTTCATAAGATAGAAACAATTAGGGAGCAACTTCGCTACTTGTTTCCTTAACCGGTTTCTTCATAACTCCTTACTCTTGCACTTAAGAATTATTTACTTACTAAACTGGCTTTTTAGTATTACATAACTTTTAGTGACTAATGCGTCACAGTATTACTCAAACATCTTAGTTTTTGTTGGTCTGTGATAAGGTTATTTCTTGAAGAATGTGTACAGTAAATGACGGATGTTAATTGAAAAGTTCACAAATACTGGAATCAATAGATAATATACGGGATAAAAACTGAATTATGCTGATAAGTGTAAACTAACTGGTTGAGGCCTATGAGATCAGTAGTTGGTGTTGGGTGACATGGATTAGAATCAGTCACCTGCACGGACCAATTCATCCCATATCTCAGGTTTTAATGTTATTTCATAAATACTTTCTGAATTACTTTGTTTCTTACAAATGCTGATATTACTGATATTTTGGCTTCTTTGTTACTCATCTTGCTAATTTCATGCTAGGGTGTTGAGATGGGAAAATGGGGGTGATACATATTTGTCCCAGGCTTTATACGCCGGTTGTGATTAATTGATATCTTCGATCTAGAATTGAATAGCTAAACAACCAGGAACTATTCTCGACGATCTATGATGATAAGTATTTAGGGTTATGCAGAAGTGAAGAGTCTTAAACCATAGGTAAAACTGTTTTCTAGATTTCAACTATGTTTTGCTGTATACTAGCCCGTAACTCAAGTAATTTTCGAAGTTGAAAAGACTATTTGATGTAGCTACACTAAAATTATACTTGGAAAAACTAACTTAACCACTGAAATAGTCACTTTAACTCGAATACAGGATGGTTAGCTTTCCCAAACATAGTCTTAATCATTCAGAAATTACCTTCCATCATGTGACGGCAAGGCTATCTACTATCTCCATTTCTATTTAATTTCATCATGGAGGTCCACTTATTGGCTTAGAATACGCAGATGATATAGTCCTGTTTGGTGAAGACGCTGATAAAATACAGAGTCTTTTGGTAGCACTGAGCAACAATGCCAGAATGTTTGGAATGCGCTTCTCCTACTCTAAATGTAAGTTATTGCTTCAGGACTGGTCTGCGTCAACACCTGAACTAGGGATAGGGAGTGAAGTAGTCGAACGTGTAGACAACTCCACATATCTTAGGAGTCTGATCAGCCCTAATGGTTTGGTGTCTGACGAAATCTCAGCACAGATTCAAAAAGCTCGCTTGGCTTTTGCCGACTTACGTCACCCATAGTAAAGACGAGATATCCATCTATCAATAAAAAGACGAGTATACGGCGCGGCAGTCCGTTCTGTTCTACTTTACGGCTACGAAACGTGGTTATTAAGGGTAGACGATACTCGCAAGTTACTATTACCTGATCACAAATGTCACAGAAATATTGCCATCTGCCGGGATCACGGGGTAAGTAATAGTGAGGTTAGGCGCAGAGTATTAGGGAATGGTAAACCAGTTGACGAGGTTGTGAATCGTCATCGACTGAGATGGTTGGGCCGCGTGTTACGTATGCCTGAACACCGATTACCACGACGTGCAATGCTGACTAGTGTTGGGAATGGTCGGAAGTTAGGGGAGGCCAAACCAAAACGTGACACTAGTCCACAAAGTCACCAACTTCTAGTCTGAGCCGTGTTGGTAGATGCAGACTACTTGGTTGGGGTCCGCGTGACTCATAGCCAATGGTTGGAGACTCTGAGTGACATGGCTCACAACCGCTTAGTGGTACACCCTTTATCTTCCCTTAAACTGAGATTAATATCGCTTCGTATCTTTTATTCTACCAACTAATTCTTTCTTCCTATATTATGTATATTTATACACAATCTTTTTTTTATATACTACTACCATTGAAGAAACTACTTTATCTTGTTTTGTTGATGAGGTGTGGCAACTTCGACCGATGCATATATGTGCCTGGTCCTACGTTGTAGCTGACTCTGTTCATTTGAACTTAAAATTACAACTGGGGATTCGCACGCGTAATTTCATAGAAGTAATAAGAATGATTAAGGGTAGAGAAACCTTTGAAGTAATAAAAGCATAATTGCTGTTAGAGTAGGAAAAGATATCCCAGGCAATATCATCGACCGAAAACCATATCGTCAAAGTTTTTTGGCTGGCAGTTCCTACTATGTTAGGAACTGTCAACACTAACTCATACGATTCAGATTAAAAAAACAACTATTTCACGGACCACCGGTATAATCCGATGTAGCCATCACAAGGCTTACATGATATTATTTTTAGTCCAGCCGATGAGGAACAATGAGGGACGAGTTGGTTTGAATAACTTGAGTCCGATCTGATCCAGCCAATAATAGTTCAAAACTTAACCAAATTTAATCACGTCATCACCTAACCTTGCCGTTACTCATTAGATGGTTACCTAATATATCACATATGCTACTGTATCTGTATACTTAGAGTCATAGAAAAGCCTAAATATGTTGCACAGTAGAAAAGGTGGAAACGAGTACACTTAGATTCATCAGTGAACTGCTTTACGCAAAACATGCGCATAAAAAAGTGATTGAAAACATGAGTTGACAAAGCTGAGATTGCAGTAAATTATTACAAATATATATTCATTGTGAAAAGATATCAGCCAGGTCACATATCAGTCATAAGCGAACACGTGAACGTACTAACGCCTACATATTTAAAGTTACAAAAAGAGACACATCAATTCTGTACGGAAAAACAACAGAATCTGTCATATACGCATATAATCACATGAATAGGAGATTGACATAATAATAGTGATAAGATCTAAACTGGTCTAGAGAAAAAAACAAGGAAAAGCACAGAATACACAGTTATCAATAGTTTTTTTTGATTTTAGGGATTTGTGCTGCTAACCAGATACAAATGCATTGGGTAATTCTTTGTGCAAATAAATAAAACATAGATAGTGGTTTACAATTAAGAGAAGGCAGAGATAGAGTAGATAGGTCTTTACAAATTCATAAAGTTAATTGAGTAACGGAAAAGAAGAGGACATGAGAAGAAGAATAGACAAGGACGAAAGTAAACGACGACCCACTATTCTCAAACAACCACCTGTTCAAAAAGAACAGTCTTTTACTTTATGACATATGTGTTACCTTTGTGTACTGTCATGAAATAAAGGACTGATCTTTTTGAACATGACAGTACACAAAGGTAACACATATGTCATAAAGTAAAAGACTGTTCTTTTTGAACAGGTGGTTGTTTGAGAATAGTGGGTCGTCGTTTACTTTCGTCCTTGTCTATTCTTCTTCTCATGTCCTCTTCTTTTCCGTTACTCAATTAACTTTATGAATTTGTAAAGACCTATCTACTCTATCTCTGCCTTCTCTTAATTGTAAACCACTATCTATGTTTTATTTATTTGCACAAAGAATTACCCAATGCATTTGTATCTGGTTAGCAGCACAAATCCCTAAAATCAAAAAAAACTATTGATAACTGTGTATTCTGTGCTTTTCCTTGTTTTTTTCTCTAGACCAGTTTAGATCTTATCACTATTATTATGTCAATCTCCTATTCATGTGATTATATGCGTATATGACAGATTCTGTTGTTTTTCCGTACAGAATTGATGTGTCTCTTTTTGTTCATTTTTCACTGAACTGTAATTATGTTGACAAGAGACTGAAACTGTCGGTTGGATGCGATAATGAAGCCTTCGATGCAGCGGAAACAGCGACAGGATTAACCACAGACTCTACACCATTTGGAGATAGAATGGATTTTTTACGAACTGCAGGTACACTGTCAGGAGTAGCCATAGTTTCCCCCGTCGATTCATGAAGAATAGCTTCTTCTGTTTGAGGAGGGAGTACATGCTTTTGCTGTTGCAAAATCTTTGCTCTTGCCATATTATAGTCTCCAGAATCAAAGTATTTATGCTGTATAAAATATTATTTAAACAAAAACAAAAACGCAAACTAGTTATAACGTCATTGCATTAATAAAACAATGATATTTATATCATTATTCATTACCGATACTACTGGAAAAAACAGATGCTGCAAACAGACCCCAGGGGAACGGTTCATAAAATTTCACAGAAGCAAAATGTCACAAATGAATTACTTTTAAGTTATTTGATGGAACGCAACAACTAAGTATAGGCTCGTGTGTTGAACTTTGGGACTGGAAGAAATAAGACACATGGAGAGCTTTAAACTGAAACCCATTGGTGAGTAGAGCTAAACGCCTACACCAAGTTACCTGCATATGTTGGGTAGCCACCTGATATGAACAGAGAAACAAGAAGCCTTGACGAACTACGGAAGCTATTTTTCGGGGACGTTATTTAACTTTAATTTAAAGTTTGAAAGAACAGTAACATTTATTTTTGTCTATTATACAGATCATAAGCTTTCGTTTGATGTATGATTCACTGTCATAGCCCTTTTTAATGCAAAGCTATTGTAATTTTGTACTCTATTTTTCTACGCTAATCTCTAGTTTTGGACATAATTGTATTTTTCTAAATGTTGTGCGTTGTAATCTGGTTAGTCATCTATATATTCATGCATCTTTTTACACTGATCTGAAATCTGTAACGAGATTGGAATTGGGAATAAATCAAGTGGTTTTCCAGTTGACTTCTTTTCTCAGTCGTGTGCTTAGCAGCCAGTCAGGCCATAGAATAGTTTTCGTCTCTCTACCCCAACAAGTTAGACTAACTTCGAATACACGCATACCAGCCTCAAGATTAAGGCGGTCAGCCTATTGCGTCAAGCTGCAAATGGGCTCCAGTATCCTGTGGGAACAAATGGCGCATGAACCAATTTTCGGTCACCGGCTACCATGGGGTGCATCTCCTAACGATGCTCCATTGCCTTGTGGGTTAGACCTTTAGGTCAAAGGCTCGTGGTGTGGCCCGTCAAGATAACCACCTGCTTCGGTCAAGGCACCCGGGCAGTATCACAGCCCACACACAAATTTGATAAGATGACAATAATTACTGAGAATACTATTCTTGCTCTATTTAAAATTCAGACAACTCACATCCATGTGATAACATTCATTTCTATTTTTTATGTACGACGTCACTTATCTACTACTATTCTCATTTTGTGTATCCTTATTTTATAACTTATACAGTTGCTCGCCTATGGTGGAAATTCGACTCTGTCTAAACGATCTCAAGTCTGCCTGGTCGAAAGTTGAATGTCTCCACCGAATACGAATACTGAAAGTCTTTTTGAAACCAAATACTCCATTGAAACTGGCTGCCTTCAACGTTCGCACACTTATGCAGATCGGACAACAGATAGGGCTGGCTATGTCTTTAGAAAGTCTTAATATCGATGTTTGCTGTCTATCCGAGACCCGTATTCAAGACTCTGGTGTAGTACTACAAATTCGCTCTCCATCTGTCGCTTAGAAAAGCTTGTTTATGTGCGCTTATCCGGGGACCCTGTGGCATCTTCGTCTGGTCTTGCTGGCGTTGGTGTCGCACTAATGATGGTTAGGAACTAGATTTAAGGTTTTCATTACGAACTGACATCAGCTATAATGTCAAAATAGTATTTAGCCAAATGAGTGGATGAACTTCATGCTAAAACCCAAGACATATCTTAAATCTCATGGTTCGTCAATACATTTTAGTCTCTCTGATATCTTGGTACTAAAATTCCCATGCTTAGCAAGAATAAGGTACTTAAAGAGATCTGGTGGGATGGTTTGTTATTTTAGGCATGGATAGGATGCAACTGAGTGTTAGATAGACGCTCATGGAAAACTAAGTCTAGAGAAATAAACTATTTGGAGTAGCGAGAAACTTACCTCTAGTCAATTCATTGTTTGGACTAACTCATCAATTATCAGTTAGCAAACATGGTGCCTTACAAAGACCAGATACTAAAGGGGGGAGACAAAATGTTGGTTCTAAGTCCTGATAATTATCCACTGTATAAGTTGTTGATATGAAACAATCCAAACATGACATCTATAGTATATGACTGGTCCCACATACTAATTTTGAGGAGTTTCCAATATCCTAAACAGCTACTTACATAGTAAACTGTTAAAAAATAACAAAATAAACAAGTTGCTTACCCCACGATTCAATCGCTTTTGCAATAACAGGGAGCCAACACCTTGTTTGTTGAGACCTGGATATTTTGCCTTGATTTTGCTTTCAAGCTCCTCCTCAACCGATGAAGTTATATTCTAGCATAAACTGAATGACAACCAAACTAAACGTACTACATTAAGAGCCGGAGAACTGTCCTCCATCTGAAACCTTCTAAACAGACCACTTGACTAGCCGCCGGATAATTTAACTCAAAAGAACTGCAACAGAAAATAAACTAACAATGTTTCAATTTTCATTCTCAGTTTCAAATGTTTATGAAAGGAATGGGAGAATCATTTGATCTGCTGAATTTCTTGTCGGTTAGAAGTGGATTGCCAATTTTTCTAAGTAGAGAATAAGATATAAGAAAACAAGTCAAATTTTAAAAAACACTTTCGTATAATGATTCACAACTTGATTATATATGACCGAAATCACCCTCAAAGTAGATCTTCAGATGAAGTGCGAACAAGTAGTATTTCATGTCAGGTTTGAAGGTACATTGTGTTTTGGGATAGTGTGTGAGGAAAACTGGACAAAAAACGGGAAAGTAAAAAATGAACTGACTCAGTGACCCCATAGAGTTACTTATATTTAATAATGAAAACAGCCAATACATATTGAAAATATCACAGGCGTAAGATTTGGACAGTTTAACAGTCTAAACCAGAAGTTAGTAGAATAAGATCTCGAATGAGTTACAGTGGTTTGTATCATATTGAGTCCCTAAATTGTATCGCGTTTTTCCCTAAAAGACTCGGGGTAATTCCAAAACCGAACCATTCTTGAGGAGTTACATTTCGTGGTAAATACATGCTACATATTAAAATAACAGTGACCATAATGACCCAGTTAGTCTTAACACATATAATCAGCTGGATTGATTCAGTTAGTTTAGTTGATGTGACTTTCCTAAAGCCCTTTAGATAGCCACTATAGCGAACTAGCTTTTGTCTAACTCTTTCTACGACGAAATACATCATTCCTATCACTGATGATCGTTTGATCTCTCGTTTGTCTTTTGGGTACAGCAGTTGAATGATTTTGTGACCAGTGTAGTCTGATTCTGCCTGATTAACACACTTTTGTTCAAAAAACAACCTTATCAAACTTCCCGTTTGGATGTATTATCTCCAACGTCGATGTCAGGAGTAAGCTTTAATAAGTGATGCGAACAATGCTTAGAAACGATTGCAATGTTAAAAGGAGTATCTCCACCAATGAGACTCCTCAAGATAGTGGAATAAACCATATCTAAACCAACCACAGCATCTTTTTGGTCACTGTATTTTTCAGTGCATCTGTGGTTGACAAAGGCAAGTAACTATGACTTACGCCTGTCACCCCTCATGGAGCAGCATAGACCGGTCATCAAAGTTCTTCATCCAACACTGTCTTGGGCTATCCTTTCCAGTTCTTTCCACTTGTTGTTCATCTTTTTCATGTCGACTTCCGATTCCCAACGCAGTGTGATCTTCGACCTTCCTCTTTTACATTTCCCTTCAGGACTCCGAGTTATCACTTGTCTTGTGACGGATTTTGATTATATCCGTAATGTATGTCTTATCCACTTCCAACGTCTTTTCCTAATTGTCTCTTCTCGAAGCTGGTTTGTTCTCTCACACAGTGGGTTATTACTGATGCTATCCGGTCGATGGACATTCAGTATTTTACGTAGGCAATTGTAAATAAATACTTGTACCTCTTTCACGATGGTTGTCATAGTTCTGAAAGTTTCAGTTCTGTACAGTAGAACTGTCTTGACATTCGTATTGAAGAGTATGATATTGCTATTGTCTTGCAGACAGTTGTTTTGAGTCCCATATGTTCTCCAGTTGTACAAATGCTACCCTTACTTTTCTAATCCTTGCCTTTACGTCTGCATCAGATCCTCCTCGTTTATCGATGATGCTATCCAGATAAGTGAAACTTCCCACCTCTTCCATAGTTTCTCTATGAAGTATGATTGAGTTAGTGCTTTCGTTATTGTATTTGAAGATCTTGATTTTCCCTCAAGTATGTTGAGGCCTGTTGATGCAGAGGCTGCTACTACAATTCATCTTCATCTTCGTTCGTTAATGTGTATGGAATAGAAGAGCCAGGTCATTTGTGAAGTCAAAATCTTTTAACTTTTCCGAGTTGTCCATTGTATTCCGCTTGTAGCTCTTCTAGAGGTACTGCCGGTCCCGAGCATGGGCGAAGAAAGAGGGTTGGGTGTAAAGTCGGCAACCCTATCCCGTATAAAACAATATTGCTATAAAACACTACACAGGCTAAACAAATTAAGCAACTTATAGTCAGTCAAAAATATGCTTTTAGGACAAAAGTACTGTAGATGGAAGCTAGTTATTTGTTTCCTTATTTTTGTAAAGATTACAGTCCTTATTTACCTCAGTTGAGTGGTGAAGTTTGTAAATTTATAGTAGAAGCTGGAGCTCCGGTGGCCCCTCATGTTACATGTTAAACAGTAGTGATAACTTCCAATGTCTTATGATTAAAGTACCTACTGAGGGAATAAATATTAATTTAACACACTGATTCAATATCCAACTTGACTTTTACGATCCTTAACGTATTTTTGTTCAGGTCATTGGTTTTGAGAGACTTAGGTGTTTATGTGAGCTTCTTCAAATTTCGTCTTTCCATAAACTCTATCCCATCGGCTTCGTCAGTAGTTGGGGCACTGTGACTTAGCGAACGTCTGTTGGTAAGCTTAGTTAGGTTCTGAAGATATGTCTACTAGCCTCACAGGAGCAGTTAAATTTGTGTAGACACGGAGTATCCCACCATCGGTAATCTACCCTTGATTCATTGTGTAAGTATTGACTTATCTGAGAAAATCGCATTTAATTCGGCGGCGTTAAATGTCCTTTTAATATATCTTTTAAGCTGATCTATCGAAATTTCACTGTCCATGTCTCTTTAAAATTGTTTCAAATAAACAGTTTGTATGTGTCGTTGAAATTCAATGTAAGTTATACTGCTATAATTTTCCTCCTCTTCCATGAAATTAATAGCTGGTCGAATGCTATTAAAACTGTCCAGAACCTCTTCTGTACCATTACTTTTTCACACAGGGTCGGAGTGTGGTTCAAAGATAGATTTGAAAGGCTACTGGGAAGCGTTTATTCTTGGCTAGCTAACAGTCGCAAGGGATGTGTAACACGGTCTACCCACTTGTTGTATGGTGCGAATACGTGATCGGGCGCCGTAAGCTCGATATGTCTAGTAAAACCAATGAGGTCAGCACCAATATAGAGGACCTAAAGAACTATTTATTTTGGGGATTTATTTGCCGTTACAAACGGAATTATGTAATTGCACAGGTAACTGTTCTCCGTCCTTTTTCTAAGATATCTAAGCCGCCTTTTATACGGGCAATTTCAACATGAACTCAGTTTTTAAGTTCGAACTGCACTAAGGTTGGGTGTATGGTGACGGACATAACTTGGTCAAGTTATTAATATCCATAGGGTTCCGAACTAACTGGCTGCAAAAGTACGCCAGCAAGCCATAATTTTAATGTTGTAACTTAGCATTACCGCTAAATCGTTATGAGTCAGGACTAAGACAGCAAACACTCAATGTTGTAGTCGGTTTCTTTACGTGTTCAATGTGAATTTAGACACACCTATGATTAGCAAAAGGAACTGGCGTTTTCATCATAGGTTGGAATCAGCTTAAGTTGTAGAATGTTGTAAAATAAGGGATGGAATACGATTTTGGCACATACCTGAATTTCTTTCGCTAATATCTGAAATGGCTTGTCTCGGGTAAAGGTTTCAAAACATTACTCTGTCAACTCCTATTTTCCATTATCAGAATATTGTAGTTTCACGTTCGTGTTATTGATAAAGACAAAACTAGTAAAATTTCAGGAAAATCAGGAATTATTAAGTTGACAAGATAAAGGCTCAGTAAGCGGAATGGTGTATATGAGTATCTCGTTTATCACCACATACACTTCTATAGTTTCACAACCACCTGTTACAAAATAAATCTGGTCAGATGTCTTACAAGCAGAGCTAAAAAATATCTGTTCACAGAACTTCATAAAGAAGTAGTTGGAGTTTTTTAATAATATACAGGCGGGAATAGGTTTCCCCAAAAACCTTTCAAAGAAGTACACGAATGTGTTGAAAAATAAGTTGGAGATATTGACCGCTCGTAAGGAACTCCTATTCCTATGACTACACCACGACGGAAATGTGACCAGAGATGTCCTGTACGATAGAATAAATGCCAGTCAATAGGACATTTTATGTAGCTGATCTTACATTGAAATGTTCTAACAGATCACTGATATCTACTCAGAGAGGGAATAAGTCACATGTGTTCACTTCTGCCATGTGCATCTACAAATCTAGTTGCGCCTGCAGAGATAACTATATTGGGTTTACTATCAGGCAACTGAATTAACGAATGAATGAGCATCTTACTGCTTGGTTAGAAATGGCAAGGCTGAAACAATACATTCGGCCATCTTGGTAACCTGGTTGGCAGTGACCATAGAACAGATAAAACCAAAACATTTTGAGTGATTGATCATATACCCTTATCATTTCACAGTGGGTTTCGGTCGCGTTTCCTACAAATAGCGTAGGTTATAGGGATCTGAACATATAACTCTGGTTAATGTGTTCGGAAGTAACCCATGACAACCCTGTCCCTTTCTTCGCTGAATAAAACTCAATAAATGATTTTATAAATTTTTTTATACATTGTATTTATTTGTTGCTTTTCACATCTTCCCACTGCTCATTCTTCATTATCTAATTACTTACACACTTCTCATCACTTAATTTTAATGATGTTTATGACAATTATTTTAAATCCTATTTAATCAAGTTTGACCTAATCCCTGTGTTGACCAACTGACTAGAGCTTCTGTTATTTCGTTATTCATATCACTACTAGTAAACCTATGTTTTTACCATCAATTTGTACATTTTACCTGTGATATCGTCTAATTATTGTATTAATTCACTCATAATTTGTCTTAATCGGTTTAACTCTTTCATAGACCCATATAAATATTCATGTATATTGGAGTAAAAATTGATTATTATCTAACTGGAAACAATATTGTTCGTTTACTTGTGTCGTTCTAATTTTCACAACTGAAATATTTAATGTTATTGCTAATTGTTGACCATTGTTCTCCTTAATAAAAGTAAGTGCATTTTATGTACCTGCTGAGTTAACAGTTCTTTTCCAGGCGAGACAATATTTTATGGACGACCTTTGAACGAATCGTAAGTGACCTTGAGAAATGTCAGCCAATCAACAAACAGTCAGTACAGAGTGAAAATGTATTATATAAAACCAATAAATTAAAGTAGATACACTTCTTATATGTGGTTCAAAAACTTGCCAAGATTAGAAAGACGTTCAGAGGTTCTAAAATCGTAATGCATGCAGTGAAGGAAATCATCTACATGGCTAAAGAATAGTCGGCCTCTAGAGCCATGATAAGGTCTCAAAAACTCTTTCAGCCTCGAACACATATCCACAGTATTGTTTGTGTGCAATTCGGTTGTCGAGTATACAAAGTTCCACTTGTGGGTAACGACACGACGCACATAACCAAGTCTGTGTACGAGTCTGTATGCTCTCCAATCATCCGTATTTATTGTAGTACCTGGCTGCAGCCAGTGTTACGGGTGCTTTTGTTATCCAGTCCTCAACAATTGTCATAATTTGCCTTAGCTAGGAATTATATATAGGGTTTTCATCACGAAATGACATCAGCTATAATGCCAAAAATCTATTTAGCCAAATGGATGTAAGTCTTTTGCGCCAAAATCTGGGATCTGTTATCTTATACCTGATCGGTTCGTCCACAAATTATAGTCTCGCCGTTTTATTTGTTATAGCCGCTCAATTATCATGTTTTGTGCAAAATTCCTTGTGAACTGATCATACGTTAGCACTAAGTACTGAAGTTAGCGCCGTGACCTTGAACTCTCTCAAACGCTTCTGATTGGCTCGATCATAAATTAGAGCCTCGCCCTTTTCCATTGTTCTTCCTTTTTCTAGCTTTATTATTATTGGCGGCTTTATTCAATATTATATTTTCGGTACAATCTAGAATTCCTAGTGCAATGTATTTCAACAAGTTTCCGTTACTTATTTCTTGATCAACCCGTGCGATAAATATTGAGTGGTGGCCAGTCAAATGTTAGCAATTCATGAAAAGTCATCCGATTAATGTATATTATTTTCGATGGATGTTACCAGCATTCATGATGCCTCTGATTGGACTGTTTTGTAACTTGTACAGCGAAATGTCGTAAACTTTTCACAAGCGCACCTGAATAGATTATGAGACTAGTAGGTATAATGATGTGTTAAAACAAACGAAAAACAGATAACTTGTTAAAATACCTAGATGTTAGGAACAAGCAGCCCAAATATTCATGCAGACCACCTTATTACACACGCTAGTTTGCACGCTTTCCTAGTAATCGAAGGGCGTTCGGGTCAAACATAACTCTATAGTCAGTTGGGTGTGTGTAAGCTGGTATGAATTCCTGTTTTTTGCATATTTTGGTAGCCTATTGACGTCTAAGAACTCTTAAAAAATCATAAAAAATATATAAAGGGTTTTATTTCCCTTTCATTGTAAATACTGGATTCCTTGTTTCTTTATAACCGTCCAACAGAAAGTTATCGCTATACCTACTTCCTTGAAGATTGTATCAAATTCAGAAAAGAACGTATTAACACCACAAATAATGACATGATACTAGAAACTGTTTACATGTTCACTGCGAAATTGCATCAAATGAATTTCAGCAATTAAGAAAAACATGGTCCTCTACCCTGCAGATCAAGGATACTCACGGTGTGCTTTTTGAAACTCAGGAAGAACGTGATGTGCAAAAGTATAAGTTCGAAATTTTTAAGTGTTTCTTCACTATAAAGCTCAAACCTAAGAAATCGTCAAAATAGTTAATTAAAGGTGAAATTTTAGTTGGGAGTTCTTGAGTTTCCAATCAGCGTTCTATGTGACCTTCGATACTGGACGGTATTCGGTAAAATCTTTCCTGATGATTCACATTCGTCCATGTGACAATCCATTGGTGGTTTGTGATCTGTGAACTAGGAGATTGTCATCCGAAGAGAAGGAAAGCTTGAAGCCAGTTCTTTTGTGGTCTCCATCTTCTAATGATGTGACGGGACATGCAGTCACATATTAACTATAAAATAACTCCTACTTATGTGAAAAAGATGAATGCAAGGGTTCTTGTAGCGACCGAACAACCGATATTCGGATGGAACAACGGACTGACGAACCCAAATTTATTCGATTAGACCAGACCACGTTCCTCTGTATAGCTCACAACGCGTTTTTGAGATACTCGTATTATATTATATCAAAACACAAACTCTGTGCTCAGTATAAACGGTTCTAATTAAGAAAACAGAACAAATTACATCAAAAATACAAAATACCTCAAACGGTACAGCCTGTGCTATACAGTCAGAAGTTTCCCTAACGCAAAGTAGGGCACTAAACAATGAAAGAGACAGTTAATACTAAGGGGTTTGATACCTGAGAATCAATACAAATATTCCTAACAAGATGGGATCAAATGTCTATCCGCAGGGATTCCAGCAATCCTCCCAAGCAGACAGTCAGAAGGTTAACAGTCACACACTGAACCACGCCGTGACCTTGAGCTTAGTCAAACTCGACCTTACTATCAATGGTCCGGCAACATCCAATAGAAAATTAGGTAACAAAAGATAAGTCTTTAATCAAAATCACATAATAAAGGCTGAAACGACGAAGACTGAAGAACAAAAGGTGTGGTTAAACGAGATCTGAACAAAGGTTAAAATACACAACAAGGAGAAGGAACAAATAAATAACAATACTGTTCAACAAAGAAGCTGCAGATGGATTTTCACTATTCTCTTTCCGTTACAGTTCTCATCGGCAAGTTCGTAATATTATTTTTTCAAGTTGTGACTGACAACTGGGAGTCTTTCATGTGCTTCATCAAACAGATAAATTAAGAGGATATTGTTCTAACAATAGGAACATAATACGAATTTACTTTTGCAGTGATGAACAGATGGAGATAGGTATCCAGAAGTGTTTATTATTGATTTTGCTAACAATATCAACAGTCAGATATGAGGATGTTGCAGGATAAACTTTATTTTGTAGGTAGATACTCACCGTTTCAATGAGTAGTGACTAATAATTTTGACAGAGCACGTCCAGTAATGTTTTTATGGACGAACAAAGAATTCATAGCAGATATCAAATGGATATTGAATAGATATAATGAATTGATAGACAATACTTCCGTAACGAAAACTTTTGTGGTGGATTGTGTGCAAGCTGAAATAGCGTCAGTCATCACAACACACAGACATGAAAACATTGTTCTTTCCACTTTCCATCGGTGCTTAATAGTTCACTTAGCATATACATTGCAAGAAGAAAGGAAATAGAATATGTTCATATCTTTAAATACGTTCTTTCAAATTGTTATTACTATGATTATTATTAGTATTGTATGTGATGGAATCCCAGAATTACAAAGGTCAGTTGCGTAATTAATAATTTGACATCTACATAATCTACATAAGTTTAAAAAAACAATGTCAAAGTTCGTAGATTATCAATAAGCTAACGAACTAGATTAGACAATACAAGCAATTTATACAAACTTCCTGAAGATTAGTTAGAAAGTCACTTTAAAACCACGTAATCATCGCAAAACTAATTAAAGCTCATCTATTTGTTATACTTTTACCATTCATACCATTCATGAGTTCCAAATTTTTTCCCATTTTCCATGACCTAGTCTATTCAGAGTTGCTGAACTATGTTTTTGAATATGATCCATTGTTTTCAAACGAATCATAACACTTATTTTGATATTCTCTATTAAATAAGATAATTTTTTTTACGAATAGCTTCTAGCACTTAATTTTATATCTTTCTTTAGATTGTAGCGTGGTGTCGAGTTGGGATTGACTATGAACACCGCTAAAGAGAAACACGTGCCAAGTAAATCAGAAGGTGAAGGTTGAACGTAACCAAATAAATCCATAAAATCCCCGAGAAGCCAAATATCAGAAGGCAGTTAATGGACCAAGTCGAGATATATTTGCTGGCGATCTCGTGGTATCGAAAGGATACCGAGATCGTGCCAGGATACAAGCTTGGTTACAGAACGTAACCGAATTCGCGCGAAGTTACAATCAAAGTGGGTGTATATGAATGGAAGCACAAAATAGCTGTCATTGGCACAGTCAAACAAAAGCACATTAAAACAAACACTGGTACAGTTGGTTATGATAATAATTGTTTTTATTAAACCAGACGTGTTCTCGTGATAAATGTGAGTCACTACAAGATCTTCAGTTTCAATCTTATACTTTTTATTTTGTTGACTTATACTTACTTTTCGAATTATGTTCTTCGTGTGTAATCCACTTTACTATGATTAGTGCTGTGATTATTGCCCCCGAATACCCTGGTACGGTCGAGGGCTGGGAAAGTTAGCTCTACCATTCCAAATACTCTCACATGACCACGTGTATACAGTCATTACTAAGGAAGTCCTACTCACTGCCTTCTCGTGGTGAGGATGTTGTTTACGAAATTGAGAGGACGAAAAGCGAATGTCCAGCAGTGTAACCGGGTTGGTGGATACGGAGGATCTAGTTGGAGGATTTGGAAAACCCTAATTTCAAACCAATGGTACATATGGGCTCCAGGATCATGAGTGAATAAATGGTGTATGAACCAATTATTGGTCACTGGCTACCATATGACTACATCTTGTGATATTGCTCCACCGTCTTGTGGATCAGACCTTCAGGTTGAAGGCTCAGGGTGTGGCCTCCTAAGGAAAAGTCATCTGCTTCGGTCTGGACACTCGAGCAGTATCACAGCCCACACACAAATCAAGTAACTTATGTGACGTATATGTATGTGTTCAAATAAATAAATAAATATGAATGATTGGTACTGTTATTGTTATATCAATTCGTGATAATATAATGTAACAGCTTAACATAATTGATCATGTTCAATATATGAAATATATAAACTAGTCATTACTGTGATTATAACCAGTATCTCATAATTCAATCTTCATTAATTACTAGAACCTTGTTCAATTTAATATGAAATATGTAACATTAAGCTATGCATAACAATAGTCTTATGCATTACGTATTGATTTACATGCTTGGAGGTTAATCAACAAAAGAAGTTACAAGTTATAAAAGTTGTAACCCTGAAAACATCACTTAACAAGTTACATGCCTGAATTCTAGTGTTATCTTTTTTTTTTCTTCTTTTAGATATTCTTTCAGTATACATATTACAATGTTTCTCAATCATTTATATCAATACATAGTATAATTTTACAATAGTTATATGGAATATAACAACGTTTCTGCTAGTAGAAATAGTAACTCACTGAAGACAATGTTGGATGTATCGTTCACTTTCGTGGATTAGTTGAAGTTAGACATTAACACTGGTGGTCTATATTGTTAAGCATTTGCATGTGAGACCGATAGGCCCTGTGTTCGAATCCTGCGAGGGGGGATCGTGGATGAGCACTGCTGAGGAGTCATACAACAGGATGAAACGGCCTTCCAGGTTTTCTATGGTGGTCTAGCGTCAACTGACTCAGAAATTCAACTATTTAAATTATTATAATATTCACAAACCCCGTTTCTGATACAAATAAATAATTACTAAATAATACATAAAACTAATAACGTTTCCCTTTAGTGACTTATTATCTACCAAGCACTTAACAATGATGATTTGTACAGTCAATCGTATAAGAAGTTTGGTAATTCATTGTTGATAATCCACTAGAGCTTTATATGGTTATCCCACAGGATTGAGCTAAAGTATTTAAGTTGTAAGTAGACTAGATGAAATCTAATTCTCTTGAATACTAAATTCATATTTATTGGGTTTGTGAAGAGGTAGCTCAATAGTAAGGCGTTCCATTTTCAAACCATAAGTCTCAAGTGCAAATCACATTCTATCTACGTCGGTTTAGGCAACCGGGTAGTATTATTAGCGTTCATATTTCAAATGTGACTTCAAGTCAAGTACACAAGTCTTTAGCTGGTAAGTTTTTAAATAAAAATCGAGATATTTAAATAATATCAGAATTGAGAAGCACTGATCATTAGAGTTCAACCGGATCTGTTGTGAGATAATAACTCATCGAAGACAGTGGTGAATGATGTCTCAATTTCGTGGATTGGTTAAAGTTAGACATTAACACCGTTGGATGCCAACTGGCTCAGTAGTCTAGAACTTAAGCATTCGAGCGCGAGATCAATAGGTCATGGGTCCACCACAATATTTGAATTTTGATTCTATAGGGGTCATAGTTGTGTACAACTAATGAAAACATTGAATGCGTACACCGTCTTCTAGTTTTCTATTACCAGTTTACTGTTCTAATGATTGTTGATAATGAAATGAATCTTAGATAATCGTCTATATACAAAGTCATAATACAATATTCAAGGTTAAGTAAACTATACACAAATGTTTATTCCATATTTGATCATAGTTGAATAGAAGCTATAAAAAAAAGGACTGAATCAAGAGCTTATAACACATGAGAATCATTAAAAATGGACTCATGAGTTCAATCTGTGAAAATTTCTAAAAATCTCCACAAAACACATTCTGATAATAATAATCACCTGCTCATTAGTGACTGACTTCAGGAAAAACTCCCGAAGTTCTAGTGAGAAGCCGTTACCAGTGGAGTTCAACCTGGTCTGTTGTGAGATGGGAACTCACTGAAGACAATGGTGTACGGTGGCGCAACTTCGTGGATTGGTTGAAGTTAGACATTAACACCGTTGAATGCCGGCTCAGTGGTCTAATGGTTAAGTGCTCGCGCGCGAAGCCAGTAGGTCCTGGGTTCGAGCCCCGGGTGGTGCGGGGTCGTGGATGCGCACTGCTGAGGAGTCTCATACTAGGACGAAACGGCCGTCCAGTGCTTCCCGGTTTTCAATGGTGGTCTAGCTTCAACTGACTCATGAGTTCAATCTGTGAAAATAAATGATAAGACAATTTGAACAAACTTGGCTTTTTAATCATTTTCAAAGGTGTTTTTAAACAAAACAACTGAATATAGGACAAGTATCCTAATACATATGATAAGTACTTCAAAAGGTAATCACATCAATGATATACATATCCTTTAGTTTATGACTTCATTTCCTTTAGTAAATAAATGAGTGACTTATTAAACTCATTAGTAAATAGAGTAAACAAAAACATGGAAGAGGGACCGGGGGGGGGCGAGCGGACAAGTAACTACCAATCAACTTTACTTCCCTTTAAAAATAATAACCTACAATTGACCCTATTATTATCCTAAATATATCTATATATATATTTGAAATATATTTATCCAGTTTTTTTCTTCCTTTCCTAATCTTTTTATTGTGTATTTATAATTGGGCAAACAAAATTAAGGGATATTAAAAAAAATTTTCGTTCCCCTCCCCTAACTACACAACTCCCCCACCCTACACAACCACTACCACCACCATCATCATTACTTTTTTGTTATCTATGGAAACATTTATTTTTCCGGCCTGATTTTTTGACCTAATTGTACGTTGTTATTATTATGATGATTTAGTATTACAGAAATGGTCTTCAATAGAATTTATCATTGAATGATATAAATTACAAGATACATTTATGACGTTGAAATAGTATCATTATGTTTTAGTTGTTTATTATTCAGGATGTAACAATTTAATAGTAAAGAATCATAGTAAATAAACAAATTCACTTATTATTGTATCTAATGTGTGTTTCTTTTTTAAAAATAATAACTAATTAATGTATATTATTCACTTGTTGTTTCCTTGTTGCTTTCTATTTCACAAAGAGAGAGAGAGGGAGAGAAAAAAAGGAAAAAACAGGATGTTGCTGACCAAAACGGAACTAGATGTCGACCCGAACTATGCACGTGCAATTATATATCCGTCCCGCCCCCCCTAACTTATCTCCCACCCATAGTTAATTGTTATCATTCGTCTATTATTGATAGCTCTCTCTCACTCTCTCTCTCTTTCCACTCACTTATTTGTGATTGAGAGAGAAAAAAAACTGTATGGTTGGTGTAAGTAACAAACTATTCACTTATTATCATTGTCTATTACCTGACTTTTTATCTACCAGTACGTATAATACTGATATTAGTATTATTATTATTATTACTATCTTTCTCTGTTATTACATGGGGGGAGGGTCTTATAAACGTGGAATGTATGTCGATAATTGCATTGTACTTACTTTTTCTTTCTTTCTTTCTTTCTGGTTAATACTTATTTTCTGGCCCCTAACAATCAATGAAACTGAGAGTTTATATGATACTTTATTTAGTTTTTTCTTTCTTTTTCTATCCCTTTATTTGCACTACATCTGTATTGTAATTCCTTTTTTCTGTTTTCTTTAAATTTTCTTCTTTTTTTTTTAAAAAAAAACGGTGTATATCAACAATATCAATTTGTGAGTAGACTGTTCCAACGACGACGACAACAACAACAACAACAACGAAAACATTATTATTATTGTTGATGAGTGAATATAAGTTGACGCCCTGGGAAAAAAAATAATAACAAATTTTTGTTTTCTACCGAACCGGAACTAAAATCGTTTATCAGTTCAACGATTCATAATACAATGATATACAATGATTATTTTTTTTTATAATAAGATTATATTAAAACCTATATGTGTTTGATACATGTATGCTTGTGTGTGTATATTATATTACAAGAAGAAGAAGGAGGACAGGGGAGGAGGAGGAGGACAGGGGAGGAGGAGGGAGAGGAGGAGGAGGAGGAGGAGGAAAGAAGACTAGAAAGTACATGGATTGTATTATGGATACAAAAATATTACTTTTTTTGATAAAAAGGAAATTGGGCATTTTAAATATTGTCAGAATACAAATTGCCATTTCCGTTTAACAAAATAAATCTATCACTATCACCATTATTATTACCATTACTATTACCATTACTATTACTATTACTATTACTATTACTATTACTATTACCATTGCTATTACCATTACTATTACCATTACTATTACCGTTACTATTACCATTACTATTACCATTACTATTACCATTACTATTACCATTACTATTACCATTACTATTACCATTACTATTACCATTACTATTACCATTACTATTACCATTACTATTACCATTACTATTACCATTACTATTATTATTATTGTTATCATTATTATTATACGTTTACGTAAATTACATTACAAATGATAATACTTTTTTATTATATAAAAAAGGGGTTCATAGAAAAGTGGCTTTAATTCTGATTTGTCATTATCACGGGAAAAAAGAGGAATTAACTAATTGATTGTTTAGTTAGAAAATAATGAAAAAGAGAAAAAAGTGCGTGAGCACACACACATGCGTGCGCGTGCAAGAGAGAGGGTGAGTGTGTATTTTATTATTTTATTTGAACACATGAATATTGGTACAAGAGAGAGCGCCAATATATATATGCGCCACACAAAACAATGAGAATTCGAAAAAAGAAGGTTAGAAGCGCAAAAGAAAAAGAGAACAATAACGAAGAGATTGGTGTAAGGTAATGTGGTAGTGACGATGGAAAGGAAAGGTACAATCAGAAGAAATCTTTCAGGTAAGGGAGACACAACCACTTTTAGATGGTGGTTGGAGGTAGTCAACAGGAAACTCCGGACCCGGGTTTCGTGCTACTTGGCACTCGTCAGCAAAGTGTACCTGTAATCTTGAGGGAACTGGTGCTCCCTGGCGGATTCGATCTCGTGTCACCCAACTTCACAGTCAGAGACGTCACCACTGAGCTATCCGAGTCGAATCCGCCAGGGAGCATCAGTTCCCTCAAGAATACAGGTACACCTTGCTGACGAGTGCCAAGTAGCACGAAACCCGGGTCCAGGGTTTCCTGTTGACTACCTCCAACCACCATCTAAATCTCAATACATAGTGCCCGCAGTGTCGAGTCACCTAGACTGTTGGCCACATTGCAGCATGATCGATAGCATTCGATCTGCACTAATAAGGACTAGACAAGCATGATATTGATCACCACCCAGTGATCAAGCAATTGTGACACAACCACTTTTTTATGAAGAAAGTAAAAGAAGGTTACAGCAGGATCGCCACTGGCTTCTATTCTGAGCCATATCTGATAACGTTTCTAGCCACTGTGTGACACCATCTCTCAGACCCCAACTAGGGAGTCGTGAAGGACCAACACAAGCCAGTCCTTTGCAGCTTTCTTTCATACCATGACACCATGTCATGCACTGACCACCTCTCCGCTTCTTCCAACCAGTCCCAGAGTCGGCAAATAATGCACGACGTGGAATTCTCTGGGACGACATTCGGAGAACATGTCCAAGCCACCGAAGTCGGTGTTTCAAGATGGTGACACCAATTGCATTATCGTCTCTGTGACCGAACACACGATGCCGAACCTCTGCATTACTGACATGGTGTTGCCACTGAATGTCAGCAATCCTTCGGAGACAGCGATGATCGAACACAGAGAGTCGTCTAACGTCCTCGACTCGGAGAGACCAGGTTTCACAAGCATAGAGCAAAACTGCTCTCACCGACGCGTTGTAGATCCGACCTTTTACAGCCAGACTAACATCACGAAGGCGCCATAGATGGCCCAGATTGGCATAAGCCACTCTGGCTTTCACTATACGTACATTGATCTCATCACTCACGCCACCACCAGCACTTATGCAACTACCTAGATACACGAACTTCTCGACTACTTCTATCTGCTCACCATCCAGAGTGAGTACAGGATTAGAATCCTGCCAGTCTTGTAAAAGTACTTTGCACTTCGAAGGTGCAAAGCACATACCATACCTACGGACACTGATTGCCAACTGATTAAGTGCGGATTGCATGGCTTGGGCATTATCGCACAGTAAGACAATATCGTCCGCATACTCAAGGTCGAGAAGTCTTTCTCCAGGCAACAGATCCACACCACCATTACTTACATCCATCGGAGCTGTTTCCAGAATGTCATCGATGGCAAAGTTGAAGAGGAATGGTGAGATTGGGCAACCCTGTCTAACCCCACTGCTCGAATGGAACAATGGAGAGAGGTGGTTGTATGCCCTCACTCTGCCTGAGGTGTTTTTATATAGGGCTTTTAGGATGTTGATAAACTTCTCAGGCACACCCTTCTTCAATAGACAATCCCAGAGAACAGTCCTATCCAACGAATCAAAGGCAGCCCTGATGTCAAGAAACATTACGATTGTTGGCCAGTGATAAGTATGACGGTGTTCTAACATTTGGCGGAGGGTGAAGATATGATCAATACATTCTCGACCAGAACAAAACCCTGCCTGCTCCTCGCGAGTCAATCTTTCTCGGGTTTTGAACAACCTACGAAGTATGACGGAAGCCAATAGCTTGGACGCAATCGGAAGTAGACTTATCCCCTGATAGTTGTTACACGAACGACGTGAACCCTTTCTAAAGACAGGGACAACTATCGACTCATTCCATGATGTTGGTACACTCTCTAGCTCCCAGACCTTTGTAAACAACGTCGTCAGTCCCTTAGTCAGAAAGTCACCACCATCTTTAAAAGGGGCCAGAGGTAAGTCATTTGGGCCAGGTGATTTGTAACGCTTCAAGAGTTGGAGTTCCTTGAGGACTTCCTCCTCGTTTGGTGGATCAGTCGTCACCGGCCATGGAGGGCAGGACAGTCTGACCGATGTTGCCGGAGCAGCAGGCCAGTTGAACTGCCCTTCGAAAAATTCTGCCCATCGTCCAAGACGTCGATGGATGTTAGTGATTGGCGTTCCATCATCCTCGCAGATTGTTTCGCTCACATCAGACTTCTTGCTGCCAGTGGCTCGGATGAGTTGGAAGAGCTTCCGGTAATTACCAGATGCAGCTGCTGCTTCCAGCTCATTAGCACGCTTCGACCACCAGGCTTCTCGGTCCTTACGCAAGCTTTGCCCAATTTCCTTACGTAACATCCTTCGTTTATGGTCAAACTCATGGTCACCCGGATTAGACCGACGGGCTTCAATGAGTTGTAAGGAACCTGCAGAAACCCAGTGCTTATAAGCGGGACGTTTCGCAAGCCCACAACTGACTGTACCCGCCATTTTCATGGCGTCATGCAATTGCCACCAATACTCATCTACACTTTTCGGTGGAACGGTGGCTAGCCTAGAAGCTAGCTCGGTTCGATACTTACTTGCAACAGAAGTTGCAACCAGCTTGCTAACATCAATCCGTTGATGGCGGTCACTTCGTTGTCCACTGAAAAGTAAGGCAAGATTGGCGCAGACCAAGGCATGGTCAGAGTCCAGATAGGTACTACAAAAGGAGCTGCAGTCTTGTACACAACCACGCCAGCGGTAGCTGATCGTGATGTGATCAATCTGAGTCCAGGCTTGAGATGCAGAGGGAGGACGCCAGGTGGCACATCGGCGATGACTGTGCCGAAAGTTAGTGCTAGCCAGAAACAGGTTATGGTCTGTGCAAAGTTGCAGTAGACGGCCCCCATTATCTGTCCTGAGATCAACAAGTCCCCATCGGTCACCTAAACGACTCTCTTCTGTGCCTAGACGCTCGACCTGAGCATTCAAGTCTCCGGCTAGTACTACAATGTCTGTCGAACGCACTTTCTGGAGAAGAACAGATAGCATGTGGTAAAACTCATCCTTGATTGCATCCGGGCTGCAATCTGTCGGAGCATAGGCAGAGATGGCGAAAAGACATCGTTTCTCACGCCGATTTCTTCTCACTTTGATGGAACTCTCTAATCTAACAGCACATAACCGACTATTAATGGGGATCCAATCGATTAGTGCTGCCGCAGCTCTAGCGCTTAGTGCGACACTAACTCCAGCAAGACCAGACGAAGATGCCACAGGGTCTCCGGATAAGCGCACGTAAAACAAGCTTTTCGAAGCGACAGATGGAGATCGAATTTGTAGTACTTCGCCAGAGTCTTGAATACGGGTCTCGGATAGACAACAAAAATCGACATGAAGACTTTCCAAAGACATAGCCAGCCCTATCTGTTGTCCGACCTGCATAAGTGTGCGAACGTTGAAGGCAACCAGTTTGAATGGTGCACGTGGTTTCAGAAAAACTGCTTCAGTACTCATATTCGGTGGTAACATACAATTTTGAACCGGACAGTGACTCGAGAACGTTTAGATACAGTCGAATTTCCACCAAAGACGAGCCGCTGTATAAGTATAAAAGAGGGTGAATAATGTGGAAAATAATAATAATAATAATAATGACAATAATTGTAATGACAATAATTTGAATCAATTGATTGTTTTTCGAAGTGAGAAAAGTAATTTCCATAGACATAAAGAGTTCATCATTTGTGTGTGGGCTGTGATACTGCCCGGGTGCCCAAACCGAAGCAGGTGGTTATCTTAGGGGGCCACACCCGAGCCTTTGACCTAAAGGTCTAACCCACAAGGCAGTGGAGCATCGTAAGGAGATGCAGTCCCATGGTAGCCGGTGACCAACGATTGGTTCATACGCCATTTGTTCCCACAGGATACTGGAGCCCATGTGCACCATTGGTTTGGGATCCGGTTAAAGCGCCGGACATTCGCTTTTCGTCCTCTCATTTTCGTAAACAACACCCCCGTCACGAGAAGGCAATGAGTAGGACTTCCCTGGCAGAGGCTGTATACACGCGGCCGTGTGAGAGTATTTCAAGAGGGAAAGCGGACTTTCCCCGCTCTCGGCCGTACCAGGGCATTCGGGGCAAATGTAACGAGGAAGGAATAGGATGACTGAAACGAATTCTTTACTACGTCAATGTATACAGAGACAAATAACTATGATTAATTTCTTATTGTAGTTGTGTTTTTTTTACTCTGGGTATTCCAAAAATACATGACTGCAATAAAATGAATAAATGTTTGTACATATAAGTGTTAGAATCAACTGAAAGTTAGGGGCGGCCAAACCAAAACGTATCATCAGTCCATAAAGTCACTAACTTCTAGTCTGAGCCATGTTGTTAGATGCAGACTACTTGGTTGAGGTCCACGTGACTATCGTAAGCAATGGTTGGAGACTCTGGGTGACATGGTTCAGAATCGATCACAATGGTGTAGATGTGTATACACTCTGTCTTCCTTTAAATTATGAGATTAAAATCGCTTCATATCTTTCTTTCTACGAACTAATTCTTTCTTCTTGCACTATGTCGTTAAATGCTATCTTTGTTTTATATATTACCACGTCTGAATTAAACTCCGCCTGGAGTCCCTCTGGGGGCTGCTGCCGGTCTCAAGCCCGGATAAAGGAGGAGGGTTGGGCATAAGGTTAGCGTCCCCATCCCGTAGAAAACTAACTCGCTAAAAAAACGCTAACCAGAAAAAAATATTCAAACCTTTTAAACTCTGCCTTGGGAGTCAGAAGGTCTTCATTTAGAAGAACTATGACGCCTCATGATGAAAGTCAAATTCCTTCGGAAGTTACGAGGTCGATGCCCCTTCTGACAACCAGAGCAACCATTTATTTAGGTACATGGAATGTTCGTACAATGTGGGACACCGGGAGAGCCTTCCAAATCGCTGCAGAAATGAGGAGTTACAACCTAGAGGTGTTTAGTAGCCCGTTTGATCTGACTCCTTTTTAGAGCGTACGAATGTTTGTTATCGCCTTTTCTCGTATATCATCGTCGACTTAAATCGCGTTATCCAATAACGGAATTAAATATGTCGAATAACGAGAATTGACTTGAGAATACATATATTTCGTACATGAAGTGAATGAAACATAGCAAAACAAAATGACACGTATGGAAGATGGCTGGGAAGCCAACTCCATTTTAATTAAGCGTTACTCAATATTTATAGGCAGACAAAATAAACTACAGACATGTGATGAGTCATGGGACAGGAAGTGTACACACATATACGCTCATATAAAAAACAGTCTAGATTGATAAGCGAATAAATAACAAGGTCAAAGTATGGCTCGAGTAGAATGAATAGAATGGGATGTCCGAAAGCTAGAATAAGGTATATGGGCTTAACATAGTAACTGACACTACAGGTGCTTGAAATCAGAGAAACACATTGGACGCAAGTTGGATAACAACGACTAACTTCAGGAGAGCTTCTGCTATACTCCGGCCATGAAGAAGAAAATGCCCCACATACACAAGGAGTTGCATTGATCCTGTCCAAACGAGCACAAAACGCACTTATACGATGGGAATCTCATGGACCAAGGATCATCAAAGCCTCCTTCCAAACAAAGAAAGAAGGCATTTCAATGAACATCATCCAATGCTATGCGCCTACCAACGACTACAATGAAGACGCTAAAGATCAATTCTACAATAGGCTGCAGTCAATCATCAAGAAGTGCCCAACAAAGGACCTGACTATTCTGATGGGAGATTTCAATGCCAAGGTTGGAACGGACAACACTGGATATGAAGACATCATGGGACACACGGACTGGGAGAAAGGAACGAAAATGGTGAGAGATTTGCAAACCTATGTGCCTTCAATAAACTGGTCATAGGCGGCACCATATTCCCACATAAACTCATACACAAAACCACATGGACTTCACCGGATCACTCTACACAAAACCAAATCGACCATATTTGCATCAACAAAACGTTCAGGAGGACTATAGAGGACGTGAGAACCAAGAGAGGAGCTGATATAGCACCAGATCATCACTTGCTGGTCGCCAAGATGAAATTGAAACTCAAGAAGCACTGGACTATGGGGCGGACAATATCACAAAAGTTCAATACGGCCTTTCTTCAGGATACTAACAAACTCAACAAATTCAAGATAGACCTCAGCAACAAGTTCCAGGCCTTTCATGATCTACTCAATGGAGAAGGAACTACTGTGGAGAGAAACTGGAAGGGGATCAAAGAGGCAATCACTTCAACATGTCATGAGGTCCTGGGTCACAAGAAGCACCATCACAAGGAATGGATCACCGTTGATACACTGGACAAGATTCAAGAAAGGAGGAACAAGAAGGCAGCAATCAATACCAGCCGAACAAAGAGCAGAAAAAACCAAGGCACAAGCTGAATACACAGAAGTAAACAAACAAGTGAAGAGGAGCATCAGAACCGACAAACGTAAATATGTGGAAGATTTAGCAACGACGGCGGAAAAGGCTGCAAGAGAATGAAACATGAGACAATTGTATGACACCACAAAGAAACTCTCTGGACATCGCCGCAAACCAGAACGACCAGTGAAAAGCAAGGAAGGCAAGGTAATCACCAATATTGAAGAATAAAGAAACAGGTGGGTAGAACACTTCAAAGAACTGTTGAATCGACCAGCTCCACTGAACCCACCCAATATCGAAGCAGCACCCACGGACCTCCCAATCGATGTTGGCCCACCAACAATTGAAGAAATCAGCATGGCCACCAGACAAATCAAGAGTGGCAAAGCAGCAGGACCGGACAACATCCCAGCAGAGGCACTAAAAGCAGACGTAGCGGCAACTGCAAGGATACTCCACATTCTCTTCAATAAGATTTGGGATGAGGAACAAGTACCAAAAGACTGGAAAGAAGGACTTCTGATCAAAATACCGAAGAAAGGCGATCTCAGCAAGTGTGATAACTACAGGGGCATCTCTCTTCTCTCAATACCGGGAAAAGTCTTCAACAGGGTATTGTTAAACAGGATGAAGGACTGCGTAGACGCCCAACTTCGTGATCAACAGGCAGGAGTCCGTAAGGATAGATCGTGTACAGACCAAATCGCGACTCTACGGATCATTGTGGAACAATCGATTGAATGGAATTCATCACTCTACATCAACTTCATTGACTACGAAAAGGCATTTGATAGCGTGGACAGAACAACACTATGGAAACTTCTTCGACACTACGACGTGCCTCAGAAGATAGTCAATATCATACAGAACTCATATGATGAATTACACTGCAAAATTTTGCATGGAGGACAATTGACAAAGTCGTTCGAAGTAAAGACCGGTGTTAGGCAAGGCTGCTTACTCTCACCCTTTCTCCTTCTCCTGGTGATCGACTGGATCATGAAGACGTCTACGTCTGAAGGGAAACACGGGATACAGTGGACAGATAGGATGCAGTTGGACGATCTAGAATTCTCAGATGATCTGCCCCTTCTATCGCACACGCAACAACAAGTGCAGGAGAAGACGACCAGTGTAGCAGCAGCCTCAGCAGCAGTAGGTCTCAATATACACAAAGGGAAAAGCAAGATTCTCCGATACAACACAGAATGCATCAATCCAGTCACAATTGACGGAGAAGATTTGGAAGATGTAAAAGCCTTTATATATTTGGGCAGTATCATTGATGAACAGGGTGGATCTGATGCAGATGTGAAGGCGCGGATCGGCAAACCAAGAGCAGCATATTTACAACTGAGGAACATCTGGAACTCAAAGCAACTGTCAACCAACACCAAGGTCAGGATTTTCAATACAAATGTCAAGACAGTTTTACTGTATGGGGCAGAAACCTGGAGAACTACGAAAGCCATTTAGGTATCCATATGAAGATTGGAATTACTTGATAGTTTCAAATAAATTGGGCATTGAGTAGAGAGTATTTCTGATGTTTAAATAGTACAAAGGAAATTTGTGTTAATTTAATGTTCAGTTATTTATTTACTCTGGAGAAGTGCTTCACATTAAGTTACGAAACCTCAGAAATATAATTTTTCTATATATATATATTATTGATGATCTTTTGTTTATCCGGATGGAGAAAAAAACATTCCAACCATCTTGATAGTTCTTAAATTTATAATAGCGCTGTAAATACCCACGATTAACAGATATAAAAAATAATGATTGCAATGGATGAGATCATGAGTCAATTGAAGCTAGATTACCATGGAAAACCTTGAAGCACTGGATGGTCGTTTCATCCTATTTTGCGGCTCTTTAACAGTGGGCATCCATGATCTGGCCTCACAAAATTCGAACCCAGAACCTACCGGTCTCGCGCGTGAGCACTCATACACTCGACCACTGAGACGGTATCCAACGGTGTTATTGTCTAACTTCAACTAATCCATGAAATTGGGTGACACATCCACCATTGTCTTTAGTGAGTTACTATCTCACAACATTAACACCGTTAGATGCCGGCTATACATTGTTGAGGAGTCTCACCATAAGACGAAACGGCCGTCCAATGCTTCCAGGCTTTCCATTGTGGTTTAGCTTCAATTGACTCACGATCTCAACTATTGAAAGTACTATAATATCTACAAAAACAATTCTGAAGATAATGATTATTTAGAAAATGGATCTGTTGAATATTTAGTCAAGTGTTGAATTTCTTTGGGTAGTCTTATTGATTTCTCAGGAAAATACAAGATAATTTTGTAAAGGAATAAAAGTATGTTTTCATGTTCACTTGATTTCTTATTACAGTTCAGTGGTAATAGTAAAATTTTACAAGTATAAGTCTGTTAGCAAAACATCTGATATAAATATATAACATTATTAGTATGGGGTTGTAGAGATTGTTATGTTTTTGATTGAGATCATAGACCACCATTGAAAACCTGGAAGTACGGTACGGTCATCTCGTCATAGTATGAAATCGAAGGTCCTGAGTTTGAGTCCCGTATGAAGGATCGTGGATCCCATACTAGAACGAAACGACCATCTGGTACCTCCAGATTTTTAATGGTGGTCTAACTTCTATAGACTTATGAATCCAATGTTGAGACAATCCTCACAGGATGAACATATGCCAACAAGAGACTGATCACTTGTAGTCCTAAATCACAATGGGAAGATACAAGTACAACAACATCAAGTGAATTTAACTTTTTAGTTGTTCAAATATTACAGTATATTTGGCCTTTCTTTTTTGACTTTATATACTCTGAAGCTTTTATAAATAAACTAAAAACTTTTTGTCATACTTAATATTCAGAAATTCAAGAAACATCATGATGGTTGGTAGATTTTCCAATATTTTTGTCCCTTTAATCAAGAAGTGACGTTTTTCAGTTACAAATATTCCCCATCAGTTTTTGGAATATCCAAAAGCCAAATGGATCTGAGATAAGGGTTTATTTCAGTACTGTATATTTTGTTTAGATGGTGGTTGGAGGTACTTAATAGGAAACCCTGGACCTGGGTTTCGTCCTATTTGGCACTCGTCAGAAAGGTGTACCTGTAATCTTGAGAGAACTGATACTCCCTAACGTACTCGAATCAGCTTCTCAGTCAGAGATGTTATCACTGAACTATCTAGGCTGCAATTGACCTCCTACAGGACTGAGATATATTTACAGTTGATTGATCACTGAGTGGTGATCAATGTTATGTATATCAAGTCGTTCTCAGTGAAGATCAAATCCTATCGACCATGTTACAATCAATTGTAAACATATTTTGTTTTTGATATTTATGAATGATAATCAGATCGATTGATACGATTTGTAAAGGTATGTATTTTCTCGTTTTTGATGTTAAAGGTTATATTCGATCAGTCTTTATCGTTAGATGAGCTCTGTAAGCCATAAATGTATCCTAAGTTCTCCAATAACTATTAGTTTAAGAAGCTGATATATTGATAGTGAGTGATCAAATGCGATCTCAAATATTGATTACTGATAACTAAAAATGATAATGAAACACCATAAACATTGAATATTTGAAATCAATATGATATCTTAGAAAACTAGTGTGGAACTCATTGATATTTGGAATGATAAGTGTTAGGTTTTTGGTATTGGTGTTCTCCATGGTGTATTTGAGGATCTTGCTTTTTCCTTTGTGTATATTGAGGCCTACTAATGCAGTGGTTGCTGCTAAGCTAGTTGTCTTCATCTGCATTTGTTCGTGTGTATGGGATAGAAGGGCTATTTGAATATAAACTTTAAGATAATTGAGATTACTTTCAACTGATGAGTTCCAAATAGGATGAGATTTACATTTTGATTTCCATCATTAACCATTTTTTCTTATTGTTATCATTAATATTCTATGTAATTACATAATCATTTACAAGATGTATTCTCTCTCTTGTTTGTTCTTATCTACTCCTTTTGAAATGTAATTCAAGTATATCTGTCTATAAATGTGAGTTATTCTACTCAAATAGGCTTAGTTTCAATTATGAAAACAAATTTATATTTTCGATTGAGGTTATAAGTCTATCAAAGTTAGAACATTATTAAAATTAGACATGAACATTGTAGGATACCAACTTAGTGGTGTAGAGGTTAAGCGTTCACGCATGAATCCAAAGGTCTTGGGTTCGAATCCTGCGTGTGGGATTGTGAATACACATTACTGAAGTGTCCCATCCTCGAACGAAACTTCCAGATTTGTAAAAATTGTCTAACACTGATCAATTTATGAAATTAATCAAAAATTCAACTCCACCTGTAGCTCTTCTATAGTTACTACCGGTCTCAAACCCAGGTAAAGAGAAAAGGGGTGGGTATGGGGTTAACGAATCCATGCTGTCGAAAACTAACACTAACCAGAAAAGCTGGTAATTAGCCTATACTCCTCCACAAGGAGTAACAGGCTTAAGTAAGTAATTAAACACTCAACAATCTCCACAATCCAATTTATCTTTATTTAAACAACCAACAGTTTCTTTTATCTATCTTTATTGACTAGTCAATGTTTAAAGGTCAATTTTATGGTGAAAAATGGAGCCCATATCAATAAAAAAGAAGAAGAAGTAGTAGTAGTAGTAGATAACCATAGAATTTGTCATCAATGGTGACAATGATCATTGATTTATATGGGCTATACAACATGACAGGGTATTAGTAACTATATATATAAATATTAATCATAAAAATTTATCGATTTATCATAATCATGTTATGTAATGACACACACACACAAACACGCCCCCCCCCTCTACGCACACGCACACACACATGATATTCCAGTACATTCTTAAATATTCTCTTAAAATTAATGGTATCTAGTTAAATTTCTTTTTATTTTTTTTGTTTTTTTCTTTATTTATCTTTTATACTTTTTCTTTCTCCCTCTTTTTTTTTTAAAATCAACTCCATCCTCATCATCATGATGCCTTTAAATATTGTTGTTGTGTTGATTAGGATCTTATTGTTTCCATGTCTAATTATAGTTTCTATTATTTTTATTGTTTATATTGAATGTGACCTTTTTCTCTTTTTTTCTTTTCTTTTCTTTTCTTTTTCTTTTGTTTATTATTGTTTTTGATCTATTTATGATGTGGCATATGTTTAATAGTTCGTTTTTCTTTTTTTTCTCTTTTTCTTCTTCTTCTTCTTCTTCTTATGTCTAAGATTTGGTGTTTATACTCTTGATGATGTCACATTATTTATTGCTTATTGAAATACTTCTCTATTTATGTCATCAACGTTTTATCAACTAGAATATGTCTAAACAGTATTGTCGGGATGATTAGAATAAGCAAATATATATATGCTGAAAATCAGTGACTTACTATGTTTAATAACAATGGGATAATAATGAATAGATTGTTTATTTTATTACTTAATCATACTACTGAAATAATGAAATGAATTATTAGGATTACTATAAATCAATGAATGACCTTTTTTATTTCTATCGACTAGACTGCGGGTAAAAAGAGTTTAATCATATGGTACAATAATCATCATCATCATCATCATAATGATGATGATAATGAAGGGTAATGTGAAGAGTATCAACACAATCTAAGACTTTCTAGGATATGTCTTTTGTCTCTGTGTGTGTGTGTGTGTGTGAATCTAGATTGAATTATATCATAATGATCTAAAAGTGATTAGTGGTTAAGGCATGAATTTCAACCATGATGATTGTTTTCGCATAGTGTTATTTAATTGTTGATTAAATTAACGATAGGTCCTAGGTTTAAATCTTGTGAGGAAGGATCGTGGATACTCACTACTGAAGAGTCCTATATTAGAATGAAACAGCCGTCTAGTGTTTACTGGTTTTCCATGGTAGTTCATGGAATGGAAATTTCATTTTATTTTCTCATCAATCAAATGTATTTTACTGATTAGAGTGATAATTAAGCTGATTATGTATAACTCCTCGTTTGAATTAAAGACCGGTGTCAGACAAGGTTGCTTACTCTCACCCTTTCTCTTTCTCCTGGTGATCGACTGGATCATCAAGACGTCAACATCTGAAGGGAAACGTGGGATACAGTGGACAGATAGGATGCAGTTGGACGATCTAGACTTCGCAGATGATCTGGCTCTTCTATCACACATGCCACAACAAATGAATGAGAAGATGACAAGTGTAGCAGCAGTAGGTCTCAATATACACAAAGGGAAAAGCAAGATTTTTCAATACAACACAGTATGCAACAATCGGATGACACTTGACGGAGAAGCTTTGGAAGATGTAAAAACCTTTACATATCTGGGCGGCATCAGTGATAAACACGGTGGATCTAATGCAGATGTGAAGGCGTGGATCAGCAAAGCAAGAGCAGCATATTTACAAGTGAACAACATCTGGGACTCAAAACAACTGTCAACCAACACCAAGGTCAGAATTTTCAGTACAAATGACAGTTCTACTATATGGGGCGGAAACCTGGAGAACTATGAAAGCCATCATTCAGAAGATACAGGTGTTTATTAACAGTTGTCTACGCAAAATACTTCAGATCCATTGGCCGGACACTATTAGCAACAACCAACTGTTGGAAAGAACAAACCAGATTCCAGTGGAGGAAGAAAACAGGAAGAAGCACTGCAAGTGGACAGACCACACATTGAGGAAAGCACCCAACTGCGTCACAAGACAAGCCCTCACATGGGATCCTCAAGGCCAACGGAAGAGAAGAGGAAGACCAAAGAACACATTACGCCGGGAAACGGAGATAGACATGAGAAAAATGAACAAGAATTGGATGGAATTAGAAAAGACGGCCCAGGACAGAGTGTGTTGGAGAATGCTGGTCGGTGGCCTGTGCTCCATTGGGAGTAACAGGGGTAAGTAAATAAGTTTGTATAACTCGTGAATGTAATATTTGTCTTCAGAAAATATCAGAAGTTAAATAACAAGTTCATCATATCCAAGATCATTATACAATTGAACTCACAATCTCTATGTTTAATCGATGAGCGCTATAACAATTTCACTGATAGATTACTATCTTACTCATGTAATAGTTAACCATGAATTCATTTAATTTCATATAAATAGCTTAATGCATAATCACACACACACACACACACAAATAAAAACTAGTTTACCATGTTATCATACACTTCAGTAAACAAAGAACCAACTTCCTGTTATT
Organism: Schistosoma bovis; assembly: GCA_944470425.2. Taxonomy (NCBI): domain Eukaryota; kingdom Metazoa; phylum Platyhelminthes; class Trematoda; order Strigeidida; family Schistosomatidae; genus Schistosoma; species Schistosoma bovis. The sequence continues at coordinate 44,541,874 of OX103956.1, read as the reverse complement.
CTCTACAGACATCTATCGCCTAGTTATTCTTTCTATATTCATCATCATATTAGTTACGATGATAAATCTTGTTGCCTTTTTTCATGACCGCTATCGACCGAGTGTGATAGAACCGAGCTGCACAGTGCCTTGACAGTACCTTTTCCCAACCACGAAGGGAGGTGTTCACTAACTCTTTGGCTCAGTTGTCTGGTCGTGTGCCCAATATAGGTTTCTCCACAGTAGCAGCTAAAGTCGTAGGTACACATAGAAGTGGCATAACCGGGTAACTTATCCTTTAGTTGACGAATCACCATAGATCGGATAGAGATTGCTGCATTAAACGTTCTCTTCACTGCTCTAGTCAGTCTATCACCTAGTACATTGAATTACAGTTTCAGGAAGAGAGGTATCTTACTAGCCATTGATGTCGCTATTTTCTTACTTGTTACCATAAATATTTTAGCTAGGGAATTTCCTGACTACTTCAATATGAATATGCAAGCCAACTGGTTATTCAGTTGTAGTACATGTCATCTTTTTTTGGTATTGTATAAACTCTGTTGATCAAGTTTAGAAATACCATGAGTAAGTTTAAGTATGTAGTGGCTTTGCTTTGTTAATCAATCACAACAACGATATTTGGAATCAGAAGGCAATACGAAGCGGCAACTACAGTTTATTAGTGGATAGCACAGATCACAATGCTATAAGCATGTCGAGCGAATTTGAAGCAAAGGGGGAAATGTGTGTGTGTGTGAGGAAATACATAGGCAAATTTATAGACAAATCGAATAAAGCGCAGCTAAGCAAAGCAAAGGTTAACAATGGGATTCCAGTACATATATAGATGAGGAAGAGAATGATTCATCAAGCCATATTAAAGCTGTCAACACTTTAGTTAGAGTCTATCATATGATCAAGAGTATATGTTTATACAAACAAGATAGTAATCATAATATGCGAATTGTTACTATTCGAATAACATTGTCTGTTAAGTAATTCAATACAAGAGCTTAACAGGAATTCACCATAATCGAAATTGATTGTAAGAGAATTGGTATAATTGATTTAACATTGAGAATGACCATATGAAAGTGATTAATAAAGGATCCAACTGCTGATGTAATTTAAACTATTTACCGACAATTAAACACTTTTCTCAGCTTTTGACTGAGATCATGAACCGATTGATGTTAGACTACCATTGAAAACCTCGAAGCACTGGACGGCCGTTTCGTCCTATTGTGGGACTCCTCAGCAGTGCGCATCCACGATCCTGCTTGCAGGACTCCAACCGAGGGCCTTCAGACTCGCGGGCGAACGCTTAACCTACTGGACCACTGAGCTGGCATCCAATGGTATTAATGTCTCAGCTATTGTTTATTTCAATCTTCCTATTGATGTTTACAATTGAAGTTGATCAGTTTGTTATTGGTACATGTATATCCTGTGTGAATTGTCTCGATATTCCTTTAAATCACAAAGATGATTGGTGGCTATCAATTGGATCCAGGACGCATGTTTCGTCCTATTTGGAACATGTTTGGATTCTACTCCTAGTCACCATCCATCTATCTTTACTTATAATTTCTAGGATGTTCTCATTCTCTTCTAAAGGTCTACATCATTTAAAAACACGCAAAATGACAACATAAGGAAACTGTTTAAATCAAAAGTTATTCATTGATGAAGTGATCTGTTAAGTCATTTGTTACATAGTAGATCCATCATTACCTTCTATGTATTCGACAAAAAAACAAACAAACCCAAAGAAGTATATGGTCACTTAATTCATTTGAACATTTAGTTATACTAATAATCCCTTTAATTTCTAATCCTTAATGATCCTAAAGCCTGAAGCAAATTTGTCTAATAATTTACTGTTTCTATGTTGTTAACATCAAATAAGAATAATTTTTTTCACTTTTTTTTATTCCCGGAAAAAACAAACAACCAAAGAGAGAGAGAGGGAGAGAGGGGGAGACCGAGAGAGAGAGGGGAGGGACTATATGTATGTAAAACTTGTTTTCACTTTCATTATTTATCATTGTATATTACATACCTGAGCATAAACACATTGGTACTAAGTTACATTTTCATTTCTAATCCAGTTGAACTTATACCATGTATAAGATTGCCCTAAAGCATATCTTGTGCCTATCAATAATACAAGCATACATTATTCACTTATATCTATATACAGGTAAATTGAATTGGGAACAACGATTTGAAAAGAAAAAAGAAGAAGAGTTTATTAATCCGATAATCAATTCAGATCCGACAACAACGAATAACTAAAAAGGAGAACAACAACAACAAGAACAAGAAGATTTGACAACATAATTATGCAATAGCAACTATTTTTTTAAAAAAGAAAAACAACAACAACAACACCAGCAACGACATATGTGTGAATGATTGTTAAGGGAATAATCATAATCGTCATCATTACAACGAAGAAGAAGAAGAAGAAAAAAACAACCCCATCATTATGTGAAAAGAAACTAGATGAATGGAGTGATCTATGTCGCCTATGGGATTTTAAATAATGATTAGTTTATCCAAGTTACAAGAGATAAATTAATCACAACTTGAATATGTATATTGGTATTTACAATGAGTTGATCTAAGTCAGACTACCATTAAGAAACATCTAAGTACTGGACGATTGTTTCGTCACAGTATGAAACTCTTCAGTAGTGCGTATCTATTATCCCACATGAGGAATTCGAACCCAGGATCTTCGGCTTCGTATGTGAATGCTTAAACTCTAGACCATTTAAAACCGGCAACCAATAATGTTAATATCTAACTTCAATTGATTCATGATCTTTTACAACCCTTCATCTATTATCTGAAATGGATAACTGTCTCAACACGACACAGACTAATGTTTATAACAAATATCTTATAGTTGTGTTGACTTCATTAAATGTTCAATGATTTTTCGTGGTTATGAAATCAGTATACTAACTTGATATCAATGACATGAATGAAAGCAACAGAGGACGATAATGAATAAGGTTTGAAGGATAACACAACAACATTGTGGATTAGTACTAGTTATCGAATCTTATTTACTGGGAACAACTTGACAAGAGACAAAGTGTTTTTTCTTAGTGATGATGACAGTGATACCGATGATGTAAATTAATGTATGTTTTGTCTTCCACTAACATGTAAGTAGATGTTAGTTGACTTATTAAAGCTTCCTTTATCGTTAAGAGAAATCATACTGTTAAAAGTAAAGAGTATTTTAGTCAACTGTGTACTCAGTCACAAATGTATGTTTTCTTCTTGTCATTGGCACATTTATGATAATTAATGTTAATTATCAGTATAAGGTTGTGGAGGTGATTGCCGCGAGCAGGATTGTGGATGCGCACTGCTGAGAAGTCTCACAATAGGACGAAACGACCTTCCAGTGCTTTTAAGTTTTCCATGGTTGTCTGATATCAATCAGTTCATGATCTCAGTAAAAAAAATCTCCACAAAACCCATTCTGATAATAATAATCACCTGTTCACTAGTGATTGACTTCAGGAGATACTCCTGGAGTTCTAGTGAGAAGCCGTTAGCAATAGAGTTCAACTAGGTCTGTTTTGAGAAATCAACTCACTGAAAACAATGGTGTACGGTGACGCAACTTCGTGGATTGGTTGAAGTTAAACATTAACACCGTTGGATGCCAGCTCAGTGGTCTAGTTGGTTAAGCGCCTGGAGCGAGACTGATAGGTCCTGGGTTCGAATCTTGCGGAGTGCAGGGTCGCGGATGCGCACTGCTGAGGAGTCCCGTACTAGAGCGAAACAGCCGTCCAGTGCTTCCAGGTTTTTCATGGTGGTCTAGCTTCAATTGACTCATGATTTCAACAAGTGAAGTTTCTAAAAATCTCCACAAAACCCATTCTGATAAAAAAATAATGTTAACCCTATTACTACAGTTAATCAGAACGACTATTCAGTATTTAGTTATAGATTATTCGATTAAAGTTCCCACCGTAAATTTAAATATTGATCGTTCATTAATTAATTATAACAAGTTGGTAAGTAATACTTCTTAACCTTATTCATTAATAACATCTTCATTATCTCTTTAAGTGTGATATAAAGTCACTAATCCATTATTCATGAGTAGAAATAGGATCATTAGAATAGAGTAAAAAATATAAATTTACTTGGTGTTGTTTTACTTGTATCTTTCCACTGTTATTTAGGACTGTAGTTGATCAGTCTCTTGTTGGCATATGTGTCCTGGATTCCATTAATATACATTATCCATCTTTGATTATAATGCTTGTGATCTTAAGCTATATCGAGGCAATCCATACAGGATGTACATATGCCACTAAGAGATTGATCCATTACAGTCCTATACAACAATGAGAAGATTCAAGCAAATAATAGCAAGTGAATTTAAAGTTCACCACATTGCACAAATAGGTGGCTATCACGACTCAGTAGCTAAGTGGATAACGCGAGTAGTAGTGAGTTCGTGTCCCGGGAGGGGGGAACATCAATTCTGAGATACAGGTACATCCAGCTGACGAGTCGCAAATAGGACGAGACACTCGTCTTAAATGGGTTACATTCTCCAAATTGAATGATTGAATTATACAGTTTGATACTGTAAAACAAAAAGGTCTATAAAGTATTTACCTATAGATCTAATGAAAGTTTTACGATTAGATCATTCGATTCGAAACATAGAACACTTTCAAAAATTCTTTTTCATAAATTACAAACCTTCTTCATTATTTTAGGATAGAAACAACTAACCAACCAACCAACCAACCAACCAACTCATGTTAAATTTGAATAAACTTCATCATTACTCGTCAACATATCACCCACATATTTTAAGATTTATCCAAATGGGTACAAACACACTGCGTGTATACATCATCTTACTTGATGTGTGGGTGGATAGAGATTTTCTTCTGTACTAACTAACTAACTAACTAATAATAATGGTAGTAATGGTAATACAAATAGATGAAAGAGAATTTTCATGTGGGTAATAATTATTACAGATGTATATGTATAAGTTGAGCATAGAGAAGTGTACACTGACGAATGTCTAAACAATAATCAGTATTATAAGAAATAGAAATTACTATTGAGAAATGCACTTGAAGTACTCACTTAGACAAGATAGTTCCGGTTTTAAAAAAACTAAGCCTATCAGTATTAGATGAATGTACAGTCATACAGGAATTTGTCTGAATGTTTTATCCTTCAAATAATAATAATAATAAACCACTTAAACTTCTTCCCACAATAGTCCACTATCATTAATCATAAATAAATTCAATTATATAGATAAGGAATATATCAAGTGAATCCCCCCCACACCACACCATCCCGACCCTACCCCCACTCCCGTGAAAAAGAAGAATTCTTTGAAAGTATTGAATGTGTCCATGTGAAAATCAATGTGAAATCATTCATTTCCCCTAAAATTTATCATTAATTAATAGATTTATATAAATTAGCTGGACAACAAACTGATTTCGATTTACTCTGTAATTTATTAAGTGACAAATATTGACAATTAGGAAGGTATATATCAATCATTAATTTCTAATTTAGTAGTATTAAATAGGTTGAATTCATTAAACATCAACTTGGTATTTGGAACCTTCAATTTTAATCATCATCATCATCATCATCATCATCATCATCATCATCATCATCATCATCATCATCATCATCATCATCATCATCATCATCATCATCATCATCATCATCATCATCATCATCATCATCATCATCATCATCATCATCATCATCATCATCATCATCATCATCATCATCATCATCATCATCATCATCATCATCATCATCATCATCATCATCATCATCATCATCATCATCATCATCATCATCATCATCATCATCATCATCATCATCATCATCATCATCATCATCATCATCATCATCATCATCATCATCATCATCATCATCATCATCATCATCATCATCATCATCATCATCATCATCATCATCATCATCATCATCATCATCATCATCATCATCATCATCATCATCATCATCATCATCATCATCATCATCATCATCATCATCATCATCATCATCATCATCATCATCATCATCATCATCATCATCATCATCATCATCATCATCATCATCATCATCATCATCATCATCATCATCATCATCATCATCATCATCATCATCATCATCATCATCATCATCATCATCATCATCATCATCATCATCATCATCATCATCATCATCATCATCATCATCATCATCATCATCATCATCATCATCATCATCATCATCATCATCATCATCATCATCATCATCATCATCATCATCATCATCATCATCATCATCATCATCATCATCATCATCATCATCATCATCATCATCATCATCATCATCATCCTATAAATCATCCAAATCCAATATAAATGATTTTAGTTGATTTTGTCCAAAAAAGGAGTTGGAAAGCTTATTGACCTTTCAGGAAGAGAGAAGAACTTTAACAAAGATATACGAAACTGGAGCATTGAAGAGATTAAATCGATTGGATATGTTAGCGGTTTAGTTTGTTTCAATTCGTGTATAATTAGGGATTTTAAGGCAATTATACTTTATGAAGCGAGCGAACACGCTACCAGTCTATTTCTGTACAGCTACACTAGGGACATTTCTATCGATAAACTTTGTAACAGTTCAAAAGTGATAAGTGAATAATCTATACACTAGAATGAGATTTGTTTAATAGCATCGTATGTATGCATTACATGCATATTATCGAATACACAAGTCAGCGACCTATACACCTCATAGTACACACATAGGTATGGGTACGATTTGTTTTTTGTGCAACAGATCAGAGCTCAGTACTACTGGGAATTGAATGAGGTGATTATCTTCAAATCATCTAATGAAAGTAGTTTGTTGAAGATCTGCTTCTTCATGTTCATACTACAAACAAGTTTAGTATCCATCTTTGTACACTGGCTATAACACAGTTTATGACTATCACTCTGGTTTGTACCAGATCTAATCGGACCTCCTAGAGATAATTCTATCAGCAGTATAACATTAAAATGAAAGATGTTTTCTGAAAGCTAAAATAATTATTTTTTTTCCCCCTAAATAATCTTGATAATAGACGAAGCTTATAATATTTTTTACACCAGCTGACATTAGTTTAGAAAAACAACACCCCACCACCACCACAAAGTTGATCAATAATCTCTTCGGTCTGCTAGGACGACTAGATTTTCCAATCTCGCCCCCCTCTCTCTCTTTCTCTCTTGTTTTATGTAACGCTTGTTATTTTTTTCAAAAAAAAAAGAAACAACCTTAGTTACTGTCAACTAAACCAAATCAATCTTTTATCCTACCTACCTTTAAAAATGTTGACTTCCCTCTCGTTGTTTTATTCTTTTATAGTTTCTATCTTTCTAAACTTGTCATATTATAAGTCTGGGAATAGGAACCAGTTGTTTTTGTCAGTTCTTTAAAATAATCAGTATTTATTAGTTAATAATGGTTTATTCGAATATTAGTTTCTTATTGATTATATCATATTAAAATGAAACATATACGAGTACACATATTCAGCTTAAAAGAAAACTCAATATGAGTAATAAACAAAATTGGTTTCATGTTTGTTTGTTTGTTTGTTTAATGGGGATAAAAAAGCATCATAAATAGTGACTAGTCATGGAATCCTGGAAGTTCGTTTACACCTACTTGTGACTCATCAGCTAGATGTGGGTGGGTGATCAATGTCATGTGTGTCAAGTCCTTCTCAGTGCAGATCGAATGAAATCGACCAAGTTGCAATTTGGCCACTAGTCTAGGTGACTTAACATTGCGTGCACTATGTTAAGATAAGGTGGTGGTTGAAGGTAGTCAACAGGAAACTCTAGAGCAAGGTTTTGTGCTATTTGGTAGTCGTCAGCAAGGTGTACCCGTAACCTTGAGGGAACTGGTGCTCCCTGATGGATTCGATATCGTGTCACCACATTGCAACTTGGTCGATAGGATTCGACTTGCACTAAGAAGGACCTGACATGCATAACATTGATCACCACCCAGCGATTAATCCATTGTAAATACATCTCAGTCCCACATGAGGTCACTCGCGGCCCGGATAGCCCAGTGATAATGTCTCTGACTGTGAAGCTGGGTGACACGGGGTCGGATCCGTTAGGGAACATCAGTTCTCTCAAGATTTCAGGTACACCTTACTGACAAGTGCCAAATAGCACGAAACCTAGGTCCAGAGTTTCTTGTTGACTACTTCCAACCGCCATCTTACAAACTGTATATATAGGCAGAAATTGATCCATTTCACACATGCTGAAAGTATACTATAAACCAAGTTGTCTCTATAGTGATACATTGAATAATGAAGAGTTTTACAGCGCGCAAACAACGAAACGTTTGAAATTATTCAGATATTTGATTCCTAGATTATTGTTCCCTTAGTCATGTATCTATTAATCTTTCAGCATCTCTACACTCTGAGATTGTAAAGATCCAATGTGAAATCATCTATTGAACTATTTATAGATTGTACTTTCATAAAAGACTTTCTGTAATAAAAACTCTTCGACTCTAAGATAATTGAATCCGTGAGCCAATTACAGCTAAACCACCATGGAAAACCTAGAAGAACTGAACGGCTGTTTCGTCCTAATATGAGACTCCTCACCAACGCGCATCCATGATTCCGCACACAGGATTTATTATTCATTGTTTCAACTAGTCACTTATATATTATCCATAATTGAAATCATGAGTCAATTGAAGCTAGAACACCATGGGAAATCTAGAAGCGCTGGACAGCCGTTTTGTCCTAGTATGAAGTTAGACATTAACACCATTAGATGCCAACTCAATGGTCTAGTAGTTAAGCGCTCGCGCACTAGACAGAGCGGTCCTTGGTTCGGGTCTCGGGGGAGGGCGGGATCTAGGATGCGCACTGCTGAGGAGTCCCATACCAGGACGAAACGACCACAGAGTGCTTCCAGGTTTTCCATAGTGGTCTAGCTTCAAGTGACTCATGATTTCAACCACCGAACTTTTCAAAATCTCCACAAAACCTCTTCTGATTATATATTATCCTTAAAACAAATTCATCTGATAAATACTCTACTTAATAATTTCATATGATTATAGTTTTATTATTTTAGTCCAAAGAGAAATCGATTATATTTGCTCTAATCAACCAACAACAACAAAAAAAAACAAAAAAAACAATTAATGACTAAATCAATTTAATCCATTTCCTGTCAAGTTGTACATATAGATATATAATTGTAATATTGAAAATTATACAAATGATCGATCGATTCAGTATTACCCTATCTGTATATAATAGAAGAAGGAACAATATTGACTATTGAATAAAGTAATTTATTCATTAACTCTTAAATGATTTAATAGTTGAGTTGATAAGTCGACTAAAGCTAGATTACCATGGATTACTAGATGACCGTTTTGTTCTAGTATGAAACTCCTCGACAGTGTGTATCCACAGTCCTACTCAGGGGATTCGAACCTAAGATTTTAGGTCCCGCTCGAGAACACTTGACCTCTAGATCACTCAACCAGCATCTTAAATGATTGTTTAAAATGTTCAAAGTATAATCATAATGAGTTTAGAACTACCAAAATCTTATGAGGATTGTTTATTAGATTGCAGATAAATTTCTTTAAACTTTTATTAAAAAGTAATGATTTGCATAGTTAATCACTGAATTAGTGAGAATCTGCCCTTTGGTTAAAAGACGAATATCTCACCTACGCTACAAGTGATGCAAGTTGACAAAAGCCAACCGAACCTTCTGAATCTATGCCGGAATTTTGTCAGACACCAAACCAACAATACTGATAACACTCTTAAGATAAGTGAAGTGGTTTATGTATTTAACTACTTCACTCCCTATCCCTGATTCAGTTAACGGCATAAGCCAATCTTGAAGTAACATTTTATATTTGAAGAAAGAGAACCGTATCTAGTTATAACTTTAATTATCAGTTTAGGGGTTGTGAAGATTGTTAGGTTTTTGACTGAGATCATGAACCGATTGATGTTAGACCATCACTGATAACCTGGAAGCACTGGATGGCCATTTCGTCACGCGCGAGACTGAAGGTATTGGGTTCGAATCTTGCAAGCGGGATCGTAGGTGCGCACTGCTGAGGAGTCCCAAAATAGAACGAAACGGCCATCCAGTGCTTCGAGGTTTTCAATGGTGGTCTAACATCAATCGGTTCATGATCTCAATCTATAACTTAATTCATTGTTCATTTTTCTAAGAAATTAATTAATTCGTTTGTTTAAAAAGGAGAACTTATATCGATTTTAACTATTTTTCACATGTATTCCACTTGTTTTAAAATCTACGTTTGGTTGTCTCCACTGGTGTTCTTGTCCATCACATTATTACTCAACTGTTTATGCCAAAGTCGGTATGTTAGACAACTGTCTTATTCTGGTTTTAGACTTCTCAGTAGAGTATATATATAACCTTTCTAGCAATCTAAACCAGAACTCTCTCATTTGAGTCAATTCATGAAATATAGTATGAGTGTGTAATAACTATCAACCGCCGGGGAACTGGAATAAAATAGATGTCCGATAACTTTAGACTGTCGATGGATTTTGATGTGACATCGATAAATGGAAAAAAAATCATCTTAAAATTAAGCGAATCGCTATAATCAATCAATCAGACGATAAAATCAGAATTTAGATTACGTATTTCAATTTTAACTTCATCTGATTAATTCCAATACAGTGTTTGGTCCAAACACAAATCTGTGCATTTTCCTTCGAGTTACACTTCCTTCTTATCTGTGATAGCCAATAATACAACGTGGGCTACTTGAATCAAACTAGGTGAGATAATGTTCCAATGTGTTGTTGAGAGGTTGAAAGTCATATACCTTAGCTACCAAGTTACCTCTTCACTAAATCGGGATACATCTACTTACTTACTTACTTACTTACTTACTTACTTACTTACTTACTTACTTACTTACTTACTTACTTACTTACTTACTTACTTACTTACTTACTTACTTACTTACTTACTTACTTACTTACTTACTTACTTACTTACTTACTTACTTACTTACTTACTTACTTACTTACTTACTTACTTACTTACTTACTTACTTACTTACTTACTTACTTACTTACTTACTTACTTACTTACTTACTTACTTACTTACTTACTTACTTACTTACTTACTTACTTACTTACTTACTTACTTACTTACTTACTTACTTACTTACTTACTTACTTACTTACTTACTTACTTACTTACTTACTTACTTACTTACTTACTTACTTACTTACTTACTTACTTACTTACTTACTTACTTACTTACTTACTTACTTACTTACTTACTTACTTACTTACTTACTTACTTACTTACTTACTTACTTACTTACTTACTTACTTACTTACTTACTCACTTACTTACTTACTTACTTACTTACTTACTTACTTACTTACTTACTTACTTACTTACTTACTTACTTACTTACTTACTTACTTACTTACTTACTTACTTACTTACTTACTTACTTACTTACTTACTTACTTACTTACTTACTTACTTACTTACTTACTTACTTACTTACTTACTTACTTACTTACTTACTTACTTACTTACTTACTTACTTACTTACTTACTTACTTACTTACTTACTTACTTACTTACTTACTTACTTACTTACTTACTTACTTACTTACTTACTTACTTACTTACTTACTTACTTACTTACTTACTTACTTACTTACTTACTTACTTACTTACTTACTTACTTACTTACTTACTTACTTACTTACTTACTTACTTACTTACTTACTTACTTACTTACTTACTTACTTACTTACTTACTTACTTACTTACTTACTTACTTACTTACTTACTTACTTACTTACTTACTTACTTACTTACTTACTTACTTACTTACTTACTTACTTACTTACTTACTTACTTACTTACTTACTTACTTACTTACTTACTTACTTACTTACTTACTTACTTACTTACTTACTTACTTACTTACTTACTTACTTACTTACTTACTTACTTACTTACTTACTTACTTACTTACTTACTTACTTACTTACTTACTTACTTACTTACTTACTTACTTACTTACTTACTTACTTACTTACTTACTTACTTACTTACTTACTTACTTACTTACTTACTTACTTACTTACTTACTTACTTACTTACTTACTTACTTACTTACTTACTTACTTACTTACTTACTTACTTACGTACTTACTTACTTACTCACGCCTGTTAGTGCTCATAGAGGAGCATAGACCGCCCACCAGCACTCTCCATCCAACCCAGTCCCAAGCAACCTTTTCCAGCTCTTTCCAGTTGTTATTCATCCTTTTCATATCTGCTTCTATTTCCCAAACTAATGTGTTCTTTGGTCTTCATTTTTCCGCTTTCCTTCAGGATTCCAAGTTAGGGCTTGCTTCATGATGCAGTTTGATGATTTCCATAATGTATGTCCTATCCATTTCCATCGTCTTTTCCTAGTTTCTTCTTCTGCAGCTGGAAGCTGGTTTGTTCTCTCCCACAGAATTGTATTGCTGATGGTATCCGACCAATGGATATTGAGTATTTTGCATGGACAGCTATTGTGATAAATTTAAGGTGTCATTAAATAGGTTTTTATGAAGATTGTTTTGACTTAAATGTGGTATTCATCACAGATTATTCTTAATTGGGGGTACTATTTAAGACCAAGGAACATTGAACAGTTGTTTCCTTATTTAATATGAAACTATTCATCAGTACACACCTACCAGTCTAAGCTGACGTTTATTTCTGACGTTTAAATTTATTCATGTTTATAAGATATCTACTTGTTTAAGTATGAGAAATGCTGTGATCAGTTATCAACTGAATGATATAAAATTCTAATTAACTTGTCTCGTTTCATGTTTAGGTAATCACTAACAAATAAACCCATTCACGATACACAAGCACATCTGCAAACATTTATTTATGTCTGATTGAAAGAAAAAAGGATCTACCACATTGTACCTATAAAAATTGTTGCTCTGATTGTTGGAACCACCTCGTGATTTCCGAAGAATCTCAGCTTTCATCATGTTGTGATGTCATAATTCTTCTTTCAATTCTCAAGGAAGAGTTTAAATAGTTTAATTTGTTTAATCCGGTTGACAGTTGTTTTTTTTTTATAGCATGGTTGTTTTCTATTGGGGTGGGGTTGCCGACTTCATACCCAACCTTCCTCCTTTACTCGGGGCTTGAGATCAGCAGTAACTTTAGAAGAGCTACCGGTTGAATAGATCCATACAAACTTTGTTGTTGAATAGAATATCCTGAACAATTCTATAATCTGTATATATGTGTGTTTATTAATTAATAACTTTGGAAACTATAATTGAATTCATGTTACTTTCTGAAGTTTTTTAAATGTTTTATTATTATAGGGAGAAGTGGTATGGCTTGGCAAATGATTGATTATACCCTATATAGTCAGATATTATTATTATTACCCTCAATATTATAATAATAATAGTGATTAAGCTTGAAAATATCAGGCAACCATCTGACCAGTCATCATGTAATGGAGTAAATTTAATGATCTATGCTGATTTAATTTTCTCTTTCTTATATCTATCGGAGTCATCTGACCTTATCTGTGATTGGTGCGCAATGTTGCGGAAAATTGACAAATGAGGCGGAAGAGTTATTAGTCGTTGTCTTTTTCTTTTTCTTTTTTTTGAAGAGGGGATGAGGGCGTTTATCTGTGTATGTATGTATGTATCTCTATGTAGGTATGTAGGTATAAAAACAAGTGGGTGGATATATAAGGAGATTTTTTCCTTCTTCTTTCTCTATGCTTTTTAACATTCCTTTAGTTGACTAGCTTCGACTTATTATTATTGTGTATGTATGTATGTATGTATGTATGTATGTATGTATGTGTGTGTTGTATATACGTCATTGATGTTTGTGTGTTTATTTATATCATTCTGGGTTTCTTATTTTCACATTGTTTTTGCGTTACAAATTATTTTTCTCTTCTATTTTCCTCTATTCTTTTCTATATTCTAAATTCACACTGAAACTACATTGAACAACGTAGGTTTGTATTAGGAGAGGTGTACAGAGGTGTAATAGAAAGAGTTTGATGCCCTGATTGATTAGTAACACACCCTCACACACACACACACACACCTCCCTCTGTCACGCACACACCTAACACACACACACATACACGTAACTATACGATTTACAAATGGGGATGATCTAATTTTCAGATCATTAGAGTAATAATAATAATAATAATGACAGGATTACTAATTGTAAATAAAAAAATGAAGATATTTCAAGTCGTTACAAAATAGAAAATGAGTTTTCTTTTCATATTACAATGGGAACTTTTTTTCAGATTTTCAGAAAGGGGTTTTTTGGAGATTGTGGTAATTTCAATACTTAAAAGCTAGACAAACATAGAAAACCTGGAAGAACTGGATGACTGTTTCGTTCTAGTATAGGACTCTTCAGCAGTGTGCATCCACGATCCCGCTCGTGGGATTCGAACTCGAGATTTGTCAGTTTCGCGTGTGAACACTTAACCTTTAGACTATTGAGCTAGCATCCAATGGTGTTTATGTTTAACTTCAAACAATCCATGAAATTGGTTTCAGTGAGTTACTATCTCAAAACAAACCCGGTTGAACTTCACTGGTCACTGCTTTTCATTAGGATCCCAGGAAATACCTCTTGAATTCCACTTTATATGCGAGGGTTTGTGATAGAATTCGAATGTTTGAACTCAACTAGATCGAGTGAAATCAGAGCCAGTGATTTGATAGTTAAAAACACACTGTTACTATCATTACGTCAGTTTTACTAAAATCATTCCTCAAAAGCTTTGGTCAGTTTAAAATAAACAGGGTGGGGGCTATAAGGATTCTTAAACTGTACATTAGGAACTTAACAATCCACGTTTTCAACTCGATGATCCAGATCAGTTCATCTAAGGGTATTATATTAACACGGAAAGTCTTGAAAACCCAAAGTATGTTGCCACGTAAAATTATAGTTCCTCATTTTTTCCTGAATCTTAAAGTAAGAAGATATAGATAGCAATCACTTTGGTTGATTTCAGTCCCTACAGATAAATAAATAAATCTAATCTTTCAAAATCAACTGACTAAACAGCTAATTTAGAGAAGGAACATCTATTGGAAATATAGTTGTAGATTGTAATTTAGTAACTCAATATACGTTACTCTGGTGTCTAATTCTTGATACAGACTTAGACATATCTATCTTATTTATTTATCTAAACACAAAAACATTGGTACATAAAGACACCACATATATGCGCCTCACAGATCATTTGATTTGTGGGTGGGATACTACCCGGGCGCCCTAACCTAGGCGGGTGGTTTTCATGGGGGGCCACACCCCGAGTCTTTAACCTAAAAGTCTTATCCACAAAACAGTGGAGCAACGTCAGGAGACGAAGTTCCATGATAGCCGGTGACCAACAATAGGTTCATACACCATTTGTTCCCTTAGGATCCTGGAACCCATGTAGACCATTGGTTTGGAATTAGGGTTTAGCGATTCCTCTAGGTGGATCCTCCGTATCCGCTAACCCGGTTAGAGCACCGGAAATTCGCTTTTCGTCCTCGCAATTTAGTTAACAACACTCGTGGCGCGAGGTAGTGAGTAGGACTTCCGTGATAGTGGTTTTGTGCATGCAGCCATGTGAGAGCGTTTCGAGAGGAAGAGTGGACTTTCTCCACTCTTGGCCGTATCATTATTTATTTATTCATTCATTCAGTAACAGTGTTCGTTTATTCGAAACCTAAAGAACCTATCTTCAATGTAGGGTATAATATATATGACTATCACCAACAACCTACTATGGGAGAGAAAAAACCGAGGTCCGAATGAAGGAAGAAATCAGGAAGAAGCACTGGAAGTGGATAGGACACGTATTGAAGGAAGCACCCAATTATCTCACAAGACAAGTTTTCACATGGAATCCCCAAAGCCAAAGGAGGAGAAGAGGAAGACCAAAGAACACATCACACCGAGAAATGAAGACACACATGAGAAGAATGAACAACAATTGGATAGAACTAGAGAGGACGGTCGAGGACATAGTGATTTAGAATATTCTAGTCAGCGGCCTATACTCCACTGTGGGGGGTGGGTAACAGGTGTAAGTAATATATGTGACTAAATAAGTTATATCTTTCAGTGTATCCATTAAATGAAATAGAAGAAACTGTATCATTTAATAATTGCTATTATATCACATTTATAATTCATTGTTTCTATGTACAAGTTTTTAGTTTACAACAAAATAATAGTGTTTTTTTAATATACTGCATTTGCACATACACACACACATACTACATACATACATACACACACATACATACATATGCCTAAATAGGTATCAATCTGTAAGTGTACAAATATAAAAGTGTGATTTACCATTTGCATCAGAAATGTGGCTTATTCTGTAGTGAACAACATTTGATATTGATGTGCAACAAAATAGTTACTAAGTAGGTAAGTAAAGGAAGTATGGAAGTAATGAATTAAGTAAGTAACTAACTGACTAAGTACAATAAACATGAGAAACGAATGAATTCTTCATCAGTTCATTTATTGTTCTTTTTTCTTGTTTTTTAATACATTTTATAAATTAATGAAAATAACGTGAAAAATCATAATAAGTGCTATTTATACTACTTATATTATTGTTATTATTATCACTACTATTAGTATTATTGATGTTTACATTAGGTGTTTGACCAACTAAACTACTTAAATCAAAATTAATTATAGTATTATTCTGTGTAGAACATGAAGAAGCAGAAGATTGTGATAATGATAATGAAGATGTTGAAGCCAATGGAGAAGAAGACGAAGACGAAGACGACGATGAAGAAGATGTAGTAGTAGTAGTGGTAGTAGTAGTAGTAGTAGAACAACATGAAGGTGGTGGTGGTGCACATATTGAAGATGTAGAAGTATTCGATATTAAATTAAATTCTGAGTTAATTCTATCTAAATATCCATAATTTATTGGTGTAGATTCATGAGAATTCAATATGATATCATATTCATTAGATGTTGTTATCGATTTAGGTTTTACATTTTGATTGTGAATATAGTTTGAGTTATTGCTATTATTGTTACCAAGCTACAACAGCCGCTGCAGCTGCTACAGCCATAGAAGATAACTGAGATGATGTATCAGGAAGTATTTGTGGTAATAGATGATTAGTTGATCCATGGTCATATCCAATAGAAATAGGTGATTTACCAATGATACCATTGTTAGACAGCATAGACAATGATGATGATGTTGATGATGGTGGTGGCGGTGGTGGTGAACCAATACCAGAATCAGTAGATAATGTACTTGGTTGAGGATATGTCATACCATACCATAATGAAGGATTTATTGAATCTGTTTTATAATTATGTATTTGATCAGTAGAATTCAACCATATTGGTTGATAATCTGCATGATTAGATTGTGTTTTATCCATTAATTCTATATCAATTTGTCTTTCTTGATTGTGAGATATATCAAATGAATCATTTCTATTTAATGTATGTATACTACTCATTAAACTATTTACATTATTATTAGTAGTAGTACTACTAATAATAGTATCACTGTTATGATTATTTGTAGTAGTAGTAGTAGTAGGAGGAGGAGGAGGAGGAGTAGGAGAAGAAGTAGTAGTCGTATTCACAGTATGAATCGTCTCTAATAATTGATTATTATATGGCAAACAATTTAATTTAGTAAAATCTGAATTCATCATTAACATTCCATCTCTTTTATTATTTGATATGATATTTTGTATTTGTCTATGATCTAGATCAGAATTATGATCTGTATCATGATTATAATGATTAATCGATAGAATAGGATCATTTAAATTGATTTTTGTTGATAAAATATGTTCATGATTAGTTGAACGTGTTACATCATTTAACATTGTATAAGTTTCTGTTTGATGATTAGAAATTGGATTGATTACATTTGAATGATCTCGTGGTATATGATCATTTAATGGATCAAATTGTTCAGAATAATTGAATAGTTTCTTAGGTGATAGATGCTTAAAAGTAGTAGTCAAGAAAATAATAAAAACAAAATAGGGTTTTAAACAATAAGATATTCGAAGAGGTTTTGTGGATATTATAGTGATTTTAATCGTTGAGATCATGAGACATTTGAAACTAGACCACCATGGAAAATCTGGAAGCACTAGACTGTGAGATTCCTCAGAAGTGTGCATCCACGATCGTAGCTTGTGAGATTCAAACCCAGGACCTATCGGTTTCACGCATGAACACTTAACCACCAAACCACTGAGCTGGCCGGAATCCAACGATATTAATGTCTAACTTCAATCAACCCACGAAATTGAACGACACATCCACCATTGTCTTCAGTGAGTTACTATTTCACAACAGACTCGATTGAATTTCAGTGGTTACTGCTTCTCAATGGAACTACAGGAAATACCTCTTGGAGACTATCACTAGTGAGCATATGTTGATTAATATCAGAAGGAGTTTTGTGGTCTAATGGTTAAACGCTCGCACGCAAGACTATTAGGTCCTGGTTTTGAAACTTACGAGGAGAGGTCGTGGATGAGCACTTCTGAGGAGTCCCACAATAGGACGAAATGGTCGTCCAGTGCTTCACGGTTTTCAATGGTGGACTAACATAAACCGATTCATGATCTCAATCAAGTACTGAACAGGTTCTTTCCTTATGGTTTTAAAATATATCCACAATATTTATCTCTGAGTTATATCAGGTTAAAAATTTGGTATTCATGTATTGTTGTGATTAGAATAATGAAAGATCAATCTTTCTATCATTTTCAAGTAACTGGGAAATTGAGAGAGTGTTGAGTATCATAGTTTGCATTACGGACTGAATTTAGCAAAACAACTATTGAGAACACGGAAGTACTAGATAGCTATTTCGCGAAATTGCGCGACCAACTTCCATTGTACTGAGGTAGATACCTGTCTGTGGTTGATGTTAGACACTAACACCATTGGATACCGGCTCAGTGATCTAGTTGGTTAAGCGCCTGGCGCGAGACCGATAGGTTCTGTGTTCGAATCTCGCGGGGAGCAGGATCGTGGATGCGCACTGCTGAGGAGTCCCATACTAGGACGAAACGGCCGTCCAGTGCTTCCAGGTTTCCAACGGTGGTCTAACATCAATCGATTCATGATCTTAAGAAAAAAAATTAACAACCCCCATACTGATAAATCACTTATTATTCATTTACATTTTCATATCAAGTTTACCTATTCAGCTTTTGATATACTCAGTCTGTGAGTAAGATCTAATGATGTTTTCTAATCAATCAAATGGTGAGATTGATGAAATACAATATTTCGCAGCAATTTTTATGACTCTTTCGGTCTCCTACATTGTACGAGCATTCCATGTAGCTAAATTAATGATTGCTCTAGTTGTCAGAAGGGATATCAGCCTCATAACTTCCGAAAGAATTCAGCTTTCATCATGAGGCATCATAACTCTTCTAAATGAAGATCTTCTAACTCTCAGGGCAGAGTTTAAATGGTTTGAATTATTTTTTCTAGTTAGTTTTTTTTTGTTAGTGAGTTACCAGATGAGAGTGCTAACACTATGCCTAACCCTTCTACTTTTTATCCGGGCTTGGAACCAGCAGTAGCTCTACAGGGTGCTCCAAGTTATTAACATCAATTATTCGTTTATACAAAGACTTACCTCTTGATGAATTGGTGTAGACATATATGTCCAATTCATATTACCATATTCTTTTCTAATCATATTTATTTGTTCTTCTTTTTGTTTATTCTGTTGATGATAATCATCATGATGATGATAAACTATAGTAGAATGAGGATTCATTTGTTCATAATTTAATTTTTGTTTAATTAAATTCAATTGATCTAATTGATGATGATCATTCATTCTAGAATAATCTTGTACTTTATTCAATATTGAATAATTATAATGTTGATCATTACTTGGATTATCATCTAAACTTGGTGATCTTGATGATCTATTTTGTTTGGTGTGATTTAATTCTTTACCTTCACGACGCCATTTTGCACGACGATTTGAAAACCATACTTGTATACGTGATTCAGGTATTAACATTGATCCTGCTAATTGTTCTCTAATCATTAAATCAGGATAATGTGTACGTTCAAATTCTAAGAAAAAACAAACAAGACATGATGAGAATAGTAGTTGTTATTATTATAAACTAAATATATATAATTATAATGCATGTAAGGATTCCAAATGTTCTGGTACAGTTGAGAGTGAGGAGAGTCCGTTTTCTCTCTCTCTCCCTCGCGAAATGCTCTCACATGGCCACGTGCATACAACCGCTACCAAGAAAGTCCCACTGTCCGCCTTCTCGTGAAATTGACAGGACGAAAAGCGAATGTCTGGCACTTTAACCGGGTTGCTCGACACAGAGAGTCCACCTAGGGGAGTTAGAAAACCCTAATTCTAAACCAGTGGTGTACATAGGCTCCAGGATCGTAAGGAAACAAATGGAGTATGTACCTATTGTTGGACACCCGCTACCATGGTACTGCATCTCCTTACGTTGCTCCACTGTCTTGTGGATCAAACATTTAGGTCGAAAGCTCCGAGTGTGGTTCCCTCAGAAAACCACCTTGTTCGATTTGGGCACCTGGGCAGTATCCCAGCCCTCACACAAATCGAATGATTTACGTGGCTCATATATATTTGGTGCCTCCTTGTACCGATGTTTATGTGTTTAAATAAATAAATACATAATGCATATAAGCATTGATATGTAAAGTGTTGATTAGAAGGAGTCTACAAGATACCCTGAAGTTACTGAAAAAATAATTTTCTGATAGCTTTCAAGATGTATTAACCATGGTGTTGGAGTTATAGGCAAGCATTTCTGAGGAGTGGAAGTTGATAGGATATACATTACAGAAATCATCAAACTATACCGCGAAGCAGGCGTTGACTTGGAGTCTTGATGAGAAACGAAGAAGAGCAAGACCAAATAACACACTGCGTCAGGAATTGGAAGCAGATATCAAAATAATGAATAACAACTGGAAAGGATTGTCGAAGACAAAGTTAGATGGAGAATGTTTGTAGGCGGCCTATGCTACTCTATGAGGAGTAACAGGAGTAAGTAAATTAAGTAATTATTGGGTCGCTGCAATGTAGATTTCCTCGAACTTCTAAAATGAAATTGTGACTCGTAGTTATCAATGTGAAGTGTGAAACACGTTTTCCAAATAGTTGATCCAATAGTACCATAAATTACACTTGTACATTCAAAAACACAAATTCACCATGTGCTCTACACTACATAATATCTCATAAAAAGGCGAACTAATCTACAAAGTTTACTAGTTATGGATCAATGTATATTCACAATCCTTATATTAAATATACTAAGGAGTATTTTAAAGAACAGGTAAAATTTTATAAGCAAAGATGGAATGTACTTAGCAGTGGAATCTAGGATGCGCGTCTCGCCCCGTTTGGGACTCGTCAGCTACACGTACCTGCGTCTTACAGTTTATGTCCACCCTGGGACTCGAACCAAGTACCGTTCGCCTTAAACACCATCACGTTAACCACGTAGCTATTAAGTCTAAATATCCATTTGCTTGTGCAATATGGTGAAGTTTAAAATCACTTGTTATTGTTTACTTGAATCGTCCCATTGACGTTTATCACTGCAATTGATCCGTTTCTTATAGGATGAAACGTGTGTCCTGGATTCCACTGTTAGCCACTATCCATCTCTGCTTATAATGTTTGTGAATTAATACAATATAGAGGCAACACACACAGGATGCACATGTGACAATAAGAGACTGATCAATTACAGTCCAAAACATCAGTGGGAAGATTCAAGTTAAATAATACAAAATGAAGGTAAAACTTTAGTTGTGCTTAAAACTCATACAAAGATGACCACCTTGAAGTAATATTGATAAATCAGTGGAACTAACGATTTCATATCAAAAATTTTGGTGGAACTCAAGAAGATTTTTTTAGAAAATCCACAAAATCGGCATCGAGTAATCTTTATGGCTGTTGTTCTTCTTCTTCTTCTTGTTGAAATAATGCATTAAAGATGGTTAGAAGATAAAATATAAAACTAAGCATTTTGAAAGAGGAATATAATTTATAATACTTTAAACATAACAGTTCACAACGCACTGCTACGGAGCCCCGAAACAGGACAAAAATGGCCATCCAGTGCTTCCAGGTTTTCAATAGTGGTCGAACATCAATCAGTTCATGATCTCAATCAATAACTTAATAATCTCCATAACCCTATACTCACGATTAACATGTGCTCACTAGTGACTAGTTTCGTGAGGGAATTATCGGAGTCCTAGTAAGAAGCCGTGACCAGTAGAGCTAATCCGCATAGAATAGAAACAGGTATCTAACTCAGTACAATGGAATATGGTCGCACAATTAAGCGGATTGGTTGAAGTTAGACATAAATACCGCTGGATGCCGGCGGGCTTAGTGGTCTAGGGGTTAGGTGTTCGTGCGCGAGACTGTCGATCCTGGGTTCGAATCCCGAGATCGTGATTATGGATGCGCCCTCCCACAATAGGAAGAGTTGGCCGTCCAGTGCTTCCAGGTTTTCAATAGTGGTCGAACATCAATCAGTTCATGATTTCAATCAATAACTTAATAATCTCCACAACTCTATACTGATCTATGAAACCGTCAATCAGTCAGCAACAACAGAGTCATATCTATGAAACAGATTAGTATATTCAAAGTAAATCTTATTGACTACTTAAATAATTTCAGTATTTACCTTCTTCAAGTATTTCTAATTGTTCCGGTGTAAATGTTGTTCTATTTCTTCCAATTTTTTTATTATCATTTAATTTTTCATCTAATTTAGAATGATGATGATTATAATGATCCATAGAATTCATCATTGATACTGATGATGATATGGAATTAAGTAGTGTATGATTCATTTCTGAATAATGATTATTAGTAGTATGTTGTTGCTGTTGTTGTTGTTGTTGTGAATGAGAAGGATGTAATACATTTTGTTTCGATGATAATTTTGTAAAATTATCTTTACCATAAGTTTTCATTAATATTTCCATAGGTGTTGAACATATTTTCATTATATTATTAATAGGACTAGTGGTAATGGTAGTCATAGTAGTATTACTACTACTACTACCATTAGTACTACTACTACTACTACTAGTAATACTACTATTATTAATATTATCAGTAGTAGTTGTAGTGATATTCATTGAATTGTAATGTGAATTTAATAGTTGTTGTTTGTTAGATTGAATTTTTTGTTGTAAACTAGTTGGATTAGATGAATGAATTCCTTTGAATGTTTCCAGATTTAATCTTGATTGATCTAGTTGATTTTCTATTGTTGAATGAATGAATGGATCTGTATAATAAACGAATAGAAACAACAACATTGAAATTGACTAATCAACATTGATAAAGATATATTGAAATGAATAATATAGATAATCTCAATTATTAATGGTTCACTTATAATAAAGTTGAGAATACGAAGATAAATGGCTTGTGAGATTTACAATAGTTCTATAGTTGATCTACAAATGTAGGAGAAAACGATCAGTGTAGCAGCAGCCTCAGCAGCAGTAAGTCTCAACATACACAAAGGGAAAACCAAGATTCTCCAACACAACACAGCACGGAACAATCGAATCACACTTGACGGAGAAGCTTTACACGACGTAAAAACCTTTGTGTATCTGATCACGATTGTTGATGAAAACGGTGGGTCTGATACAGATGTGAATGCGCGGATCGGCACAGCAAGAACAGCATGTCTACAATTGAAAAACATCTGGAACTCGAAACAACTGCTAACCAACACTAAGGTCAGAATTTTCAATACAAATGTCGAGACAGTTCTACTGTATGTGGCGACAACGTGGAGAAAATACAAGTGTTTATCAACAGTTGTTTATGCAAAATACTTCGGATCCGTTGACTAGACACTATCAGCAACAATCAACTGTGGGAGAGAATAAACCCAGGTTCCAATAGAGGAAGAAATCAGAAAGAAGCATTGGAAGTAGATAGGACACATATTGAAGAAAGCACCCAATTACCTCACAAGGCAAGTCCACACTTGCAATCCTCAAGGCCAAAGGAGGAGGAGAAGAGGAAGACCAAAGAACACATCACACCGAGAAATGAAGACATACATGAGAAGAACGAACAACAATTGGATAGAACTAGAAAAGAAGGCTGAGGACATGGTGATTTAGAATATTCTGGTCAGTGGCCTATGCTTCACTGGGGGGGGGGTAACAGACGTAAGTGAGCATAGTTGGTCTACATTTGGAAGTAAAAATATTTTAAAAAATTCACACAATTTCGATAGTCATTTAAGTAATATATAGAAGTGTTGACTAATAGCTTATAAATACTCCGCCTGAAGGCCCTCTGGTGCTACTGTCGTTCCCAAGCCCGGATAAAGGAGGAGGGTTGGGCATGGATTTACCGACCTCATCCTGTGGAAAACTAACTCGCTAAAAAATACGCTGACCAGAAAAAATAGGAGATGCTGGTAGAATGTCAGCTGTTAAACTTCTTAGGCTTCGAATTAGTTGACTTTATCCTTCCAGTAACATCAACCACAAAAATACTGGATCTAAAAAGTTTAAAATTTATTTTGGATTTAGAAAGAAAATAGAAAAGCTTTCCCCGGCTAGCTAGAATCTAAAAAATCCATTAGGTTTCTCAGTATTTGGCAGTGATCTGATTGAACCTCATACTGATTGTTAGTTATACGTCATTACACTGGATAATCTTCAAGAAACTAAATTTTTGAGATCATTATACTTATAAACAGCAATAATGGTCTCTATGATGTGAAACGATTGAACGAATCGGATATTTTAGTATTTAGCCTGTTCCACGTACCGTCTTTGGCAAATATGTGGGGTCTACAATACCAAAATTCTTATGAAAACATATTCATTGGACCTTTAAGACCTTTAAGTTAACAATGTACTTACTAATGACAACTATATGCTTAATAGATATGTTATCAGAATTGGGTTTTTGTGGATTGTAGTAATTTTTTAATCATTGAATTTATGAGTCGATTGATATTAGACCACCATGGAAAACCTGGGATTACTGGACGGCCGTTTCATTCAAGTATGGGACTCCTCAGTGGTAAGCATCTACGACATGGTACACAGGATTCGAAATTTGGACCTTTGATCGCAAACGCTTAACCTCTAGACCACAGAGCCAATATCCAACGGTCTTAATGTTTAACTACAACCAATCTTGGATGAGCACTGATGAGCACTCCTATAATAGGACAAAACGGTCATCCTGTGCTTTCAAGTTTTCCATGGTGGTCTAGCTTTAATTGACTTGTGAATTCAACTATTAATAGATATATGTTTATTATAATATGTATTTAACGACTAATCCAATACTTTATACTGATTTCCTGTCTTATAATATATACTATTCTTTATATATACACCATTGAAAAACTGTTTCACAATATGTTTAGGGTAAATTAGTTCAGAAATTAACTCTTCATATGAATCGTCTTTAAAAATAATTCACATAATGAACTAATCATAACAAGAGGTTCATTACAAATCAAGATACAATGAACAGTTGGTAAGATGATAATTTATGGATGACTTTCGAGAGACTCTAAAATGGCTTTGATAATGTTCACTTCCTGAATAGGACTAAATGAAGGTTATCAATGAGTGTAAGGAATTCGAATTCGAATGTTTATAGTAGATGGTTAGAGTTTTCATCACGAACTGACATCAGGTTTAATGTGAATGAATTTCGCACCGAAATCCAAGACCTGCTACCATATATCTGATTGCTTTGTCTATACAAATTATAATGTTGCCAAATAGTTTCGTTAAAAAAAACTATCAATACCACTTTATGTACTGATCTTCTAATCAACGAATCATTACACTTTATCATTTCATATTTACAACACACGTAAACGAACGAAAATGCATTGTTATCATGTAGATCTATTTCAGTTCTTATTAGTAAAAATACTCATCACTTGATCGATCATCTATAGGATCACTAAGTAGTTACTAATATCGATTATGTTTATTTCCATGGTGATAATGTCCCTGATAGTCTAAGTCATTCAACATCGGCTTACACTCTGTTTGTTTATATGTCGGATATTTGAAACTAATCCTTAAGGAGATAATATCGACATCTAAATAAACAATACTACTGATAATGTGTTTATATTCAATCTTACCTGATCTTGTTGATTCTTTCTTTTTCAATTCCATTTGAATAGGATTTAAATTATGATTATGATTATCTTGAAGGAATTCCATTAATCCCATTGATGATTTCTCATAGAATTGACATTGTCCATTTGATTCAATTTCAGAATCTAAACATTCATATAATTTTGATGAATTTCTTATAAGTAAATTGAATTCATTATGTTTATTATCACCGTTACCATCATCGTCATCATCATCATCATCATCATCATCATCGTCATCATCACCACCACCATCATAATTATTCTTCATAAGGGATTGTTGCTGTGCTTGCTGCTGTTGTCGCTGTCGTTGTTGTTGTTGTGGCTTACTATGATGTAATAAATGATCAGGTTTATTCAATTCACATACATTCATATTATGAAGATGAATTGATGATGAGGTGTGATGAGAACCATTTGAATTATGTTCTCCTTCATTATTATTATTATTATTACCCTTACTATTAGTTTTATTCAAATTTATATGGGATGGATGAAATTGAACAGGATCTATACTATTAGACATATTGAAACTTGGTAAATTACAATAATTTGTTTCAGCTAAACAATCATTATTATTATTAGTAGTAGTAGGATTACCATTATCATTATTACTATAATTTCTTATATTCATATTTGTATCCATAGAAATAGATGACGTACGATGATTAGTAGATTCTGATGAGGATGTGATGAGGATGTATTATACCAAGATGGCCAATTGGTATGATGTAGGAAATTAGAAAATGTATCATACATATTCGTTGATGATTGGAATGTTGGAGACACATCACTATTACTAGCTGTAATAGTGGTGATAGTGGTAATACCAGTAGTAGTGGTAGTCGTAGTGACACCATTATTACCATTCATTTCAAATAAACTATTTTGATATGTAATTGAATCATATATAGTTGAAGTTTGTGGATAATTTTGTTGAACAGCTGCTACAGCAGCCGCTGCAGCAAATGCTACTGTTTGTGGATGATTAAATCGAGGTGGTGAAGTTCTCGGTGATCGAGGTGACATATTTATTCCTCGAGATACTTGATTTACAGTCAATTGTAGTGGATAATTTTGGTTATTTAAACTAGACTGATTCATAAGACGATTAAGATGAGAGGATTGAAAATCAACCATTGGCATACGATTCAATGATGAATTGAATTGATTATTTTGTGTATGGGTATGATGTAATAGATGTTCATTTGATTGCATTGTTTGGATATTCATAAGAGAATTTAATGTATGACTAGCACTATTACTATTAGGATTATTGTTATTATGTTCATTTTGTGAAAGATTTGATCCTAATGAAAGAGGTAGTTGATTATCGTTACATACATTTCTTAATACACGATTTATTGATGATACCTTGAATGTTGAAAAGGTGAACAGAGAAGAAACATACACAAATAAATACTTGATAATTATATATATACTAACTACAACTGGTTATTGTTCAAAATGAGTAAATATATAACGTCAGCTAAAGTACTAGTCAAGGCAAATGAATCTTAGAGAATTGTAAATTGCTGTTGTAGTCAATGAGAATAAACAATTGGCACAACAACAATAAGGTATTTCCCTCAGATTACCAAGGTCTTCAGAGATTCTGTCTTCTCACAATAGAACGAATGGGTTAGGAATAGTTGGGTGTAATGATAGTACATCTTGTTTTGTTTTTTTGAAGGGTTTTCATCCAAATAGGTAAGGGCTTTAAATAATAGAAGTAACATATTTCCAAAACTACTCACAAAGGCCGTGTGAATTATGTCAAGCCATAGTCACTTCTAGACAGTTAAGGTCATCCCTAAACCAATTTCCTTTCCAGGTACCTTAAGAAGAAGTATCGTTTCACGATATGGACAACGGACAAGTGTCAACCGACTTCTAAAATCTGACGAATGGTAAATATATGCTTGATGCAGCCATGACCAGGTCTGAAGCCAGCCTGATTTTCTTGTGTTTGCAGTTCATGATTCTGTGTTAGGTTAGTATTTTAGATGCTATGTTACTCAAACTACTCCCTTTATGGTTGTCACAGGATGATTTTGACCCCTTCATATATATATTAGGACAACCAGTGATTGCGACTAATCAGATGAAATTACATCCAACTCTCAGATTTTAGCTAAAATATTAGTCAACCTAATCGCTAAAACTAGACCACCATCCTTGAAGACCTCTACAGCCAATCTATCTGAACCAGCTGATTTTCCTCGTTTCAGATTAGTCATAGCTTTTTGAACTCCAACTAGATTAAAATCGTCCCATATCTTTCTTTTTATGAACTAATTCTTTCTTCCTATACTATATCCTTATATGCAATCTTTCTTTTATATATTCCTACCATTGAAGTAATTACTTCTATGAATTTGGTGTTCATGTTGTTGTACTGATGAAGTATGGCAATTCGAACCGATGCATATATGTGCCTGGTTCTACGTTGTAGCTGACTGACTGACTAACTGACTGGATATTCAACTGATGACTACAGTTCGATATCGTGCTTCTTGTTCTTGTTTTTTATTTTAGCTTTATCAACTTACATATCTTGATCATCTTTACTTTTCAATGGGCAGAGAAATAGGGGGGGGAACACAACACTTGAAATAAGAAATCTACTATGTATTAACAATATGAAACTCTTCTTAAATAATGATACATTTAGATTTTCATGTAAAAAAAAAGAACATTGAATACATTATAGTTTTTTAATTTTACCGCTATTTAATTCCAAACTATAACTATTGTTAGTAAATAATGACATTGAACGCTTGAATGATTCTATGTGTAATGGATAAGAAGTAGAAGTAGAAGTAGAAGTAGAAGAAGAAGACATACAGAGGGAGATAGAGAAAAAGAGAAGGAGAAAGATCAAATTTAATGATCTAAATGTCACAAATCAGGAATTAATTTTAAAAACAACAAGAACAACAGAAGATCAAATTGAAGATTGAGTTTATGTGGTGGAGCTATTCAATTAGTTAAATGATATTAGGAATATAAATAAGAATGATAGATTAAAATTAATCAATTAACTTAACATTAACATTGTCACTGTTTTGTTTGTTTGTTTGTTTGTTTGTTTACTCTTCTTCTTCTTCGTCTGTGAAGACATCTCCACTAGATACTTAAAATAGAAGTCGTTTCTTGTTGTACAAAAACTGGTATTTTAGTAAAAAGGTTTTCTTTCGTATCTGACATTTCAATATGCATATTAAATGTGGATGCCAACTCAGTGATTTGGAGGTTAAGCGTTAGTGTTCGAAATTGAAGGTCCTGGGTTCGAACTCCGCGAGCGGGATCATGAATGTGCACTGCTTAGGAGTCCCACAATAGGACGAAACGGCTGTCCAATTCTTCCAGGTTTTCAATGGTGGTTTAACATCAATCGGTTCATGATCTCAATCAAAAACATATATATATATATATCATAACCAGTATTGGTTGGAGACTCTGAGTGACATGGCTCAGAATCGGTTACAATAGCGTACGTGTACACACTATTTGTCTTCCCTTAAATCATGAGATTTTACCTTTCTTTCTACGAACTAATTCTTTTTTCCTGTATTATATCCTTATATGTAATCTTTCTTTTATGTATTACTACTATTGAAGTAAATGCTTCTATGGATTTGATGTTCGTTTTGTTGTGCTAATGAGGTTTGGCAACTTTGACCAGCCCCTAAATGCTCTGGTCCGGCTGAGGGTGAAGGGTGTCCTCTCTCTCTCTTTAACTGCTTTCACATGGTCACGCGTATACGGCGATTAACAGGGAAGTCCTAATCATAACCTCTTCGTGGCGGGGGTGTCCAAAAAATTGGGAGGACCAAAAGGGAATTTCCGGTACTCTAACCGGGTTAGTGGATACGGAGGATCCACCTAGAGGAATTAGCAAACCCTAATTCCAAACCAATGGTGTACACGGGTTCCAGGATCCTAAGGGAATAAACGACGTATAAACCAACCGTTAGTCACCGGTTACCATGAGACCGTATATCTTGATATTGCTCTTCTTCCTTGTGGATAGGACCTCGGATAGTGGCCCCCTAAGAAAACCACCTGCTTCTGTTGGGGCACCCCAGCAGTATCACAGCCCACACACTAATCAAGTTACTTGTGTGGCGAATATACATTCGGTGCCCCTTTGTACCAATATTTATGTGCTCAAATAATAAATAACTTGAACGGACACATTTATATACCTAGTCCTACGTTGCAGCTAACTAACTGACTGACATTTCATATCATTCTCACCTTGGACTGCAATAAGTTGATAAATTTGTAGGAAATTCAACCAAACAGTACAAGATAAAATAGAAAATGGTGATACTAACATAAAACTATTTTAATAGTTTTAATCATAAAGTATTCTTAGTTAGATCATCATTGAAAGCAGCGATGCACCGAACGGTCGTTCTGGGACTCTTTAGAACTGGACATTCATAACACTTCCATGAATCAAACCAAAGACTTTAGGTCTTGAACTTGAACGCTTAATCTCTATATCACTGTGTTAATGTCTAACTTTAATCAATTAATTATTTAGCGCAATCTTTATCTATTGCCTGAGGTGGATAACTGTCTCACATTCAACATAGTTGGATTTCATTAGTCAAAACTATTGATCAAATCATTGATTCCTTCTACTCTTCACCCCTTTATTCTATACACAAGATTCACAAGTTTATTCTACTGGAAATCTTTACAAATTGATTCTCTTGTTTTAATATTATTCTTATTATTGGTCAAGACGAAACTTGAGTTTAAAGATTCTCTATTATTTTAATGGTTCCACAGCTTGTAGGTACCATATATGTATATACCTATAGTATAGCTAGGTAACTTTAAGTGTAATTAGACAAATTCATTGGGTCATCATCATCATCATCATCTCATTATTCTCGAAATATTGAGATGTACCGAAAAAGAAAAAAAAATTATGACAAAACTTTTCACGTCTGTTGTATAGAAGATACTACTTGAATTACTATTCAGGCATAAATTTTCTTAACTTCAAGTAGTTGATGAAGAAACAAAAAGAAAAGAAAAACAAGATGAGCAAGACTAAGCTTTAAAATGGGAAACATAAATAGACAAGGATAACTTGAATTGAATTCAATTTGTCTGTCTATAATGATTCTCTTTTAGGTTCCAATCATTCTGTTTTACTTCTTTCTTCCATACTTTTCTCTTACATTTTAACTTATTACCAATGTCTATGCGTAGAAACGTGCGCGCACACACACGCACACACGCACGCACATATACAAAGGGAGAGGGATTCTTTTTTTTCTAAAAAAAAATGAGAGGAACGCAAATCTCTTAGTTGCACGCAATATTTCGATTACATATATATAAAGATTTCACATGTACACCAATATAGGGATAACCATATGTTCATAAACAGTGAGAATTATATGCTTCATTTGTTTGAACCAAATGTTTGTCAACTTAGCATTTATCAACAAAAAAATATTTGTAATAATTATTGAATGATGTTTCTTTTGGATATACGGATATGCGGAGTTACACATTAACACCATTGGATGCCGGCCGGTTCAGTGGTCTAGTGGTTAAGTGTTGCCGCGCGAGATTGATAGGTCCTAGGTCCGAATCTCGCGGGGTGCGGGATTGTGGATGCGTACTGCTGAGGAGTCCCACAATAAGATGAAACAGCCGTCCAGTACTTCTAGGCTTTCCATGGCGGTCTAGCTTCAACTGACTCATGATTTCAACCAGTGAAATTTCCAAAATCTCCACAAAACCGCTTCTCATATATAGATTGATTAAAAGTTATGTGGGATGTGCACTGCTGAGGAATCCCATTCTAGGACGAAACGATCGTTCAGGGCTTTCAGGTTTTCAATGGTGATCTAACATTCATCCCATCCATTCATGATATTAATTGAATATTTAAAGATCTTAAGGAAATGTTTAAATGATAACAATTACAAATACTGATAACATTTATCCAATACTCGATACTTTGCACTAAGATGGCAAACTATTGAACTAACTGAACATATTCAATACTTGATAGCAGATAGAATATGGTCAGTATTGAATTCAGTTACATTTTTCATTAAAAAAACAACAAAATGAAGTCCGAAACTCCTTTCACACGTTATCGCCAAATTTTAGTGCTCAATAACGTCCAAGTTAAATAGAATCTCATTAGGTTACTTGGATAGATGGTCTACAATAATCTGTTTGATTTAAGGATAAATTTATTGGCAAGGAACTATTAAAAGCCTGTAGAGTTGTTGAGTCGAAAAAAAAATCATGGCGAAAATTAGTGTTTATATGAGGGGATAATTTTAATAGTTGAATACATAAGTTGATCTAAGCTAGACAACCAGTGAAAACCTGGAAGCGCTGAATACGCACTGCTAAGGAGTCCCATACTAGGATGAAACGACCGTTCAGTAATTCCAGGTTTTTCTTGGTGACCTAACATCAATCAATTCAATAATTCAATCATTAAACATGTTCAATTTTCATTAGTTTTCTTTCTTAAACTACATACATTTCAAATTCAAAAAATTATAGTTTAAATCTGATAACAGATGATGGAGAAGATTTGTAGCTGAGATGGACGATTTTGATGAAGTTTCGTCCTCTGAGCTGGATGGTTTGATCACGTAGCTTTCATAGTTTAAGGTCAACAAGAACAAATCAACATCGAGGTCTACAGGTCTACAAGCTGTGAACCATATATGGAGAAATTCGAACACTTTATTTCTACTTGAAGTTTGTGCTTATGATGTCGTTTAGAATAATCATGAAAGCTCCACGATCAAACCATCCAGCTCAGAGAACAAAACACCATTCAAATGTGATAACAAGAATTTTCGTTTATATTTTATTATTATCATGGAAAACCTGGAAACACTGGACGGCCAACTCGTCCTACTATAGGGCTCCTCAGCAGTATGTACCTACGATCCCACTTCGCGGAATTCGAACCCATGATCGATCAGTCTTGCGTGCGAATACTTAACCTCTAGACTACTGAGCCGGCCGGCCGGCCGGCATCCAACGGTGTTAATGTCTAACTTCAACCAACCCACGAAATCTTTTCAACTTAAATTATAACCAGTAAATAGAAAACAATTTCTTTATATAATTAATGTTGTTTTTTAAACCATGATATTCAATAAACCGAAAACATGAAAAGTAACCTTGATCAAAACATCATTCATTACTTCATTGAAATAAAAGTACTATACTTAATCTTATTATACTATAAGTCATTTGGATAGATAAATACGAGAGAACCCCCCCTTAGTTTCTTTTATTTTTAAGGTTTTCCACACACACAAAAAAATAATTGTTTGCTCTTTATTTTCCACGTCGATGATATTATTGTTCTCATTAGTGTCATTATTATCTGTGATATTGTTGTTGTTGTTGGCGGTGGTGGTGGTGATGTTGAGTGTCTTTGTTGGTGTTGTCGTTGTGGTGGTGGTGGTGGTATACTTTTCTTTGAAAACATTTTCTGCTTAAATTATTCTCTTGTAATTTTAGTAAAAACTATGTAATTTCCCTTTATTTCCTGTGTTGATTAACAAATAAAAAAATGTCCTACTCTTTTGTAGTCTTTTCAAGTTTACGTAAAAAAAACATAATTTAACACGAATACAAGTACCCCCCACACACACACATACACACAAACAATTACACACATATATTATCAATCTCTTCGAGTGTTTATCCATTTCTATGTGGCGTTATTTCTGAAGGAATAAAAAAAGACTTTCTATTCGAAATCTGATTTCCGGTGGTGGTTGTCGAAATTTCTCGTATGGCGGTGTTATTCGTTTTGTTTGCTAAACGATTGTTATTTTGATTATTTATATTATTATTATCATTGTTATCATCATCAGTGCCTTATGGATAACTACACTTCTATCTTGTATTGGTTTTTGGTTGACTGATTTCTATCAGTATTCTAAACAAAATATTGATTTTAGCGATGAAAACATTCCTGATTATTCTCGGTATATTTGACTAATACTTTCACTGGCATTAATGTTCATGCTTATAGATACATATAAAGCTTTGTCACACATTATGTGGTACTTTTTCCATGTTAGGGGCGGACAAACCAAAACGTGGCATCAGTTCTTCATGTCACTCACTTCTGGACTGAGTCGTATTGGTAGATGCAGACTACTTGGTTAGGGTCTACGCAACTATCATAGCCAATAGTTGGAGACTCTGAGTAACATGGCTCATATTCGATCACAATAGGGTAGGTGTATGTTCTCTTTGTCTTTGCTTACTTTCTACGAACTAATTCTTTCTTCTTTTATATACTGCAACGATTGAGGTAACTAGTCCTATGAATTTTGTATTCGTCTTGTTATGTTAATGAGGTGTGGCAACTTGGACCGATGCCAATATGTACATGATTCTAGGTTGTTTCTAACTGACTTTTCCATGTTCATCAACTTCAAGATATTTTTGAATATTTTTTTAAAAATTTATCATTCCTTTTTACACAGTCTTCAAGACATACCTTAAAAATTTTCACAGGTTGAAATCATGAGTCGATTGAAGCTCGACCACTATGGAAAACTTGGAAGCACTGGACGGCCGTTCCGTCCTAGTATGGGACTCTTCAACAGTACGCATTCACGATCCCGCACCCCGCAAGATTCGGACCTAGGACCTATCAGTCTCGCGCGCCAACACTTAACCACTAGACCACTGAACCGGCCGGCATCCAACGGTGTTAATGTCTAACTTCAACCAATCCACGCAATTGCGCCACCGTACACCATTGTCTTCAGTGAGTTGTTATCTCACAACAAACCTGGTTGAACTCCACTGGTAACGGCTTCTCACTAGAACTCCAGGAGTTTATCCTGAAGTCAGTCACTAATGAGCAGTTGATTATTATCAGAATGGGTTTTGTGGAGAGTTTTAGAAATTTTCACAGGTTAAATGTGTACATATAGTCGTTTTAGAATTAGACTTCATAAAAGATGATAACTGTTACCTGTAAATTAACACTATACAAATATCATTATGAAGTTGAACTCATTTATCAAGTATGGATTAATGTATTTGACTTTGAGTTATATACTATTTGTAAAGATGAATATAAAACTACCTCCCTGTAATTCAAACAGAGATAGTTAGATTGAATTTTGAATCTAACACCTAGTGATTGGAATTCGATTAATTTAAACTGTTGGATCATTGATCAAAAGTGGATTGTCATCAACATTAGTAAAGGGACAAATACAAGTCACTTTAGTACTTTCAATATAGAATTATTGTCAATAGGATGTTGTGGAGATTATTATGTTTCTGATTAAGATCATAAACTGATTGATATTAGACCACCATTAAAAAACCTGTAAGCACTAGATGGTTGTTTCATCTTATTGTAGAACTTATCAGCAGTAAGCATTCATAATCCCACTGGCGGGATTCGAACCCAGGATTGTCGGTCTCGTGAGCAAACACTTGATTGGTTTTTGTTAAATATGTAATTTCAATGGTTAAGATCATGAGTCAGTTGAAGCTAGACCACTGTGGAAAACCTGGAAGCACTGGACGGCCGTTTTGTCCTATTGTGGCACTCCTAAGCAGTGGGCATCCACGACCTCGCCCCCTGCGAGGTACTTGATACTTAGAATTTTTACCATGACAGTCAAATCATTATCATGTACACTGTCAGACATTATTTGTAATCTAGTGTAATATTATTTTATTTTCAATGATAAATCAATTCTGCTTCTTGATTTGAACGCGATCATTTAGTCAAACCACATTAGCAGATCAGGAACTCTTAAGGAAGGAAAAAAAGACGTTTCGTGCTCTTTGAGACTGAATGATCCATGAATTAAATAGTAATGAAACTAATATATTCCTAACAATTTTGTGTCTTACATGTTGAATAGAAAAATATCAAATAGGTTCAGAGTCATTTTTTAATCAAGATGTCAATGTGAATGGATTTCAGTAGTTCAGTGTGTACAGAGTAATCCAGAATGTTTCTGATATATCTTGTCAATGAATTTCAGTTAGGATGATCCTAATTTGATGATTTTTTGTCACAGTATTCACATATATCAATAAGAGACTGATCAACTGAAGTCCTAAACATCAATGGGAAGATTCAAGTAAATAATGTAAAGTGAATTTAAACTTCACCCCATTACACAAGCAAGTGGCTATCAAGACTGAGTCAATAACGTGATGGCATTTGAAGCGAACGGTACTGGGTTCGAGTCCCGGCGTAAACATCAACTCTGGGATTCAAGAACACCCAACTGACGAGTCCCAAGTAGGACGAAACGCACGTTCCGGATTCCACTGCTAGCAACTATCCATCTTTGCTTACATTAGAATTATTGATTAGAATAATCTCTTAAACAAAATGATATAACCCTTCAGTATTTCGGGTACATAGTGATAAATTTATGCATACATATTAATTCTGAGATTGTGGAGATTTGTAGCTTAAATGGATGATTTTGATAGTTTTATTCTCTGAGCTAGATGTTTTGATCGTGGAGCTTTCATTGTTCTTCTGAACGACATCATCAGTATAAACTTTGTGTAGAAGCGAAGTATCGTTCAAAAGAAGAACAATAAATGCTCAACGACCAAACCATCCAGTTTAGAGAGCAAAACTCCATCAAAAACGCATAATAATATGCAATAGTCAAGTAATTTTAAATGTTTGCATCTAGACTATTCAATCTATTCATTAAGTTATATATTGCGTAATAACTTATGTTTAAAATAATCCTTCTTCATAAGCATATAATATTCAGTCATCTAAATCTCTGAAGATTGACATCGAATCAGAGTATCAAGATCAAGGTTGATTGTCTCAGAATTGCTGCCTAGTTGATGTACAGAAGTACCGAATTCCACTTCTAACCATTTAAAAAATAATCTTGTTTTAATGAGTTCATTTCTCATAGATACAATACATATAATGTGTGTTTTTGATCTACTTTAACATAGAAAATTCGAAATGCATATCAGAAGGGTTTATGTGGATATTAGACTAATTTCAATGGTTGAGATGATGAATCCATTGAAGCTAGACCACCATCAAAAATCTGGAAGTACTGGACGGCTGTTTCCTTTTATTGTGAGACTCCTCAACAGTACTCATCCATGATCCCGCCTCGCGAAATTCAAACACAGGACCTATTAGTCTCGTGCGTGAGCGTCTAACCACTAGACCACTGAGCCGGCTGACCGGCCGGCATCCAACTCTGTTAATGTCTAACATCAACTAATACACGAAATTGAACGACACATGCACATTTGAAATGCATAGATTTATGTGGTTTGAATAAAGTTTCTAACATAAAAGCCATCAACTAATTGTTTCAACCTAATTCATGAGTCTTCATCAGTATATACTCATAACTCAACAGTAATGAATGGGTTCATTGACAGTCAACATATCTCATCTTGACTGGATTAAAATTCACCAGATCTTATTCATTACTTCAGTGAAATTCTAACAAAGTGTAATAATATTGGAAATTTACACAAATCATTATAATATATATGTATATGAACAAAAACTCCGCCTGGAGTCCCTCAAGGGGCTACTGCCGGTCCCAAGCCCGGATAAAGGAGCAGGGCTGGGCATGAGGTTAGCGACTCCATCCCGTAGAAAACTAACTCGCTAAAATAACGCTAACCAGAAAAAAATTATTCAAATATGAATAAAACATCTAACTTACACTTGGAATATTTTCTGTTGTACATATTCCTTCTTGTAATAAACGATCTCGTATTTCCCATGCAAATATTGATGGACATTCTCTTTTATAATGTGCTATTTTTAATACAACTAAATTTGTAGCTACTCTTGGTTTACTACCACCAATTGCTTTTGGTCTAATTGAACCAGTTTCATAATAACGACATAAAATTTTTGATACACAACCATTAGATACTTGTAATATACGTGATATATCACATGGACGTGCACCTGAATGTGCTAATTCAATAATACGTTGACGTGTTGTATCTGGTAATGGTCGACCATTAACAAACATTCCACCTAATTGATTTACACCTGAATGTCCTTTATAAAGTAAATACAACACAGAAATAATAATCAAAATATGAATAATATTGAAAATAAATAGATATTCTTGAATCTATTGGTACTTTGTCAATGTTCTACGGTTGTTTGTTTGACCGTCTGATCACAGTGCATTGAAGTCATTACATGTATTTCATCACTGAATAAGTCAGTTGATATACGAGTAGCTCAATGATAACTTTTTAAGACTATAGAACCATATGTCATGAGTTTTAATCCCATATACAGAGTTAGTTCCTTCAAGATTACCCACATACACACCTTACTAAAAAGTTCAAGTTAACATGAAAACTAAGTCATAGAGGAATTCTTGTAGATTAATTCCAACCATTTAACAATGAAAAATTCTTCAGATTCATTTTGATGACAGTGATATACATTTCAGATGGTGGTCGGAGGTAGTTAACAGGAAAACCTGAAAACACTGGATAGTCGTTTCGTTGTAGTATTGAACTCCTCAGCAGTGGACATCTACGACATCGTACTCAGCGTTCGAACCTAGGATTTTCGGTCTCACGCGCGAATATTCAACCTCTAGACCACTTAACCGGCATTCAATGGTGTTTTAGTCTAAAAAATTACTCCACCGTCAACCATTGTCTTCAGTGAGTCACTGTCTTACAACAGACACGATTGAACTCCACTGCTCATGGTTTCTTACTAGGACAAAATGACCGTCCAATGCTTCCAGGTTTTCCATGGTGGTCTAGCTTTAATCGATTCATGAATTCAACTATTAAATTAATTTTATGATGTAATCAAACTTGATGTACATAATAGATATTACAATCAGAGTCAAACATTTCTATAAGATAATTGAAATTCGGTAATATTAACAGTATTTATAAATATATTATTGATCAGGTTGTTGAGCTCATTCATTCAGTCAGTGATAACCTAGAACTTCGTATGTACATACATCAGTTCCAGTTGCCATACCACATTAGCACACAGATACAGTTGTCGATCCAAATCTCATAGTGGTAGAGATAGTAAAAGTATAAGCCCGTAATCAGAAAGATTAGGGTTTGAAGATGTTATTCAACGAGTATAGTTCAGTGAAATAAATTTGGAAAGAGGAAATGAAAAGGGACAAAGAATTTGGAAGATTAGAATTTGGGAGAATACCAAGAGTGGATTCATCTGCACCATTTCAATTTATTGCACTGTGAGTGCATAAAATTTACTCCACTTATTATCTTATAAATATAACACAATACTTTCACTATTCAATATAAAATATATATTTATAGAAAGCAATCAAAACTACTTAATTCTTGATGAGTAGTGACTTACCTCTTTTAAGTTTTTGTCTACAATTATCTTCATTGCTATCTATGGATGAATTATCCATATTCAAAGTGTTTAATCCTACAATACAATAAAGGTAAAGTAATAATAATAATAATAATAATAATAATAATAATGAACGTAAATGAGTGCATAATTCTATCAAGCACACACAACTAGTTAGCTTAAATAAATATTAACTATTCTATTTAATGTGTTGGTAACGATTGTAAGGATATGCATTTCGTCCTCATGAGGACTCGTTAGCTGTTTTATTTGTATCCTAGTGTTGATATTCACATTGGAAATAGATTCCTCTGATAGCCACATTCTAAATAGAATGGAACTTGTGATTAAAGAATATGTCGTAGGAATTCATTCATGAAGTACAAATGTAAACATGAACTAGACAACTGTGATCTTAAATATTAACAATAAAGAATCGAAAAAGAAAAATTCATTTTATTATTTACACAGTTAGAAAATAGAAATGTAAGTAGTTGCTATTCAACTTATTCAACTGGTCTAACAAATAATTGGTCTATTAAGCTTTCTTTTTGTGCGTGCGTGTGTGTGTGTGTGGCTTCTTCAGTTAACATCAGTCTTTGGATTAGATCACCTTGTTATAAATTATCTACAATCGATTGTATTAATGAATAGTTAACAAAAACTTCTGGATACTCGTGAAACTGAATCTTGTATTGTTCAGTGAAGTTTTATCAGAAGGAATTTTTCTTCCACGAAAAATCATCTTCACAAATCAGAAGAGGTTTTGTGGAGATTGTAGTAATTTCAATGGTTGAGATCATGAGTCAATTGAAGCTAGACCATCATGGAAAACCTGGAAGCAGTAGACGGACGTTTTGTCCTATTGTCACAAATGGTTATTCAATGAGTATCTTCAAAGAGTCTCATTATAGATATATATAAGTATGAGAAAATATCTTCCAGTATCCAAATTAGTGTAGATTGGACATTTTAGTCATAAACACTTATAGATCCTTCGAAAGTTTTATTAAAGGGTTATCAGAGTTAATCAGTTTTGGAATCATTTCAACAAGACTATAATTTATGTATGGAACAATCAGATTTAGGATAACAGGTCTTAGGGTTTTGGTGTGAAATTCACTCATCTATTTGGTCAAATAGCGTTTTGGCATTATAGCTGATATCAGTTCATGATGAAAAACCATAAACCTAATTACTAACCTTAGTCATCATCTGTAAATCATGATCCTTATTCTTCACACTGCTTTATAACTTTCATTTAGCCTTAGTCAGTAGGTAGACACTTCCAAAGTCACTTTGACGTCGCTCAAAGGTCGTCCATAAATTCTAGTCTCATCATCATTTCGAGTTCCAAAAAAAAGTTCTAATTAACAAAAATCAAATCGCCTGAAGTATTTCCTCTGTTCATAATGATCTTTGTTATGTTGAAATCAACTCATTTTATGATCTAGAAAATTTCTTATGCTTCATTGTAGCCTCTTATTAATATTAGTTAGATTAATAGAATTTATGCTATACTTTTTGATGGAGTTTTGTATACTAATCTGAATGGAGCTTTCATCGTTCTTCTAAATGATATGATCAGTATAAACTTCAGATAGACATTGTTCAATAGAAGAACGATGAATGCTCCACAACTAAATTATTCACCTAAACTATAAATCAATGTTTATTAATTGTCAGTATCTTTAAGGAAGGAAATACAGTTGAATTTGGGTTGCTCAGTGTTTGACATTTGTAGTGGTGTGGGGAGGGTGGCATTTTAAAAATATCCCATGAGTACATATATTGAACAAGAAAATAAGTAACGGAAACATTTGAGTAGTTCGTCATTTCAATATAGAGGGGGGGGATTAGATAGTTTTTATTAATTCAGTAAAAATCAATATTTTATTATTTTAAGAAGTAGCATACCGAAAGGCATTTAGTTATTGAATTAAATATACAATCCCTAATTTTGGAAAAAACGATCACAGTTTATTGAA
The DNA here is from genome assembly GCA_944470425.2 of Schistosoma bovis. Taxonomy (NCBI): domain Eukaryota; kingdom Metazoa; phylum Platyhelminthes; class Trematoda; order Strigeidida; family Schistosomatidae; genus Schistosoma; species Schistosoma bovis. Next base: position 44,500,090 of record OX103956.1, on the reverse strand, counting down.
TTTGGATTGGTTGAAGTTAGACATTGATACCATTAGATGAAGTGTCAGTGGTCTAGAGATTAAGCGTTTACCCTCGAGACTGAAAGTCCTGGGTTCGAATCCTACGTGCGAGATCGTGGGTGCTTATTACTAAGGAGTCCCATACTAAGATGAAACGATCAACCACTGCTTTCAGGTTTCCCATGGTGGTCTAACTTTAATTAAATCATGAATTTAACTATTAAATTTGGTAGTGTACACCACTAGTCTTGAGTTCTACCCACAGTACAACCGTCAGGACATATATTTTCCAGTAGATTAAAACGAGGATGAAATACATCTGTAGTATGTGCTGATTTTTTGATGGTACCTAAATTATTATCGATTTGTAATGATGAACATCAACTACTAAACAACTTAACAAATTGATTACGTAACACTTCTTAATATAATAATTATTTAATTCAGTAGAACAATTACAAATGAACGAGTAACATTACAAGGAACTATAATCACCGAGGAAAAAGTATTAGATAATTACCAAGATCTATTCAATGACTTTTGATCTTTATTAACTTTCCTGATAATTCTTTTTCTTCATGTTTAATTTCCCTCGATCTAATTCTTTCCTATTGATTGAGATCTATATACTACTTAGTTGATATATAGGATTTCATCATGAGGCGTCATAGTTCTTCTAAATGAAGATCTTCTGACTTCCAGGGTAGAGTTTAAAAGGTTTGAATAATTTTTTTCTGGTTAGCGTTTTTTTTAGCGAGTTAGTTTTCTACGAGATTGGGACGCTAACTCCATGCCCGACCCTCCTCCTTTATCCGGGCTTGGGACCAGCAGTAGCCCCCGGAGGGACTCCAGGCTGGTCGGCGACCTATGCTCCATTGGGAGTAACAGGCGTAAGTAAGTAAGTAAGTAAGTAAGTAAGTAAGTAAGTAAGTAAGTAAGTAAGTAAGTAAGTAAGTAAGTAAGTAAGTAAGTAAGTAAATAAGTAAGTAAGTAAGTGATATACAGGCCATTTCAAGGGAATTAGAAATTGATAATCGTGTAATTAACATCAATTTTTTAAAAAAAATTGACCGTTGCATATAAACCTTCCCTAGAGATACTCTTATATGTATTTTTAGTTATTTTCTTCTTTTATAATTATCTTTCTTTGTTGTTTATTTGGATAATATTTCTCTATAAGTATGTCAATGGATGCTATTGTATACTGTTATCAGGTTTGCTGATGTGAACTATAGTGACATCTTGTAGGATCTAACTGTTAATAACTTGTGTACTACTGAGTGATTGAAGTCTATCAACCAAGCTATAGTATAGTCACTAATGACTTGACATCGTGTGGACTTTAGTTATTATGTTAGTTGATTAGAGTCAGTCAGTAGGTCATTCTAAACTTAGATGCATCTGTGAGATTCGATTTGTGAAAATTACAAGTCCGCATTGATGATGATGATTATTATTATTACCAGTCAATATGAAACTTAGAACTGCAGAATTATTGATTAATCAAGTGATGGTAGACTGGGAAAAAAAAGCCTGACTACACTACTTGAACAAGCTAACTATTTATTAGAATAGTCATTTAGCTACAATGTAAGATCACGTACATTTAGCAGAATAATCTGATGAAGAGAAAAATTCAACACAATCATAAGTGACTTCTTTATAACTAGTGATTAGAACTAATCGATATGAAGTCATGTATGTAGTTGGGACCCCTTAAGAACTAATCCTTTCCTTTTGAATTCAAAGTCATGTTATCTAGTTGACATTGATTAGTCATGGAGCTCTTAGAATAAGACATGAATAACGTTGATTACTAATTCGTGGTCAATCAAGACAATTAGCCAAGGATGTTAAAATGTTCAATATTATAATTACATAAGGTATGTATTGGAGGATGGGGTAAAAATGATGAATTTGTTGTTTATTCTTGTGATTTATACAAAATCCAAACTACTTCTGGAACCGTCTGATATCTTTTCTCTTGGTACTGATTCAATTCCCACATATATACCAAGTAATCATGACAAAGAAAATAGCGAGGAGGTGGGAAATGATGCAAGATAAGTCTATTTAAACTGAAAGATTTCATTAAGTGTTGCCAACCTAGATTCAGTTGTTATTATTTATTTAAACATATAATTATTGGTACAAGGAGGGACCAAATGGATATACGCTACATAAATCGAGTGATTTGTACAAGGGTTGGAATACTTTACGGGTGGCCGAAACAAAGTAAGTGATTTTCTTAGTGGGCCACACACAGCCTTTGACCTAAAAGTCTAATCCATAAGACAGTAAGGCAAAGTTAGAAGACTCATTTCGAAGATAGGTGGTGAGCAACAATAGGTTCATACGTCTTTTGTTCCCTTAGGATTCTGGAGACTATGTGCACCAGTGGTTTGCAATCAGGGTTTTTCAACCCCCCTAATTGGATCCTCCATAGCTACCAACTCGGTTAACGCTTCGAATAGTCGCTTTCCATCCTCTCAGTTTCGTGAACAACATTCAAAGCGCGAGAAGGCAGTGAGTAGGTCTTCCCTGGCCATGCTTGTATGCACATGGCCATGTGAGAGCATATCATATCGAAGATTGGTGCACCAGTCTTCGTTTTTGTGTATGAAATAACTATATTTATTAAAAACCACTAAACTGAATATCATAAAATAAGTTAATCTTAACTGATTTTTGAGTATGTGTGTATGATGAAAATACTAATAGTTTATATAACAAGGGTTTTTGCGGATATGATAGTAATTTCAATGTTTGAAATCATGAATCAATTGAAGCTAGACCAATATGGAAAATCTGGAAGTACTGGACAGCTGTTTCATCCTATTGTAAGACTCCTCAGTAGTGTACAACTACGATCCCTTGATTTGAATCTCTCGAGGCGGGTTGGTGGATACCAATTGCTGAGAAGTCATACAATAGGACGAAACAACTGTCCAATGTTTCTAAGTTTTCCATAGTGATCTAACATCAATCGGTTTATGATCTTAACAATTAATCAAAACTAAATAAATTACATACCTGATTTCATTTTCATTTTATAGAAATTACTAATTCTTTTGAATATGATTATCCGTAATGATTGAATACAAAGTTTACAAATTACAACATTGAATAAACATATATGCATCCATATAAATAAGTATGTATGTACGTATGTACGTATGGATGTAGAAAGTCTCTTCAATTGTTCACTCAATATATTTACAATCAAGATTAACAATAAATGATTGAATAGTTCCAAATATTGAAATAATGATTAGTCTTTTATTCAAATGTATCCTGTGTATTAAAAAGAATCTAAAAGAAGGAGATCGAAGAACGTTCAGTAATTACACTGTTCACAAATTCAAGATCCAATAATCTCAAAAAAATGAATTGAAGTAAATAGAAATCAATTAAAATGTATAGAATGATTCCAATTTCTTCTTCATGTTCAACATCATTATCATCATCGTCTTCTTGTTGTTCTTCATTTCCATGTTATCCATTGAAGGAAGAAAAAAACAACAACAACAGTGACAACAACAGGAACAATTTATCATTGAATTTATTCTGAGTTTAAAAAAAAAAGAAAACTGATCACAATAAGTAGAATTACAAAATAAGGTATCACAATAATTTATCAGCCAATCATCATCATCATCTTCATCATGATCATCATCACCATTTAAACGATTTACAACGATTCCCATTTACTTATCAAACACCAACCTACATACGCATGTAAATACACACACACACACGCACACACATATACCGATTCACTCACCCACACACATTTTTGTGTTGAAAATGAAATTATATTCCTTTTCTTCTTTTCAGTAAAAAAAATTCCTTACTCAGTTTTTTTTTGAATTTTCTTTTTCTTTTTTTATTTTTACTGCTCCTTCAAGCAAATTGAACTAGTTTATCTGAAACTATGCGTGCGTGTGCGCGTGTATGTGTGTGCTTGTGTGTGTGTGTGTGAATGTTTGTTTATTTGTTTGTGGTTGTGTTGTGTTGTGTTCTTTCTTTCTCTTGAATAATCATCATCATAGTTATGTCCAGTATAAATATTCCTTGTTAAAAATTTATGTAAAGAAAAAGAAGAAGAAAAAGAAAAATGTTTTCCAAAAAAGATAATCTAATTCCGATTGGTTAATTGCTGCGTTGAAAAAAAGGGAAACATCTATCTAAACGAATATTGTATAAACCAATAATTAACAGAAAGAGATAGAGAGAGAGAAAATATTTATGTATATGCCTAAAGGGAGATAAAATAGGGGGGGGGGCGGTGAGAGATTGTATCATGTTGACTATAACAATGAACCTATGTGTTGATAGATATAGAAAGATGGAGCCTGTCCAGTCGATCTACCTACCCACCTACCTACCTACCTGCCTACCTGCCTGCCTACCTGCCTACCTACCTACCTACCTACCTACCTATCTATCTATCTATCTATCTATCTATCTATCTACCTACCCATCTACCTATCTACGTACTTACCTATCTACCTACCTACCTATCTACCTACCCACCTATCTACCTACCTATCTACCTACCTACCTATCTACCTACCTATCTACCTACCCACCTATCTACCTACCTATCTACCTACCTACTTACCTATCTACTTACCTATCTACCTACCTGTCTATCTATCTATTTATCCATCAAGGTATCGGTATTTCTTCCCATCTTAACCCATTCAACACTTATCCTGATATCTTTAATATAGTTTTATCCAATTCTTGGTCATTTATTGAAGAATACAATAGTTCCATAATTATATTTACCTAGAATAGAAACTTTCTTTGTGTGATGACAATTTCTGTTGATATAACATATATAGTAATATTTGTAAGTAAAAAAAAACTATCACTAAAAAGTTATTTCATGCGTAAATAATTCAATAAAACCATGCAATACTACTAATTTGAATGAAAAATAGTCTGACCCATGACTGTTATTATGATGATTACTTCTACGAATAATAATAGTAGTAGTTTTTATGTTCAAATCTGTACAATCTTTACAGGAAACTTAAATGATTCATTCTAGTATCCTACTTAAATTGATAATTAAGTAATATTAGATAGAGTTTGTTTTGTTTTTAAAGCTCAAACATAAGATCTGAATTCTTTACATTCTTATGCTTGTTACTCTTCGTGGAGCAGCACAGGCCTTCTTGATGATGGTTGTAATAGTTCTCCAAGATCTGAGTAGTTTTGAATAAATATATTTGGATATTTTTATTGATGAGTTGAAAATATGTTATTATGAATGGATATTTGCTGTGTTGCTGACTTCATTTATTGATCATATGCTAAATGACATATGATAAATTTGTATTGAGAAAGCTTATAGACATTGATGAAGTTTTGTTCTTTGAGCTGTATGGTTTAATCGTGGAGGTTTCATAGTTATTCTGAACGATATCATTAGCATAAACTTTAGGTAGAAATGAAGTATCGTTCAGAATAGTGATGAAAGCTCCACAATCAAACCATCCAGTTCAGAGAAAAATAAACATCATAAAAATCATCCACCTAAGCTACAAATCTTCCCTACTATCTCAAAGCCTTCAGAGACTGGACAGTTTATGCATTAAAATGTATATATTTTCACTTCAGATCGAGCAGTCAGGATTTTATAGTCTTAAGTAATTGTAATTTCACATCAGAAGGGGTTCCTGTGGATAGCTGGACTACCATGGAAAACTTGGAAGCACTGGACGGCCGTTTCGTCCTATTGTTCGACTCCTCAGCAGTGCTCATCCATCATCCCACTTAGAGAGATTCAAACCCAGGATGTGTCAGTCTTGCGCGAGCACTTGAACGCTGAACCGGCCGACATCAAACGGTGTTAATGTGTAACTTCAACTAATTCACGACATTGAGCGACACATCCACCATTGTTTTCAATGAGTTACTATCTCACAATAGACCAGGTTGAACTCTACTGTAATTTAATGATCCGAGTTCGGTCAGTTAATGGTAAACCAATGACGAAATAACTTTCCAGTATATGATTATTGTCGTATACAATATATGTATTGTATTGTTTAAGAAGATCATTTGACGATCAGTTGGAGAACAATTAAGAATTAAAAAGTACTTCTTGGTAGAAAAACAATGGACAACTGTTAATAACTGAAAATCTGTTTTACGTACTACAGTTACTTCTAATCGATAAAGTAAGCTGAACTGGAGGACTTTATGAAACATGAAGAGTATTAGTTTTTTCTGAGGAAATTAAGGAATTTCAAGCAACAATCTTTACAACTCTTTACTGATAGTTATCATATGATAACTAATGACTAATTTTGAGAGGAAATCTCGGGAGTTTTAGTGAGAATTCATGACTAGTGAATTTCAACCTAGTCGGTTGTGAGGAAAGTATTCACTGAAGATAATGAAGGAGGATCTCACAATATCTTGGATTGATCGAAGTTAGGTTTGTACACTATTGGATGTCCGTTCTGTAGCCTGAAATTTAAGCACTTGCGCGCAAGACCAATAGTTCTGTATTCAGTTTCCGGATATGGGGTTATGGTTACGCAGTGATGAGAGGTTCCCCATTAGGACGAAATAACCATTCAGTGTTTTCAAGTTTTCGGTGGTCGTTTTACTTAGATCAGTTTGTGACTTCAATGAGATTCCAGGAGACAGACTAATTTGAGTAAGATTGATCTGATTTTTTCCACATAATATGACATTTACTATAGTCACTAATCTGTCATATATATTCGAATTTTAGACATATGACAATGATTGATCATTAAGTAGTGACTAATGTCATTTATATCTAATCCTTTTGTGTTGATTCAGTTTCTATCAATCATGTTGAAATGGGACTACTAGTTGAAATAAACTAACATCTCAAGCTCTATGTTCATGGTAGCTGACAACTTTGTTTGTTCACTTGGTCAAAATGACAACTAGTTGATTAGTGGGATATATTTTTTCATAATCTCAGTTTTGTTTATATTACTAAGACTGAACTTACTTAATTTACTTACTTGAATCAGACTAAGTGAGATAATGTTCGAATATGTGATTAAGGGGTTGAAAGTCACATATCTTAGTTACTAAGTTACCTCTTCGCCAAATCGTGATTAATCTACTTACTTTACTTACGCCTATTATCCCTAGTGGAGGAACATAGGCCGCCTACTTCGTTAATTAGATTGTTAATACATTTTGTGAATAAACTTTTGTTTAATAAAAATAGATCATGGATTATAGACAATTGTTTTTAATAAGAAATGCGTCCGAATCTCACGAGGCGAGATCGTGAACGTACACTACTGAGGAGTCCCACAATAGGATGAAATGGCCGTCCACTACTCCCAGGTTTTCCATGGTGGTCTAGATTCAATTGACTCATGATCTAAACTATTGAAATTACTATAATATCTACAAAACCCCCTTCTGATATTAAGAATATCTCTTTTAAATATATTCAATAGAAATAACTTAATTATACTTATATCAATTTCAATATTTTGGCGAAATGGTAAGAGCTAGTGTATGAAATGAACATATTGGTAACAAATTTACATTAATATCACAGTACTCACTCACTCACTCACTCACTCACTCACTCACTCACTCACTCACTCACTCACTCACTCACTTACTCACTCACTCACTCACTCACTCACTCACTCACTCACTCACTTACTCACTCACTCACTTACTCACTTACTCACTTACTCACTTACTCACTTACTCACTTACTTACTCACCCACTAAATAGATGGAAAAACGACTGAAATCGCTGATTACTACACCCTTAATGAAGATTGAAAAAAACCGAGGATAACCTTCATTCCTGATGGTGATATAATTTTTTCTCTAAAGAAATATCAACTTTATGTAATCTTTTTGGTTACCTTATTCACTCAATAACAATGAGGAACTAGTCACCCAACCCATATACAGATCCACACATACAGAGAGAGAGAGAGATACATGTACACATATACCTATTTCGAATTGAAATATTTCAATTACCATCTTTCATGATGGTGACTAAAAATTGAACTGAAAATTGAATCTTCCAGTTCAGTGATCATTAGTATGTGCTTTAAAAAAGAAGAAGAAGAAAGATCAAAGACAACTATTGAATAATATGAAAAACTAATAAAGAGAGAAAGAGAGAAGAAAAAAGGTAAACACATATAATTATGATCTATGCCATTTATATAAATATAGTCAACAGAGACATCTGATTATATAAAGTAAATGATCATTGAATAATTCAATTATGTAACATAGATGAGTTGAATGAGGAAGATCATTGATTTCCTTTCTCTCTCCCTCTCTCTCTCTCTCTCTCACTCGCTCTCGCTCTCTCACACACACATACAGACATGATAATTCTATTGATATTTTACTTGAATTTTTATTGAAATTCACCTGACTACTAAATGGTAGAAAAAAAGGAGACAAGATTAGGCAGAAACAAAATACACATGGAATGTGGTGAAATAAACATCTGTATTGTTTAAACTTTCGTTATATATTTAAATTTTTCAATAGTTGAGATCATGAATCAATTGAAGATAGAACGAAATGGTTGTCCAATGGTTCCAAGTTTTCCATGATGGTCTAGATTCAATTCATTCATGATCTTAACCATTAAAATTACTATAATATACACAAAAACCCTTCTGATATGAATTAATATATGCTCATTAGTGACTGGCTTCAAGAGTTCTAGTGAGAAGTAGTGACCAGTAGAGTTCAACCGGGTCTGCTGTGAAGTAGTAACTATGATGATTAGGAGTATTTGAATTATAGTACAAACTAAGAATCCCAGAAATAACGTAATCGGATCAAGAAGTACTAGATAAGCACGAACGAATGTACTGTATTGGAAATTGGAAATCAAGCATTCAAGAAGTACAAAGAAATCATTAATTCATTCAAACATCACAGTAACTCATTGAAGACAATAGTGGACGATAGCGCAATTTCGTGAATTGGTTAGAATTACACACTAACATCATTGGATGCCGGCCGGCTCAGTGGTCTAGTGGTTAAGTGTTGGTGCCCGAAACTGATAGGTTCTGGGTATGAATCTCGCGAGGTGGGATCGTGGATGCGCCTTTTTCAGGATTCCTACAATAGGACGAGTTGGCCGTCCAGTGCTTCCAGGTTTTCTATCGTGGTCTAGCTTCAATTGATTCATGATCTAAACTATTAAAATTACTAATGATATCCACAAAAAACTCCTATATAAAATACCTTATACTTCAGACTTGCATTGTCACTTGTAGAGAATCATAACAATTCAAATAGATATATTTATTCTAACTGAATGATATCATCATGAATGACAAAAGTCTGTATAAATAACCAGGTTAATCAAAGTGTGAAGAAGACGAAATAAAAGAAAAGTCTCCTTATCAGATTATTCGTAAACTCACTTCTTATTAAAATACCCAAAACAGAACATTCTTCTTTCAAGCATAAATGACAGGTTACTGTCTTTCTTCTTCTTCTTCTCCTTCTTCTTCTTCTTCTTCTTCTTCTTCTTCTTTCTCTTGATTGTCAGTTCTATTATTTTTTTTATTTTTATTATTATTGACTTATTTACATGTAGTGTTAATAGGTAAACAACAATGAATGAGATCTACTATATGCTAATCATTTTATAGATAAACAGAAGTTCCCATATCCAGACACACACACCCACACATGTGTGTGTGGGTGATCTGATCTCGAACTGTTTTTTTTTCACTGTGCGGTAATGAAACACTAAAGGTGAGTGTTTTGTTGTTGTTCAATATTTTGATAATACGTTAACTTGTGCAAACGTTCAACACAACAGGAGATTATCATATTCATAACCACTCCCACCCCACCCCACCCCACTCCACCCAAATATTACATTGGTACCTGTTTTAAGGAATCTATTGATAGACAATATGTAATTGAAAATAAATAAATAAATATTTATTATTTTAATCTATTTCATCAATAGAGTACTTAATGATAACTATGAATGAACATATGTCTCAAGTTGTTTACTTATTCATCGTCGTCGTCCTCGTTGTTGTTGTTGTTGTTCTCTATGTTTATCATATGTTTATCTTATTGATTAAATAAACAAAACACCTATGATCTTTTCATAATCTGGTTAACACATTGATCCATATTGAAATGATTACCATTGATGATGTAGTTGTATTTAGATTAGATATTCGCATGAATACATTTTATAATTAGAGTATTGACATTAGATAGACCGTTATACTACTTGTCCACTTCTTCTTATCCTCTTCAAGGTTTTTAAGTGAATAAAAGTCATTTAAAGATTTAATCAGACAGTAGCTCTTGATCAAATGAACAAATACAGTGTAAATGTAAATGGATATGTGTACACACACACACTCACACACATATAAACCTACATTTAATCCGAGTTTCTGTGACAATCAAATCATAAACTTTTATTTCTATGAAAGACAAACAATAAAGAAGAAAAAAAAACAAATCAAAGATAATGCAGTCAAAAGAACAATTGAAAGTTCATGAGTTAATTAAAGCTAGATCATCATGGAAAACCTGAAAACAATCGGTAACTGTTTCGTTCTGTTATGGGACTCCTTAACAATGCACACCCACGATATCGCTGGTAGGATTCGAACCTGGAATCTTCAGTTTCATGTGTCAACGCTTAACTTCTAGACCACTGAGTTAGTATCTACCACCAGTGTTAATGTCTAACTTCAACTTATCCATGAATAGTGTTGTGATTTTTTTAAATCTTAGTTTTAAATAAAACACCACTATCTTTATATTAGAATTTTCTATTCTAATCGGTTGTAGATGACAGTTGAATTTAATGTAATTTTAATATAGGAAGTCTATGAAAATCATTTATAGCCAAACGGGAACAATCAAATGTATTTGAACAAACAGTTATATAACCTCTGAGAACCATGCAGTGAATACTTCATTTGCAAAATGTCAATCAATCGTCTCAGATTTCATTGTTCTTTCATTTCCACACCAATCATTCTTTGTTCTCGTTCTTTTCTATTTGATCTTTTTTAATATTCTGTTGCCAGGCCTTTTACTATTGGTTGATGATACATGCTACTTATATCTGTCGACATCAGTAGCTCACACAACACTACCATGTCAGATATGATGAAATTACTCATCAATGACTGGATATGTGGTAAATAAAATTAGAGAAAGAATTCTTAATTATGTGACTGGTTGGTATTGTTTGAATGTGATGATAATTTATCTCCGTTTAATTTAAAAATAGGATAATAGATACTCCTACTTACACCTCTTTCTCCTCGTGGAGGAGCATAAACCGTTCATCAGCATTCTCTATCCAATTCTGTCCTGAAAAATCCTTTCCAATTTCTTCCAGTTGTTATTCATTCTTTTTATGTCTGCTTCTTTGCTCTTCCTCTTTTCCGTTTCCCTTTGAGATTCCGAATTATCGCTTACTTCGTGATGCAGTTTGATGATTTGCGTAGTGTATGTTCTATCCACTTTCATTGTCTTTTCCTAATTTACTCTTCAGTTTGATGTTGATTTGTTCTGTCCCAATTATGGATACCCATTACTGTGAATTACCATTCTTATGACAAACTATCTGATTTTAATCACAAATTAAATGGGATAACATCTACATATAATAAACATTTTATGAGTTTAGTTACGTTTTGAACATTCATTCAGTTCTGGGTTCGGATCTCGCGGGGTAGGATCAACGATGCGAACTGCTGAAGAGTTTCATACTGGGACGAAACGGCCATCCAGTGCTTCCACGTTTTCCATGGTGGTCTAGCTTTAATTGGTACATAAACTCAACTATTAAATTTGTTATTTAATTCTATTATTAGTTGTAATTTTAGGTTGTATATAGCTAATAGGTAGTCGTGAAATAAAATGATAGATTCATTCTATTCTGCAAACTCTGTTATTCTTGATAAGCAAAGATGGATAATGGCTAGCAGTGGAATCCAGGACGCGCGTTTCGTCCTATTTGCGACTCGGCAGCTGGATATACATGCATCTTGCTTTGTTTAAATTTATCAAGAGATTTAGTTGTATGATAAACATTCGAATCCTCATTATTAGTTAAAATCTGTTCAGTTTACTAATAGTTCTTAGTTCACCAATATTTCAGTAGTCCATTGATTGATATTGGCCAGGTTACCAGTGATGATAGTTCAGTATTTCTTTCAAATGTGACTTTGTTGATCAATAAACTTTAGTTTAGGGATTTTGAGCAGATTACTAAATTTTATAGTTAATGTCATAGACTGATAGCCATTGTAAATAAATTGTCACTTGACTGCTATTACGTTCTAGTACTGGACTTCTCAGACATGCGCATCCATCACCTAACTTGAGATAGAACCTATGAGTTTCAGGCTAAGCATTAGCCTTATGTTTACTTATCGAATCAATTACCCGATATAGATATGTATACTTAACCTTAAGTTACACTTTAAGTATAAAGACTATTCATACTACCCAGTTAACTATATCAACATAACATTGGAATTGTCTCATACCAGGATAAATCTACAGTCTAATGAACCCTGATTTTCCTTGAATCTATAATTGTCATTAATCCACAATGTACACCATTTATAAATCAAAATTGATCACTATATAGAATTTCTTCATTGAAACCATCATAGTTCTATCCTTCCTACAATAATATTTTTGTATATACCCCAACTAGTATTATATAAATCCCTCTCTCTCTCTATATATATATACACATATAAAGATTAATTATCGGATTAAAAGTTATCATGTATATTTTCCAAATGATTGAATTGTTAACTATGTGTATATAAAAACATTCAAAATAGTCCTCTTAACTAAGATTGTTACTATTCACGAAAATAAACATGAATAATCAGGGGGGAGGGAGAGCGAGAGAGAAACAAGAAAACACACAGACATATACTACTTATTTCTTAAAGAAGAAAAAACAAACGCTTAACACAAAATGATCGAACCTTTTATCTACCACCTCTATTGTCTTTGACTTATATCATAACTACTACGACTACGACGACTACTACTATTACTACTACTAGGAATATTGCAAAATTGCACCACCACATCACGACAACCATGACAATCGAAAGGGTAACAAACAAACACACACTAACAAACAAATATTAAGTTATATAATTCGGGTTATAATGTACAACTATTTGAGAAAAAACACAACTTATGTGTTTACAGATCATATAAAAATACCAGTCACCTATGTTACAGAGATATATACATAGTGGACTGAGATCAAAGAGCTTAGAACGTGGGCGGAGCTGGTACTGATCTTCTTTTCCATGTGAAAGTTTTACATACACACAATAATAATGATCTGATATTGAAGAATATTAAAAAGGTTTATAGTATTAGAGATCATATACATTGTCATGGTAACTAAACAGGGAAAAAAGTAAAAGAAGTGTTATTCACAGAGAGTAAATTATATTTTGTTTTTCCCTTTTTACAACAAAAAAATCATAACCCATTGATGATCAATCAGGTTGAGAGTTAAAAAGATAATGCTGTTGATAGTTGATAAGTTTTGTGATTTACTGGCAAATTGTTCTATTGACTTTACCATTTAGTTCATTCCTATTAGATTTTTATACTGAAGATGTTTTTCATTTTAGAAAGCTGCATCATTAAACCAAATTAAGCTATTTTCATTAAGTCATCCTTTTAAGCTACTAATCTTCATCATCTCCAAATATAGACTTAGCAGGTAATTCATCAAGATCCTGAAATACAACACAGAGAACACCAACGCAATCACATTTGGTAAAGAAGCTCTAAAACAAGTGGAAACTTTCAGATACCTGAACAGTATAATCGATGAACAAGGAGGATCTGATCCAGACGTAAAAGTGAGGGTTGGCAAAGCAAGGACCGCATTCCTACAATTGAAGAACATATGGAACTCAGAACAACTGTCTATCAACCAATATCAAATTGAGAATCTTCAATACGAACGTCAAGACAGTTAGTTCTACTGTACGGAGTTGAAACTTGGAAACCTAATACAACCATCATAAAAAATGTACAAGTATTTATAAATGGTTGTCTACGCAAGATACTCAACATCCATTGGCCGGATATCATCAACAACAGCCTTTTGTGGGAGAGAACAAACCAACATCAAACTGATGAGTAAATTACGAAAAGGCGATGGAAGTGGATAGGACATACATTACAAAAATCATCAAACTGCATCACTAGGGAAGCACTTACCTGGTATCCTGAAATGAAACGGAACAGAGGAAAGCGAAAGATCACATTAGGTTGGGAAATAGAATCAGATATGAAAAAGATGAATAAGAACTGGAAAGAGCTAGAAAGGATTGTTTCGGACAGAGTTGGATGGTTAGTGCTGATGGGCAGCCTACGCTCCTTCACGAGGAGTAACAGGCGTAAATAAGTAAGATAATTCATCAGGGTATGAAGTTAAAACTTATAAAATGCCATGACATGTGTATGTTTAGCTAGACTGTTCGAAATGTATAGATGAAATACATTACATTTTTCAGATCAACTCTGTCTTTTTATTGCTCCATCGAAATGTATAAAAAGGGACTAATTGCTTTGAAACTTTACTATCAACCTTACTAACTTCTAATCCCATCATTTTTCACATTATAATTCATCAATGTTTGGTTAGTTAGTTAGTTAAATAAACCATATATTTGAAAGTGATTCATTCAGTTAACTACTTATACTTGAACTAAGTAGTATTATTATTCGAAGTGCTAACGACATACACATTAATTCACGGTGGTTCATCGAATAGAAAGCGCTAACAAATACATCTATCTGAGTTGAAAATTCTTTAAAATCATTTTTACGGTGACAATCTTCTTTTACAGTCAAGTATTACAAACTAATTATAAATATTCATAATTCAAGCCACGAACTGATCTTATCTAGATCGTCACTGTGAACCTAAGAGCACTGGACAGCCATTTCATTTTAATATGTAACTTGTTAGCAGTGTACAACCGTAATCTCGGATCGGGAAAGTGAACATCATTAGATGTCGGCTCAGTATTCTACACCTTGAGTTTTCTCACTACAATGACGGTTCTAGTTTTGGTTCTTGGATGCGGGATCATAAATGTGCAGTATTAAATAGATCCATTCCAGGATGAAATAGCTATCCATTACCTTTATGTTTTCAACGGTTGTCTAGTTAACATTATTTCGATTGAGATCATGAATCAATTGATGTTAGACCACCGTGGGAAACCTGGAAGCGTTGGACGGCCGTTTCGTCCTGGTATGGGACTCTTCAGCAGTGCGCATCCACGATCCCGCTCCCTGCGAGATTCGAACCCAGGACCTATCGGTCTCACGCCAGGCGCTTAACCAACTAGACCACTAAGCCGGCAACCAGTGGTGTTAGTGTCTAACATCAACCAATCTATAAAATTATGCACCGCTGAGGAGTCTCACAATAGGACGAAATGGCCGTTCAGTGCTTCCAGGTTTCCAACGGTGGTCTAACATCAATTGATTCATGATCTCAATCAAAAACTTAACAATCTCCACAACCCCTATACTGATAACATTATTTCGTTATTTAAAGTGAAAAAAAGTAAAATCTCCACAAATTACCCCATACTAGTTATTAGGAATGGATATTCATAAAAATCCTTGATCATCATATTATCCGTACTTCCTGTAGTCACTGATGGTTTTAATGAGTGATCAGTACTACCATTAAAGTCACTCGGTATCGTTTGGTTGTATCAGTTGTAGTCCTAAACAAAAATAGGAAGATACAAATAAACAATACCATTTATTTTTTATTTATTTCAACATATAGATATTGGTACAAGGAGGCACCAAATACACATGCGCCACACAAATCTCGTTCGATATGTATGAGGGATGTGATACTGCCCGGGTGCCCAAACCGAAACAGGTGGTTTTCTAAGAGGGCCACTCCCCGAGCCTTCGACCTGAAGGTCTGATGCACAAGGCAGTGGAGCATCGTAAGGAGATGCAGTCATATGGTAGCCGGTGACCGAAAATTGGTTCATACGCCATTTGTTCCCTCAGGATACTGGAGCCCATGTGCACCATTGGTTTGGAATCCGGTCAAAATGCCGGATATTCGCTTTTCGTCCTCTAAATTTCGTAGACAACATCCCCGCCACGAGAAGGCAGTGAGTAGGACTTCCGTGGTAATGGCTGTATACGCGTGGCCATGTGAAAGCATTTCGAGAGGGCGGGTGTGCCCACCCCACTCTCGGCTATACCAGGGCATACCAAGTGATAAAAAATCAATATATTTGTAAATATCCCAATGAGTAGAAAAATCAGATTTTCTGACGTTACATGACTTAGTGTAAACCACTTTTTCAGAGAATAAATAATCAAATTAAAATGTATTCGAAATGATCAAATCAAACCTTGGTAATGATACCTAAAAACAAATACCAAATGAATTCAAGACTTCACCTCATTGCATAAGCAAATGGCTATCAGGACTCAGTAGGTGAGTGAATAACGTGATGACGTTTGAAGCGAATAGTACCGGGTTCAAGTCTCAAAACGAACATGAACCCTTTGATACAGACACATCCAACTGCTAAGCCCTAAATAGGACGAAACGCGCATCTTGGATTCCCCTATTAACCACTATCTATCTTTACTGATAAATATTGTCATCTATTCAGTTAGTTTAATTAGGTGTCACGTAGAGTCATTCACTGATAAGTGTAAAGTCAAGGTATATATATCTATATATATAGTGATTAATGCATAAATGTAACAATAATAATTCAACTAGATACCAAGTACATTCCATTTTAGTTCGCTTATTTATACTTCCTTCTTTCTTAACAACAATATTGAAGTATTTAATAGACTACTTATAGCATGATATTCATTTCTATTTGACAGTAATTATTTGTTTTTCTTCAGTATCTTAAGAAATGGGAAATTATAATTAACATCGTCATCATCATCATCACCAACTTCTCTTCAAGGGAGAATTAATAGTAGACTTTTAGACAATAAAAAATCACATCATCAGTCAGTCAGTCAGTCAGCCACTCAGTTCGTCAGCTGTTCCTAAAGAAACACTAGACACAACAACAACAACAACAACGACAACAACAGCAAACAATGAATGCTAATTTCAAATGGATATTCTCAACAAGTAAGTACATTCATTAGATGATTGAAGTGTAATGACAACTTGTCAGTTATGTATTTCTTTTTTTTCTCTCTTTTCCTTCAATTCTTTCTTATTTACGACAGGTGTCATATTTTCCCAGTATAGTTTTTCATACTGTTACTACTACTACTACTACTGCTACTATTACCAATACTACTATTATTACATATATATAGGGATATTTCAGTAGTAGTATTGGTAGTAGTAGTAGTAGTAGTAATAACAATAATACAAGACGTCAAAAAAGGGCTGATATGTATCACTTTACAAATGGATACAAACATTTCAAAATGGCATATCATCGAAAAATTTCTCTGTTCATTCGACTGAGACAGTTTGAGCGAAATGTCAATTTCCTTTTATATATAATAATGAGTAGAAAGATAGTCACATTTTCATTTGTCTAAGATAATATAATATTTGAAAAGGTTTTTTTTTTTATGGATATCATGAGTCAATTGAAGCTAGACCAACATGGAAAACCTGAAAACACTGGACGGCCGTTTCCTCTTACTGTGAGACGCCTCAGCCGTGTGCTTTCACAACTCACGAGACTGATAGGTCCTGGACTCGAATCTCGCGAGGTGAGATCGTGAAGGTTGAAGTTAATTTTCTTCACGAATTGATATCTACTCTATGATCTATAAACACTAAGGAACACTATGAGATGATTACAATTAGTCAGTAGAAAATCCTAGACGTTTATTTCGTTCTGATTAACATTCATCAACAAGATATATCTCTAATCTTAAAGGAACTGATATTCTCCGTCGGATTCAAACTTGTATCGACCAGTTCTACAATTTGAGATCTTACCATCTAGCTATGTCATGCCTTGACAAAACTCCTATAGGACTTATTGAAATCTGGGAGCATTGAAGAGATATTTCTTTACGGTTTAAGATCAATCAGTCCTTGACTTAAATCATTATATCCCAGTATAAAATATATGGATGTACATATATATTTACTAATTACAAACCTGGTTCGAAAAGCAGAATCATCTCAACAGTTCATAGTATATGGAAGGTTTATAGTTAACATGAATGGTTAATTACGTCAAATAATCTGTTACCTTCATTAAAACAAAAATCAAAATTGAAAAAGTATACTATCTGTTAAGTCTTTTAAACTCTTAATCAATTACAAGTAACCATTTAAGAAAGTAAATATAATTACTGAATAGATGTTGACTTGTTGTCCAATTGATTGATCTCTAATGAAAACAGTTTTTGATTGAGATCATGAACCAATTGATGTTGGATCACCATTGAAAACTTGTAAGCATTGGACAACCGTTTCGTCCTGTTGTAGAACTCCTCAGCAGTGCGCATCTACGATCCCGTTTGTGAGATTCGAACCCAAGGCATTCAGTCTCGCAAGCGAACGCTTAACAGTTTTCTCTGTATGTACGATTTAAAATTATTAGAGATTTTTGTTCATTGTGAACTTGGTTCACATGATGAAATGGAAGTGATTGAAATCACTGGATAGATGGTTTATTTTGATTCAGGATTATTTTAAAAGTATGTATCTAAAACAGTCCATGTTCGAACACACACACCATCTTCCCTTATTATTATTATTACTACTGGCTTTATTTAATATTATATTTTCGGAACAATATAGAATTCTTAGCACAAAGTATTTCAACAAGTTTCCGTTTCTTACTTCTTGGTGGATCCTGACGATAAATATTGAGTGACCACCAGTTAGATGTTAGTAGTTCAGGAATCGACATCTGAATAATGTACATCCTTTTCAATACATACTGCCAGCAACCACGATATCTCTGATTGGAACTTTTGTAACTTGTACAACGAAAGGTTGTGCACTTTTCAGAAACGCACTTGAATAGGTTATGAGATTGATAAGTATAATAATGTGTTAATTCAAACAACCAAAAAGATAACTTGTTGAAATATCTAGATGGTAGGAAACAAGTAGCCCAGATATTCAAGCAGGCCGCCATTATACTGTAGGGAACGAGAACACAAGTGGGGAAAAGTATATTTAATTGAATATAAAATTACAAAATTTATCAGTAAAATCTGAGAACCACACAGTAAATACTTTATTTGCAAAATGTCAATCAATCGTCTCACATTTGACTGTCTTTTCATTTTTACGACAATCATTCTCTGTTCCCATTCTCATTTCATCGATCCTCTTAGCCTTCTGCTTTCAGGTATTTCACTTCCAATTGATGACACATACTACTTATATCTATCGACATGACTAGCACACACTATACTATTACTGCTACTTTGTCGTAAAAATTTCATTTCACTGTGGTGTAGAAACTTAGACCTGTTCACCTATGTTCCAGGTTCAACGTTGTTCATAAATGACTAAAGGAATACGTTTTTGAGAACATTTTACCAAATAAATTCATATAGTTATGTTCCCTTGATCCTCTGTGTTTAGATCATTAAAAATGAGATTGAAATTCACGCGATTCACTATTAATTCGATTAGCACTAAGAACTATATAAACATGACATTGGTTAGTATACAATGATCAATCATTGTAAATGTTCATTTAGATCTCATCAACTAATTTACAAAGGTAAATTCTATGAAACTAAATGTAAGTCTTTTGTGATGATGGAGAAGATTTGTATCTCAAGTGGATGATTTTGATGGAGTTTTGTTCTCTAAGCTGGATGGTTTAATCGTGGAGCTTTCATCGTTCTTCTGAACGATATCATCAGCAGCACAAACTTCAGGTGTTCAAACAAAACCTCATCATAAGTCTTTTGTACTAAATCTGATGAAAAATATACTATGGTGTGTATTACTGATGTTGTTAGATATAAGTAGTATGTATCATCAACAGAAAGTGAATTACTTGACGGTAGAAGGTTAGGAAGATCGAAACGAAAGAACAATCAAGTCTGAGACGACGATTGATTGACATTTTACAAATGAACTACTTACTATATACTTCTCAGATTCTACTAAAACGTTCTGTAATTTTGTATACAAATACATTTGATTGTCCCCACTTGTGTTCTCATTCACTACAGTTTTACCTATATTAGACAATTATTTCTTCATAATTAATTTTAATTATACGTAATTAATTAATCAATCAATTCATTAATTGATTAATCAATAGTGAATAGTAAGAGAGACAAAGGAGAGAGAGAGAGAGAGAGAGTAAGGAGATAGGGAAACAGTTAGGAAAATAGAGGAAGTTAAGTTGGCTAAATCAATAGACTATACATTAATATTGATTATGAATGGTTTATTGAAAAATATATAAATAACTTGCTAATTCGTTATTCAATTTGATCATGACAGAAAATGTTGTATCGTACAATGTTGATAATTTAGTTTGAATGAATGATTCCAAGTTGTTGGAATTAAGTATGGAGAGACTCTAATTTATGGACGACCTTCGAATGAATGTTAAGTGACCTTGAGAAGCGGATACACTTCTTTTACATGGTTCCAAAACTGGTTAAGGTTAGAAAGAGGTTCAGAGGTTCTAAAATCGTAATGCATGCAGTAGAGGAAATCATCCATACGGCTACAGAATAATCGGCCTCTGGAGCCATGATAAAGTCTCAAAAACTCTTTCAACCTCGACCATACAGCATCAATATTGTTTGTGTGCACTTCGGTTGTTGAGTACACAAAATGCTACTTGTGGACACGATGCACATAACCAACTCTATGTAGAAGTCTGTACGCTCTCCAAACAACCGTATATATAGTAGTACCTAGCTACAGCCAGTGTTACTAGTACTTTTATTATCCAGTTCGCAATAATTGTCGTAATTTGCCTTAGTTAGGAACTATATATGGGGTTTTCATCACGAACTGGCATCAGTTATAATGCCAGAAGTTTATTTAGCCAAATAGATGAAAGGCTTTCGCGTTAAAATGCAAGATCTATTATCCTATACCTCATCGATTCGTTCACAAATTATAGTCTCGCCGTTTTATTTGATATAACCACTCAGTTATCACGTTAGTCAAAAAATTCGCTGTGAACCGAACGTACGTTAGTATTAAGCACTAAAGCTGGCGCCGTAACCTTGAAATCACTAAAACGTCACTGGTTGGCTCGTCCATAATTTAGAGTCTTACCTTAATTATTAATGAATCATAGAACTGTAGATAGAACAATTGTGTCCAGTCCTCCTAGCCCCCCCCTCCCTGTGAGATGTCAAAACGATCTTGAGAGTGTCTACCTACTTATTAGGGTTAAACGAGGGTTATGAAGCAGTTTGGAGAATAAAGATTATGATTCACAATTTATGGTTATGGTTAAGAATTAGATTTACGGTTTTTCATCACGAAATGATATCAGCTAAAATGCCAAGACGCTATTTGGTTAAATAGGTATGTAAATTTAGAGTCAAATTCCAAGATCTGTTATCTTAAATCTGATTGGTTAGTCCATAAATTATAGTCTTGAACTAATGATTACTAATTTAGTAATTTCAACAGCTGGGATCATGAGTCAATTGAAGCTAGACCACCATGGAAAACCTGGAAGCACTGGACGGCTGTTTCGTCCTAGTATAGGACTCCACAATAGCGTCCATCTACGATCCTGCACAAGGGACTCAAACCAATGGCCCTCGGTTTAACGAGCAAACACTTAAATTCTAGACGAGTGAGCTGTCATCCAACAATGTTAATATTTAACTTCAACCAATTCGCAATATTGTGCAACCGTTCACCATTGTCTTCAGTTAGTCACTACTTCACAGCAAATATAGTTGAACTCCCTGGTAATGGTCAACCTAATCTCAATCTACATAAATTTAGTTTGTTGTATTATAAAGTTTTTTATAAGCTGGAAGCCAAAAAAGTAATGAACATGCCACAGGTGTTCGGAGTTTGAAAACGCTTTAACCAGTAACACCTTCTAATATGAATCGTATCCACCAAGTGAAATCAAAAAACCGAAGCGAGGAGGTTCTAAGATATATTTGATAGGCTATCAATATATCGAGAATCGTCTGATCTAATCTGGCTAGCCATTGTAGGGGATGTTGAGCACAGCGTTCCCACTCGTGATCTGGTGCGGATGCATGACCGAGCGCCTTTAACTAGGTGAGTCCATTAATGCTAGTGCGGTCAGCATCCAATGTCGAAAACGTACAGAGCTATTTATTTTGGGGATTTATTTACCGCTACAATAAAGTTGCCTGACAACACAATTACAGTATATGCATAGTCAGTTGTTATTTTTTTTTGGAATAGATCAATCTGGATTAAAATTGAGATCCATGTTATCATTTGATTTATTTGATTGAAATCATCAATTGAACAATGTTACATGATCATTGAAAACCTGGAAGCATTAGACGACTGTTTCGTCTTGTAACTGAAAATATAATAGTAATCATTTGTTTCTATTTATTACAAATATCTACATAAAAATAGCTAATAGTTAATTCACTTGATGTTGTTTGCTTATGTTTTTCCATTGGTGTTAAGATCTACAATTGATCAGTCTCTTATTGGCATATATATATCCTGTGAGAATTACCTCGATATAGCCCTAAGTCATAAGCATTATAAGTAGAGAGGGGTGGTGAAGTCTCGAAATGAACATCACTTCTAGGATGTAGGTACATCCAGCTGATGACTCTCAGATAGGACGAAACGCGCGTCACACTGGATTCCATTGCTTATATAGCTAATAGTGTTTTATGATTATTTTTTAAATCATAAGTAACTACGTAAGATTCATTGTTTACTTGACAATCTGTAAAGTTTATTAGGAGTTTGATTTGTGATTAATTTTCTGATAACCAATAGTTCTTTATACAGTATATTTAATATATGACCAGAATTGGAATTAAGGACTTACATTTAGTCCCTATTTAAGATTTATCCATCGAACGTATCTGTATCTTAGTATTAATGTTCAAATTTAAACTTGAATTCGACACCTTTCACTTTAAACGCAAACATGTTCTTCACTAGACTACTGAGTCCATATAGCTATTAGGTTCGGTAACAGACATTAATTTATTTTTAAGGGTTTGAATAACTCAGTGGATATCAAGTTGGTGTTCGAAAAGAAAATTATTAAGCTTGAATGTTGTTGTGAATATTAATAATAGAATTCAGGTACATCCAAATGACTCGACTCAATTAAAACAAAATGCCAAATGTTACATATAATATAACTTGTGACTGACAACGGAGGCTGATCAGTTCCATCCCTAAATATTAGTGATCAGGAATCAAAAGCCTTTGCTAACAATTGCTTTTACGGGATTCCTCAGTAGTGCGCATTCCGCATATGGAACTAAAACCCGTCAGCTTCGGTCTTGAGCGCGAACGCTTAACATCTATGGGCATTTTTCAAAAGTTCACTTGGCATTGTTTACTTTAATCTTCCCACTGATGTTTAGGATTGCAATTGATTAGTCTCATATTGTCATATGTGCAACTTGTGCGGATTGCCTTGATATTCCATTAGGCCACAAGTTTTATGAGCAAATTTGGATGGTGGCTAACAGTGGAATCCAGTTTGACGCGCGTTTGGTCCTATTTGGGTCTCGTCAACTGGATGTATCTGCATCCTAGATTTGATGTTCACTCTAGGACGCGCAAACAACATCAAGTGAATTTAAACTCCACCCCCATTGCACTAGTAGGTAGCTATAAGGACTCAATAGTTAACTGGATCACATGATGGCGTTTGAAGTGAACGATATTGGTTTAGAGTCTCGGGAAGTACATCGACTATGAAATGCAAGTACATTCAACTGACTAATCCTAAATAGGATGAAACACATATCCTGGATTCCACTGCTAGTCATCATCCATCTTGGCTTTTAAACTACTTAGCATATACTTTCAAACAACTTTCAACCAATATCAAACTCAGAATCTTCAATACGAACCTCAATACTGTTATATTCTACGGAGTTGAAACGTAGAGAACTACTACAACCATCATCAAGAGGGTTAAGTATTTATAAATAGCTGTCTACGCAAGATACTCAACATTCATTGGCCAGATAATATCAACAACAGCTTACTGTGGGAGAGAACAAACCAACTTCCAGCTGAAGAAAAAATTAGGAAAAGACGATGGAAATGGATAGGACATACATTACGCAAATCATCAAACTGTATCATGAGGCAAGCACCAACTTAGAATCCTGAAACGAAACAGAAAAGAGGAAGGTGAAAGAACACATTACGTCGGGTATCGGAAACAGAAATGAAAAGGATGAATAACAACTGGAAAGAGTTGGAAAGGATTATTTGGTACAGAGTTGGATGGAGAATGATGGTGGTTGGCTTATGCTCCTCCACGAGGTGTAAAAGGCAGAACTAACAAATATATGAAATTCATTAAACAGAGTGCTTTTAATTCTCATAGTAACATGGGGTTCGTAGTTTCCTTGTTTTGTGTATGTGTGCGTGTGTGTGTGTGTGACTTCGCTACTATTTATATTTACCAAGAAAACATATTATTCCTTTAAAAAAGCATCTTTATACAATGGATCATTAATATCAATGAACGAATATGAACTATGCATAAATAATCATAATAATCATAATAGTTCATGATGAAGATAAATATTGACGATGTTCATACTGTGAAGTAATTCAATCAATATAATTGAACAATATTTATACTGTTTATTATATATGTTTATTATATATACGTTGGATACCGGCTCAGTGGTCTAGTGGTTAAATGTTCGCGCGCGAAGCCAGTAGGTCCTGGGTTCGAGCCCCGCGCGGTGCGGGATCGTGGATGCGCACTACCGAGGAGTCCCATACTGAGACGAAACGGCCGTCCAGTGTTTCCAGGTTTTCAATGGTGGTCGAGCTTCAACTGACTCATGATTTCAATCTGTAAAATAGATATGCCTTTTTAGTTTCTACTTCTTCTACTTCTTCTTCTGAAATACAATACAATCTAATCATCAGTAGGATAGTTCTTTTTTTATTAATCATTTAATGAACATTATATCTATATCTATATATATATATATGGAATCATTCAACCGAATATTGAATTCAACCTCAACAGGGAGTATAGATTGAAAAAAACAACTAATATTGCCCTATAATTACAAGTATCTTTATTCATCATGTAACTAACATCATTATCATCATTATATTAAAATATATATATATATATAATCAATAATAATAGTGATTGTTTAGTTGCTAAGCGGTTAGTAAGTTTTATCTTCTTATTCAACTATTCATATTATAAAGGAATCTTCTTTTTTTCAAAAAAAAATAATAATAAAACACACGACTGTTTAAGATAAAGTCACAATTTTTTCTTGTTTCCAAGTTTAATTGTTATTACTAAGCTATTGGTTACTAATGTTAAAACGAGTGAAATGATTATTTAATCCTTCTTATAAGTTTATTCCTTTAACTGAATTTAATGTTGTTTTCTTTTCTTCTTCTTTTGTTGTTGTTTTTTTTTTTAAAAAAAAAGGCATTTTAAGTCATTTCTAGTTTAATTTCTATAAGTATTTGTGTAATTTAGTTAGTT
Source organism: Schistosoma bovis (assembly GCA_944470425.2). Taxonomy (NCBI): domain Eukaryota; kingdom Metazoa; phylum Platyhelminthes; class Trematoda; order Strigeidida; family Schistosomatidae; genus Schistosoma; species Schistosoma bovis. The sequence continues at coordinate 44,474,357 of OX103956.1, read as the reverse complement.
AGTCAGTTAGTCAGTCAGATACAACGTAGGACCAGGCACATATATACATCGGTTCAAGTTGCCATACCTCATTAACACAACAAGATGGACAGCGGATTCATAAAAGTAGCTAATTCAGAGGTGATAATATATAAAAGAAAGATTGCAATAAGGATATAGTACAGGAAGAAAGAACTAGTTCGTAGAAAGAAAGGTATGAAACGATTTTAATCTCTTAATTTAAGGGAAGATAGAGAGTGTATACACCGACGCCATTGTGATCGATTCTGAGCCATGTCACCAAGAGTCTCCAACCATTGGTTACGATAGACACGCGGACCCCAAGTAGTCGACATCTACTAACATGGCTCAGACTAGAAGTTAGTGTCTTCAAGCACCAATGCCACGTTTTGGTTTGGCCACCCCTAACTTTCTTCCAACCATCTCCAACACCGGTTAGCATTGCACGTCGTGGTAATCGGTGTTCGGGCATACAAAACACGTGGCCCAACCATCTCAGTCGATGAAGATCAATAACCTCATCGACTGATTTACCATCATTCCCTAATACCCTGTGTCTAACCTCCCTATTACTTACCTGGTGATCCCAGCAGATACGAGAAATGTTTATAAGGCATCTGTGGTCAAATACTAGAAGCTTACGAATATCTTCAACTACTAATGACCACGTTTCGCAGCCGTAAAGTAGGACAGAACGAACTGCCGCGCAGTACACTCGTCCTTTTATTGATAGACATATATCTCAGCTTTGCCATAGGTGTCGTAATTTGGCAAAAAACAAACGAGCTTTTTGAACCCGTGCTGAAATTTCGTCAGACACCAACCCATTAGGGTTGATCCGAGTTCCAAGATAAGTGAAGTTGTCAACGCGTTCGACTACTTCACTTCCTGCCCTTAGTTCAGGTGCCGATGCAAGCCAGTCCTGAAGCAATAACTTACATTTAGAGGGGACGGAACGCATTTTAAACATCTTGGCATTGTTGCTCAGTGCTACCAAAAGACTCTGCATATTATCAGCGTCTTCGCCAAACAGGACTATGTTATCAGCGTACAAGTGGACCTCCTCGTAATAGATCGATTCCCAAAACTCAGTCAACGAAAATATTGTTTCCATCAGTATGTCTATGATGAAATTGAACAAAAAATAGAAATAGATTCATGTGGTTTATGCATTATTCAACTGTTTTATGTAAACATTTATCTGAAATTATACTTTACTATGGAAAGTATATTAGTTTTTAAGTTCGAATCCAATTGAATTTAAATTTATCTACAAAATGGAGTATTCGTTTTGATGCGAATAAACAGAATTACAAACCCAATTATCGTTTTATCATTTTACTCATTGTCTTATCCATTAAAACAGGGGTAACTTATATATTTCAATACAATGAATATATGAAATAACTAACTTCATTCAACACTATAACTCCGCCTGTAGCTCTTACAGAGCTACTGCCGGTCCAAAGCCCATGTAAAGGAGGAGGGTTGGGCATAAGGTTAGCCACCCCATCCCGTAAAAAACCAACTCTCGAAAAAACGCTAACCAGAAAAAATAATTATGGTGGGCGGCCTATGCTCCAGCACGAGGAGTAACAGGCGTAAGTAAAAAGTAAAAAAGTAATTCAATACTATAAAGATTTGTTATAGTAAGAAATTCTTAGCAGAAACTACAAAATATTGCAACAATATTCAATGAAACTGTAATTATTCAAAAAGTATGTATTGAAAGTGACGATAACAGTCAGTATTTCCTACTCACCTTCTTTCATATATGTCCTCTATTAATTCAACTGTAGTAATTTTAATAGTTGGGTTCATGAATCGATTTAAGCTAGACAACCATTAGGAACTTGGAATTATTCGGTGACTGTTTTCTCTTAGTATGGGACTCACCAGCACTGCACGCCCACCACCTCGCACGCGACACTGGGACCCAAAACCTTCGGTCTCCCGCGCGAACCCTTAATCTCTAGACTACTGAATCGGCATCTAACGGTGTTAATGTCTAACCTCAACCAATCTGCAGAATCGCGCGACCATACTCCATTGTACTGAGTTAGATACCTGTCTCTACTCGATACGGATTAGCTCCACTGAGCACGACTTCTCACTAGAACTCCGAGAATTCCCTCATAAAACTAGTCACTAGTGAGCACATGGTAATTATCAGTATAGGGTTGTGGATATTTTGATTGAGATCATGAACTAATTAATGTTAGACCACCATTGAAAATCTGAAAGCACTGAACGGCCATTTCGTCCTATTGTGAGACACCTCAGCAGTGCATAATTTTGTAGATTAGTTGAGGTTAGACATTAACACCATTGGATAATGATTCACTGGTCTAGAGATTAAGCGTTCATGTGAGAGACCGAAAATCCTAAGTTCCAGCCCCGTGTACGAGATCTTGGACACACACTACTGAACACTCCCATACTAGAAGAAAATGGTTATGAGATGGTGGAGAAGATTTGTAGCTCAGGTGGATGATTTTGGTGATTTGCGGATCCTGTAGTGTGCATCCGTTATCATTAGGTGTACCTTTTTTTTTAAGGTCAACAAAAACCAATCAACATCGAGGTGCACAGAACAAGCTGTGAAACACATATGAAGAAATTCGAACACTTCACTTCTATCTGATGTTTATGCTAATGATGTCGTTCAGAAGAACTATGAAAGCTCCACGACCAAACCATCCAGCTCAGAGAATAAAACTCTACTGAAAATGGTTATCTAATACTTCCAACTTTTCAATGATAGTCTAGTTTATATCGAATTCATTCATTAAAATATAAATAAGAGTATAACAAGATTAACTATTCTCTAATCATTTTCATTGAACACTAATCGTTTGTTTTAGCTTTACAATAATAATCATAATAATAATAATGATTTCTTTTAATCAAAGCTAATCATGCAGTATAATGATCTAATTTGAATGATTTCACTACATTCTCCCTCCTTAAATAAACAAACAAACAAACAAACAAACATCTTATCCATTATACAATCTATGGAATGAAATGTGAAGAAGAGACAACACCAACAACAACAACACCAACAACAAACCAATCCATAAATCAATCAGTGAAACTCATTTGAACTATGTTGTATTCTCTTTGTTCAGCTTTAATCAACGTGTTAATTGTTGTTGTATGGTTGGTTTGTTTGTTTGCTGTCTTATTTGTGATGTGATGATGATGATGATGATGATGATGTAATCTAGCGGATAAGAAATAATAAAAAAAGTGAGAGAAAAAAACAGAAAGAGAATAATAAAAAATCAAAAAAAAAACTTTCAGATATTTAATATTTTTCTCTATTTTCTTTCTTTTTTGTTTTGTTTTTTTGTTTTATCTTTATTTTCTAAATTATCATTTGATCTCTCTTGGGTATAGATGGATCAAAAATTATTGAATACATTTGAAAGAAATGAAATTTAGAATAAAATTAATTCACCTTCTATTTGTGTGTGTGTGTGTGTGTGTATGTACTCGTCCCGCCCCGCCCCGCCCCGCCCCACCTCTCTCTCTGTCTTTGTAAATATGATTTACGCCTGACAGTACTAAAATAATGATCAATGGTTCATTTGGATGATCTATGAGTTATGTTAGAAACCAAATCGATTTGATGAATGAATGAAAATGAAAGAATAGTGAGAGAATGACTAGTGACTAGCTTTGTGAGAAAATTCTCGGAGTTCTAATGAGAAGCCGTGACCAGTGGAGCTAATCCGTGTTGGGTAGAAACAGATGTCTACCTCAGTACAATGGAAGGTGAACGCGCAATTTCGTGGATTGGTTGAAGCTAAACATTTTAACACCATTAGATGCCGGCTGGTTTAGTGGTCTAATGGTTAAGCGCCTGATGAGAGACTGATAGGTCCTGGGTTAGAATCTCTCGGGGTGCAGGATCATGGATGCGCACTGCTGAAGAGTCCCATACTAGGACGAAACGGCCATCCAGTGCTTCCAGGTTTTTCATGGTGGTCTAGCTTCAAATGACTCATGATTTCAATCAAAAGTATTTTATTACAGTTAAAGAGTTCATGTTAAATATATAGCTAAGAACCAACCGTAGAACTTAAAAGATATTACATTTAACATAATAGATCATTCAAAATTTAAACACTTCAGTTATAAACTTTTTGAATGGAACACAATGTGACAAGTTTAAACTTGATAGAGAATATTATATTTCTTAAAACTGAAAGTACACCTTATAAACTGACATATATCGACCGGTATAAATCCCAAAATTTGAAGTTTCCAATCGAAATGCACCTTTAAATTAATGATTTAGAATTCACTTGGTTGATTTAGGACCCCCAAATGCCCTGGTACGTCAAAGAGTAAGGAGAGGCAGCTCTCCCTCTCGAAACTCTCTCACATGGTCACACGTATACAGACACTGACAGGGAAGTCCTACTCACTGTATTCTCGCACCATAGGTGTTGTTTACGAGATTGAGAGAATGAGAAGGAATTGTCCGACCCTTTAAACGGGTTGGTGGATACTGAAAATCCACTTAGGGAAGTTAGAAAGCCCTGATTACAAACGAATGGTACACATGGGCTCCAATATTCTGAGGAAACAAATGGTTTATGAACCAATTATCATTGGTCACCGACTACCATGGGACTTCATGTCCCGATGTTGCTCCATTACCATGTGGACCAGACCTTTAGTTCGAAGTATCCAGGTAAGGCCTCCTAAGAAAACCACCTGCTTCAATTTGAGCACCCGGGCAGTATTCCAGCCCTTACACAAATCCAATGATCTATGTGGCGCATATCTGTTTAGTGCCTCCTTGTACCAATGTTCATATGTTTAAATAAAAAAATAAAAAAATAAATGGTTCATTTAGGAATATACCTGGTTGTTGAATGGATTAAACCCTATCAATTACAACTTTGAAAATTCATACATAAGTTCCTTATCGAAGAAAAAAAAAGACAACACATTCATTTAGTGTTTCTTAATTTGAAAAATGGGCAAAACTATCATTTATGAACGGACCAATCAGATATAAGATAACAGATCTCTGGGATTTTGGCGCGAATTTCATTCATTCATTTGAATAAATAGAGTTTTGACATTATAAATGATAATCGATTCGTGAGAAAAACCGTAAATTATAATTCTAATAAAACATACAAGTTTATCATCCTCATTTTTGTCCTGGTTATTAAGTGGTCAGTTTGGCATCGTTCAAAAGTCATTCATGAATGATAGTCTCATTGAAAAATGTAACATAAATCAATTCTAAACTAAACTATACTCTAATTAAACTGTTTTAATATCAGATGGGTTTTGTAGATATTATAATAATTTCAATGGTTAAGATCATAAGTCAGTTGAAGCTAGACCACCATAGAAAACCTGGAAGTAGTGGACGGCCATTTCGTCCTATTGTAGGACTTCTCATCAAGGGGTGGGGTCGTGGATGCGCACCGTTGAGGAGTCCCACAATAGAACAAGTTGGTCGTCCAATGCTTCTATGGTGGTCTAGCTTCAATTGACTCATGATCTTAACCATTGCAATTAAGCTGTTTTTTTTTCTTTAGATGACTCAATAACACAAAGCACTTTAAACAAACAGGATACTTAGTTGTGTAATGAATAAAAGGGAAGTCTATTATTATTATTATTATTATTATTATTATTATTACCAACCAACTAACATAGTTGTTTCTAACATGTTTATCGTTTTAATTTTTTCTTCTTTTTTTTTGTACAATCACTGTCTATGTATGACAAATGGTTATACAATCAGGAAAGATATTGAAATCATTGTATCCCTTTATTCATCATCAATAGAATGTAACATTGTTTACTTATATCATTGTCTATTTATTCATTCTATGAAAATGTGAATGATATACACATTCCAATGATGATAATTCATTATTGGGATAGAAATTATGAAGTGATGTTTTTCACTTGTTAACCATAAAGTCATTGACCTTTGACATTCTATTTCTTTTTGTTATTTAACAAATGAAGAATGTGTATTAAACATGTTTTGAAAGAAGACTCTTATAGTTAATTCTCAATAGTCCCCTTTATTATTAGAAGAGGATTTTATGGAGTCAATTAAAGTTAGACCACCATAAAATCTCTACAAAACCCTCTTCTGATAATAATAATAATAATAATCATGTGTTCACTAGCGACTGACTTCAAGAGGTATTTCTTGGAGTTCTAGTGAGAAGCAGTGACCAATAGAGTTCAACCGGGTCTGTTGTGAGATAGTGACTCACTGAAGACAATAGTGAACGATGGCGCAATTTCGTGAATTGGTTGGAGTTACACATGAAGACGATTGGATACCGGTCTAGTAGTTAAGCATTCGCTCACGAGACTGATAGGTCCTAGGTTCGAATCTCTTGAAGCGGCCTGGTGGATGCGCATTTCTGAGGAGTCCCATAATAGGACGAGTTGGCCGTCCAGTGCTTCTAGGTTTTCTATGGTGGTCTAGCTTCAATTGAATCAACTATTAAAATTCCTATAATATCCACAAAACCGCTCTCTAATTATAAAATAGTCAATGAAATGTTATGGGAAATAGGTAAGACATTTTAATCTGTTAATTGTTATTATTATCAATATTATCTTTATTACTGTCGTAACATTTCTTTACTACTTAAGTTTAATACAATAATATTTAAAGAAAGAAGGTTTAGTGGAGATTGTAGTACTTTAAATTGTCGAATTCATGAGTTTATTGAACCTAGACCATCATGGGAAACCTGGAAGTACTTAACAGCTGTTTCGTCCGAATATGGGACTCTTCGGTAGTGAAAACACACGATTGGCTGAAGTTAGACATGAACACAGTTGGATGATGGGTCAGTGATCTAGAGGTTAAGTATTTATGAGCGATACCGAAGATCCTGGTTTCAAATCCTGCAAGTAGGGTCGTGGATACACATTACTGAAGTACCCCATACTAGGACAAAACGACCGCCCAATAATCCCAGATTTTCATTGGTGGTCTAGCTTTAATCGACTGATAAATCCAGTTATTAAAATGATATTTTTATTTATCTTACCAGTGACTAATATTCAATGCTCAATGTGGGATTCATCAAAATAAACACATTACTTTTAGATTAGTTTTATGTTAATATTAGTTGATTTCGGTCAGGAAAGTTGAAATCTGATAAACTACATAGATCGTTCATTAAGAATTAACCAATAATATACTATCTTGATATTAATCCTGATCGAATTCTACCGATCAGATCAAGATATAAAGCATTATATATAACATTTTAATTAAGTAGTTGTTTATGCAGTCGATTTTCGGGCACAATGTTGATGTGAGAATTAATGGTACTGTTCGATTTCAGGCGGTTAAAATATAACGACAAGAAATCTTTAATTTAAAAGTCATTCCCATTACATTTAAAAGGTAATCCTCTTCATTATATATGATTTAATGAAAGACTAGAAACTAGGGATCAGTGTACACACTTATGATACCACACACACAAGATTGAAACCTCTTAATTTTTTATACCTTTCAAATAATATCACTTTAAAATAGAAATTTATTTTCCGGTCTTGATTTGAGAGAGTAACTCACTGAAGACAATGATGGATGGTCGTGCAATCTCGTGGATTGATTAGGCGTTCTCATGCGAGACAGCTAGGTACTAGGTTCAAGTCCCGAGTAAGGAATTGTCGACATGCACTGCCAAGAAGTTCTATTCTAGGACAAATCGGTCATCTAGTGTGCTTCAAGATTTTCCTAGAGTGGTCTAACTTTAATTGACTTATGAATTCAACTATTAAAATGATTACAATCACTATAAACCCTCCTTTACAATGAAAAATTGATACACGTGTAAATTGTTTTGTTTTATGGAGAGAATTGATCACTTATCATTCTACTATAAACATGAATGATATCATTGATCAATTTAGTAATGATCTGCTAATTACCTAATCATAACTACAAGAATTAAACGATTCACCAGTTGTTTGTTTTGTCAGTAATCATATGCACACACACACACACGTACCTTAATTGTTCTAATATACATAAAAATATATGAGAACAATTATCACTCTATTTGATTATTTAACAATGAGACATTATGACATTTGACAAGATAAATAAACAACACAACTGATAAGTTTTTGCTTATTGATAAGTAAGAGAATAATTATCGACTGCTTCAGTGTTGTTCGGTGATAGAGAGATAGAGGAGTGAGTGAGATAGAGAGCGAGTGAGTGAGTGAGTGAGTGAGTGAGTGAGTGAGTGAGTGAGTGAGTGAGTGAGTGAGTGAGTGAGTGAGTGAGTGAGTGAGGTGAGGTGAGAAACAATGCTGATCATAACCAATTTTATGATTAGAACTAAAAGTAACAAAGATAATAATAATTGGAATGAGTTTCTAGTTAATATTTATATTTTATACTGGACGAATTATAATTTTCAGTATAGGATTGTTGAGTTATAATTGAAATTACAACTGTATTTAGTGTGAGGTAGTTACTCACTGAAGATTATGATGAACAGCTGGGTAATATTTTGCATTGATTGAGGTTAAACATGAACATCAATGAATGGCGGCTTAGTGGTTTAGAGGTTAGGCGCTCGCGTGAGAGACCGAAGGTCCTGGGTTCGATTCCTGTTAGTGAGGTCGTGGGTGTTTACTACTCAGGAGTCCCATACTAGGACTAAACGGTCATCCAGTGCTTCCACATTTTCAATAGTGACCTAATACTGTCTCATTCATGATCTCAATTACAGTTTGAACAGTATCTACATGGTTTCAATAGTCAGACTGTATACCATTAAGTTTACGTATAAATACACCGAAAGTGAATCACAAGTTCAAAATCTGTTTAATCTATTTTACTTTTTTAACCAATGTACTAGTAAGTTGTAAAGAAACTCAGTGCTGATAAGCCATAAAGTAATATCAGTTAATGAAGTTAGTTACCGATGGTTTACGTTATGTACATTTATACAGAATCCCGAGTTCGGATTCTAATGATAATTGTGATCACTGACTGGAGATGTTGAGTGACATAATTCAAAATCAATCACAATAACTCAGATACATTCGTTCTTTAGCCTTCTCCATATTGTGCTCAAAGCTTATTACATAAACTTATACTGTGTTATAATAATAAAACTAGATATATATCTTTCTCGTTAATTCGATTAATACAAAGGTATTCATAATGAGTAAATCATATTCGAGTGCATGACTGATTAATCTGACAAATATAATACACACAAGACTCATGGAAAATTCATGTAGTTGACAGTGCTTTCTAACCACGGAGTTTACGCCAAGTGTATATTAAAAGTTGTTTAAGCAAAATACTTCGGATCTGTTGGCCAGACACTGTCAGCAACAACCTACTGTGGAAAAGAACAAACCAAATCCCAGTAGAGGAAGTAATCAGGAAGAAGCGCTGGATGTGGATACGACAAACATTGAGGAAAGCACCCAGCTGTGTCACAAGGTAAACTTTCGCACGGAATCCTCTAGGCCAAAGGAAAAGAGGAAGACCAAAGAACACATTACGCCGGGAAATGGAGATAGACATGAGGAAAATGAACAAGAATTGGATGGAACTAGAAAAGAAGGCCCAAGACAGAGTGGGTTGGAGAATACTGGTCGGCGGCCTGTGCTCCATTAGGAGTAACAGGCGTATGTAAGTAAGTAAGAGTTTACGCCATTATATATCTCGCTATTGGGTATCAATGCTAAGATTGATCTTGATAGTTGTAAAGAAATCAAACATTAGATCGAGTTAGTAATAAATACATATGCAATGTTAATAGTTGAATTCATGAGTCGATCTAAGCTAGATCACTGTTGAAAACCTGGAAATATTGTACGGTCGTATTGTTCTAGTATAAGATTCTTCAGCGGTGCGCATGCACGATATCGTACTCCTCCTAGCATGCGAACACTTAACCTCTAGACTAGTGAGCTGGCATCCGACAGTAATAATGTCTAAATTCAATGGATTCATGAACTTGCGCAACTTTTCATTCATTGTCTTTGCCTGACACAGATTAAACTCCACTGTTCACGGCTTCTCATTAGAACTTTAGGAAATCCATTCTACTTGAACTAAAACAAAGTCCGTCCAAAAGTATTAAACAACAGTAAATACATGATCTAAGTATCTGTTTTCATGAGTCGTTATTCGTTGGTTAATTTATCAGACTGAATAAGACTTCAAGAAACCACATAGTTATATGGGATGATTTGTGTGTCCTGGATTCCACTGCTAGCCACTATCCATCTTTGCTTAGAAAACTTGATAATATCGATGCAATTCATAATGGATGCATAAAACACTGATCAATTGTAAAACTTAAACAACAATGGAAAGATTCAAGTAATGATGGAGAAGATTTGTCGCTCAAATAGATTATTTTGATAAAGTTTTGTTCTTTGAGCTAGATGATTTTAGTCATGAAGCTTTCATTGTACTTCTGAACGATGTCATCAGCATCAGTATTAACTTCAGGTAGAAGTAAACTTCTACTTCAAGTAAACAATATCAAATGAATTCAGTATGTGATCTATTAACTTAATGAATAAAAAAACAGAGAGAGAGAGATAGAGAGAGAGAGAGAGTAAGACTTAATTACTTTCATTTTTATAGGATTTTAATTTACCAGCAAATAAGATAGTGATCATATCATACATACGTACCCATCCAGACGTACGTACGTACGTACACACACACACACACATAATGGTAATAATAATAATGATTATTCAATCTGAACTTATCAGATTGATGTCCTTAATGGGCATTTCATCTATTTCTTTCTTTCTTTACTTTTTTTTCTTTTTCTTGATGAGGGTTATTTACATTTGGAAAATTGAAAAATCTATCACAGCAGGTAAAATGGATTATAAATATAGTGTGTGTGTTTCTATTGTGAAAAGAGAAAAAAAAGCCTTAAGGGTTATATAAAATAGAGAATACAACAGTTTGATCTATGTTTTTATTTATTTATTTATTTATCAGTACACTATATAGTTCTGATTTGTTTATCTCAGTACCAATGGTTGTGGGTGAAGAGACAGAAACCGAGGCACAGAGAGAGAGAGAAAGAGAGGAGAGGAGAGGATAGAAATTACGTCACGTGTCTTTTACATATCTGTTGTATGATTATTTATGTTCATTGATTTCTATTACGTAAACAATTAAGATTATGTAAACTAAATGAACTTGGTTTACAATGGATCTGTTTTTAGAAGAAACGGGGAAACTTACAGAAAAAGTGTTTGTGTGTGTGTGAGAGAGAGAAAGAGAGAGAGAGAAGGTCAAATTTTAGTGATAATCTTGATCTAGTCGTGTGACTTGTGTGTTATGATTGTTTATCAATTCGAAGATAATTAACACACAATGAATATTATGGAACAGTTAAGGCCTCTGATCATCATTATCATCATCATAATAGTAAAGTTTTTCGAATTGCAAGTGTTGTAATATGCCATTTAGTATTAATGGATATTTAAGGTAAATTTTTATCACGATTTAATACCAGTTGGAGAATAATGGAAAATTATGAAACATTGTATAACTATGTTAGGAAATAGACAGCTAAGTTTGTAAGGGAAACTATACTTGTTTGAATGAAATTCATAATTGGTGAGGTATGTGGATATAGATGAATAATTTGGTTTATATAACGAACTGATCTCAGTTAGATTACTTACTTACTTACTTACACCTGTTACTCCTCGTGAAGGAGCATAGGCCGCTCACCAGCATTCTCCATCCAACCCTGTCCTGGGCAATCCTTTCCAGCTCCTTCCAGTTGTTATTCATCCTTTTCATATCTGGTTCTATTATCTGCTGTAATGTGTTCTTTGGACTTCCTGTTTTCCGCTTCCCTTCAGGATTCCAAGTTAGGGCTTGTCTCGTGATGCAGTTTGACGATTTGCCTAATGTATGTCCTATCCATTTCCATTGTCTTTTCCTAATTTCTTCTCCAGCTGGAAGTTGGTTTGTTCTCTCCCACAAAAGGCTTTTGCTGATGGTATTCGGTCAATGGATGTTTAGTATCTTGCGTAGACAGCTATTTATAAATACTTGTACCTTCTTGATGATGGTTGTAGTAGTCTTCCATGTTTCAGCTCCGTGCAGTAGAAATGTCTTGACGTTCGTATTGAAGATTGTGACTTTGAAATTGGTTAAAAGTTGTTTTGAGTTCCATATGTTCTTCAATTGTAGGAATGCGGTCCTTGCTTTGCCAATCCTCGCCTTTACGTCTGCATCTGAACCTCCTTGTTCATCGATGATGCTTACCAGGTATGTGAAGCATTCTACATCTTCCAGAGTTTCGCCATCAAGAGTGATTGGATTGCTGTTCTTCGTTTTGAATTTGAGGACCTTGGTTTTCCCCTTGTGTATGTTGAGGCCTACTGATGCCGAAACTGCTGCTACACTGGCTGTCTTTGTCTGCATCTGTTCATGTGTATGCGATAGGAGGGTTAGGTCATCTGCGAAGTCCGAATCGTCTAATTGATTCTGAGCTGTCCATTGTATCCCGTGTTTTCCTTCAGATGTCGAGGTCTTCATAATCCAGTCGACCACTAGAAGAAAGAGGAAGGGAGAGAGTAGACAGCCTTGTCTGACTCAGTTAGATAACTGTTGTAAATCAGAGAGCACTAGATAATTGTTTAGTCCTCAAAAGTTGTTATCTATGATTACATCAGGGAGTAAACCAAGAACGTTTCAAGAATAAAAGTGAATGTTTAATCTTTAAACCACTAAACAATCATCTAGTGGTTTGCATCTATAACTTCAAATCAGTTGCGGTATTGCATCAATTAGTATCTTATTGTCTGGAAATAATGATGCTTTTGATAGAAATAAATGATCAAGACTTAGAGACTGTTTAACATTAGATAACAGAAATACACGGATTAGGAAAACTTTTAATAGATAATAACTGAACGAAGGATCTAGATTTAAAATTTAGTCGTCTAAGAATTGTTAACTTGACGTCCAAGAATGCTCCAGTCATAAGTTTCGAACAATTCTTTAGTCTTATCTACAGCGAAATGTGACAACTGCAAATGTAGTCAGTGGAGACTGTTTATTATCATTTTACAGATATTACTTATTTACTTACTTACACTTGTTACTCCTTGTGGAGGGGAATAGGCCACCCACAACCATTCTTCACTCAGCTCTATCATGAGTAATCCATTCCAGTTGTTGTTTATCCTTTTTGAGTCTGCTTCCGATTGTCGATGCACTGGTCTTCCTCTTTTTAGTTTCCCTTCAGGATTCCACGTTAGGGATTGCTTCTTGGTGCAGTTGGCTGCTTTCCTTAATCTATGTCCTATCCACCTCGAGCGTCTTTTCCTAATTTCCTCTTCAGATGGAGGCTGATTCGTTTTCTTCCACTGTAGGCTGTTGCTGATGGTATCCGGCCAATAGATGTTGAGCATCTTGCGTAGACAACTATATGAAGAGAATGATGGAATCAATAAATAGTAGCTACATTGAAATTTAGATTTGTCCATCTGAAGTATCCAAGTTAGAACAAGAAAAGGTGCTTTTTGCAATTAGTTTGCTTAATTCAGATGAAAATGAATTTACTTGACACATTGAAAAAAACACCTTTCTAATCATTTACTTTCTTTTATTTCAGAACAGAACATCAACTATCACCAATAAATAGCACTTACCAGTATAGGTGTTGTTGAGATTATTAACTCTCCGATTGAGATCATGAACCGATTGATGTGTTCGGAGTTCTAGTGAGAAGCCGTGACCAGTGGAGCTAATCCGTGTCGGGTAGAGACAGGTATCTACCTCAGTACAATGGAAGATGGTCGTGCAATTTCGTGGATTGTTTGATGTTAGACCCTAACACCATTGGAAGCCGGCTCGGTGGTCCATTAGGCTAAGCGTTCGCGCACGAGACGGGGGGCCCTGGGTTCGAGTCCTGAGAGCGGGGTCGTGGATGGGTGCTGCTAAGGAGTTCTGCAATAGGACGGAACGGCCGTCCGGTGTTTCCAGGTTCCCAAAGGTGGTCTAGCGTCAATCGGTTTATGATCTCAATCGAAAAATAGCATTTAGTTCTAAGTAGTAGTTTTGATTTTATTACACTGAAATTATATACTACTTAAATGATTTTTCACAGTATATAATAATGAGTGTTTTTAAAAATGAAGGATTTAAGCTATGTATGAGCTTGTGAATTTCACGATACATAGATAAATTAAAAGTAATGTTAATTTTATAAATAACAATGATTTCATTAATATGTCAGTATTGTTACTTAATTCACCTATAGAAGCCTCTGGATCAATAGGCCTCAATATACATAAAGGAAAAAGCAAGATCCTCAAATGCAACACGAATATCACCAATCCAATCACACTTGGTGCCGAAACTGTGGAAGAGGAGGGAACATTCACGTGTCTGGGTAGCAACATCGATGAACAAGGAGGATCCGATGCAGGCGTAAAGGTGAGTATTAGGGAAGCAACGGCCGTATTCCTACAGTTGAAGAACATATGGAACTCAAAACAACTGTCTGTCAACTAATATCAAAGTCACAACCTTCAATACGAACGTCAAGACAGTTCTACTGTACTACAACCACTACCCAGCCATTATTAAAAAATGTAAAGGTATTTATAAACAATTCTGTACACACAATACTCAATGTCCGTTGTCCGCATACCATCAACAACAGCTTACTGTGGGAGAGGACAAACGAGCTTCCATCTGAAGAGGAAATTAGGAAAAGATGTTGAAGGTGGATAGGACACACATTGAAGAAGTCATCAAACTGCACCACAAAGCGAGTACTAACTTGGAATCCTGAGGGGAAGCGGAAAATTGTAAGAACAAAGGACACACTGCGTCAAGAATTGGAAACAGATATCAAAAGAATGAATAACAATTGAATACAACTGGAAAGAATTGTGCAGGACAGAGTTGGATAGTGAATGGATATGGGCAACCTATGCTCCTCCATGAAGGGTAACAAGCGTAATTAAGTAATTATTGTGTGACCAAACTACCCAAAGTGTATTACGTTGATCTATCAAATAGTTCTGATAAACTCTGTCTTCATATTGTGTTAATTGTTTAGTCTATCAATACTTATTTAGTAAATGATTTACGTAATAAACAATGTAGTAATTTCTTCTCATAAATGCTTCAATAATCATTAATTCTTATTCTGCCATTAATTCCTTAATGGTTTGTCGTAAAATTAGATAAGTCAATAATTAAGTTTATCGGAAGTAAATTTTAATCGAACCAAATAACACAACACATGAGAAATCACAAGGTTAATAATGTGAACACTTTTAATTGTTTCCAGGAAATAAGTAGCCATAATTCATGGAAATTTGAATATAGGAAATTGAATTATTTCAATCATGTAAGTCTGACAAATTAGGAATATTAGTGTAGGGTTGTGGAGATTGTTAAATTTTTGATTGAGACCATGAATCAACCAATGTTAGACCACCATGGATGGCCGTTCCATCTTAGTATGGGACTCCTCAGCAGTGCTTAACCAGATCTGTTGTGAGATAGTAACTCACTGAAGACAATGGTAGATGGTGGCAAAAATTCGTGGATTGTTTGAAGTCAGACATTAACATCATTGGATGCCGGCTCAGTGGTCTAGAGGTTAAGCGTTCGTGCTCGAGACCGAAGGCCCCGGGTTCGAGTCCTCCTTACGGGCTAGTGAATGCTTACTGATGAAGAGTCCCATACTAGGACCAAACGGTCGTTCGGCATTTCCAGGTTTTCTATGATGGTCCATTTCCAATTGACTCATGAATTCAACTATTAAAATCACTACAATCTCCACAAAACTTGTTTCTGATAAACACTGTTTGTTTATTCGATAATATTCGATAAGTTTACTCAGTGATTTAATTTTCAAATTAAAACTTCTCATTTTACATAAGTAATCGTAATTCAGTTAATGCTATGTAATGGTGAAGATAATCACGTGGAATCTTTTCTTTTGATTATCTTCTTCCATTATCTGTGTTGTGTTTTTATTTATGTTAAGTTAGTTTGTTCAATTTGTGGATTGTATTCGTCGCAGATTGATTCAAGTTAAGGTGACATAGATGACAAGAGGACACTAAAAAGCTTTTTGATACTATTATTAGACTTTTTAGCAGTACTCAACCAATACAGTGGTCAGGAATTAAATTAAAGATTTTCGATTCTTGTAACAAAGGCTTCACGAATAGAATAATTTATTCGGCGTTCAGTGAAACAGTTTCACCTTCAATCGATTTTTGATATAGCTGAATAATTATCCAATGTTAGTGGTGAAAACTGTTTCATTCTATTCATCTTTGAACTTCATTTGTGATAACTTCTCACAAGAATTTCACGAGTTCATTAATGAAATGAATATGGTAGATCAGTTGAGGGTTTTCTTTGTGGAGATTCGTTTGATTCGCAGGTTGTTTCATCCATATATTGATTTGAGTTTGCTTAATTCATTGAATCTAAACTATACTGCACAAGTAGATGGCTATCATGATTCAGTAGCTAAGTCGACAACGTAATGGCGTTTGAAATGAACGGTACTGGATTCGAGTTCCGAAGTGAAAATCAACTCTGGGATGCTGGTACATCCAGATGACGAGTCCTAAATAAGATTAAACGTACGTCCTGGATTCCACTACTAGTCGCTATCTATCTTTGCTTAAGTAAACTATACATCTATTAGAAGAGTTATTCTATATAAGTTTTCAAATTTTATGAGTGACAGGATAGAATATAAGTGTTTTTTTATTCATATACTTGATAGTTTAAGTTCATCATATTATTAGATGAAGTCGCCAGTCCTCTTAGAATTGTACTAGTAAAGGTAATTTATTCTAGGCCACCAATTATTGTAATTACTCTAAGTACTTCAAAAAAAAACGGAAATAAATAATTATGTGGGTATATTATTTTACACTTAAACGAAAAGGGCTTAAATTTATCCACATTTAAGAAAACAAATCTACGTACAAGATTTTTTACATGTTGCAGACTTAAGTGAAGTTAATGTACAATATTCTCACTAATACAATTATCGCAAGAGGTTTTTGTGAATATTATAGTAATTTCAATAGTTGAGATCATGAGTCAATTGAAGCTTAACCACCATGGAAACTTGTAAGCACCAGGGAGGCCAACTCGTCCTATTGTGGGACTCCTCAACAGTATGCATCCACCATCCTCCCCCCCGCGAGATTTGAACCCAGGACCTATCTGTCTTGCGCGCGAGCGCTTAACCACTGGACCACTGAGCCGGACAGAATCCAACGGTGTTAATGTCTATTTATTTATTTATTTGAACACATAAATATTGGTACAAGAGAACGCCAATATATATGCGCCACACAAAACAATGAGAATTCGAAAAAAAGAAGGTTAGGAGCGTAAAAAAAAGAGAACAGTAACGAAGAGATTGGTGTAAGGTAGTGTAGTAATAATAATAGTAATGGTGAGGGAACGGAAAGGTACAATCAGAAGAAATCTTTCAGTTAAGAAAGACACAACTACTTTTTATGAAGAAAGTAAAAGAAGGTTACAGCAGGGTCGCCACTGGCTTCTATTCTGAGCCATATCTGATAACGTCTCTAGTCACTGTGTAGCACCATCTCTCGAACCCCAACCAGGGAGTCGTGAAGGACCAACACAAGCCAGTCCTTTACAGCTTTCTTTCATACCACGACACCATGTCATGCACTAACCACCTCTCCGCACACACGATGCCGAACCTCTGCATTACTGACATGGTGTCGCCACTGGATGTCAGCAATCCTTCGGAGACAGCGATGATAAAACACAGAGTCGTCTAACGTCCTCAAATAGGAGAGGCCAGGTTTCATAAGCATAGAGCAAAACTGCTCTCACCGACGCGTTATAGATCCGACATTTTACAGCCAGACTAACATCACGAAGGCGCCAAAGATGGCCCAGATTGGCATAAGCCGCTCTGGCTTTCACTATACATAAATTGATCTCACCACTCACGCCACCACCAGCACTTATGCAACTACCTAGATACACGAACTTCTCGACTACGTCTATCTGCTCACCCTCCAGAGTGAGTACAGGATTAGAATCCTGCCAGTCTTGTAGAAGTACTTTGCACTTCGAAGGTGCAAAGCACATACCATACCTACGGACACTGATTGACAACTGATTAAGTGCGGATTGCATGCCTTGGGCATTATCGCACAGTAAGACAATATCGTCCGCATACTCAAGGTAGAGAAGTCTTTCTCCAGGCAACAGATCCACACCACCATTACTTACACCCATCGGAGCTGTTTCCAGAATGTCATCGATGGCAAAGTTGAAGAGGAATGGTGAGATTGGGCAACCCTGCCTAACCCCACTGCTCGAATGGAACAATGGAGAGAGGTGGTTGTATGCCCTCACTCTGCCTGAGGTGTTTGTATATAGGGCTTTTAGAATGTTAATAAACTTCACAGGCACACCCTTCTTCAATAGACAATCCCAGAGAACAGTACTGTCCAACGAATCGAAGGCAGCCCTAATTTCAAGAAACATTACGATTGTTGGCCAGTGATAAGTATGACGGTGTTCTAACATTTGGCGGAGGGTGAAGATATGATCAATGCAACCTCGAAAAGAACGAAAACCAGCCTACTCCTCGCGAGTCAATCTTTCTCGGGTTTTGAACAACCTACGAAGTATGACGGAAGCCAATGGCTTGGACGCAATCGGAAGTAGACTTATCCCCTGATAGTTGTTACACGAACGACGTGAACTCCTTTTAAAGATAGGGACAACTATCGACTCATTCCATGACGTTGGTACACTCTCTAGTTCCCAGACCTTTGTAAACAACGTCGTCAGTCCCTTAGTCAGAAAGTCACCACCATCTTTAAAAAGAGCCGGAGGTAAGTCATCTGGGCCAGGTGATTTATAGTGCTTTAAGAGTTGGAGTTCCTTGCGGACTTCCTCCTCGTTTGGTGGATCAGTCGTCACCAGCCATGGAGGGCAGGATAGTCTGACCGATGTTGCCGGAGCAGCAGGCCAGTTGAACTGCCCTTCGAAAAATTCTGCCCACCGTCCAAGACGTCGATGGATGTTAGTGATTGGCGTTCCATCATCCTCGCAGATTGTTTCGCTCACATCAGGCTTCTTGCTGCCAGTGGCTCGGATGAGTTGGAAGAGCTTCCGGCAGTTACCAGATGCAGCTGCTGCTTCCAGTTCATTAGCACGCTCCGACCACCAGGCTTCTCGGTCCTTACGCAAGCTTTGCCCAATTTCATTACGTAACATCCTTCGTTCGTGGTCCAACTCACGGTCACCCGGATTAGACTGACGGGCTTCAATGAGTTGTAAAGAACCTGCAGAAACCCAGTGCTTATAAGCGGGACGTTTCGCAAACCCACAACTGACTGTACCCGCCATTTTCATGGCGTCATGCAATTGCAACCAATGCTCATCCATACTTTTCGGTGGAGTGGTAGCTAGCCTAGAAGCTAGCTCGGTTCGATACTTACTTGCAACAGAAGTTGCAACCAGCTTGCTAACATCAATCCGTTGATGGCGTTCACTTCGTTGTCCACTGAAAAGTAAGGCAAGATTGGCGCAGACCAAGGCATGATCAGAGTCCAGATAGGTACTCCAAAAGGAGCTGCAGTCTTGTACACAACCACGCCAGCGGTAGCTGATCGCGATGTGATCAGTCTGAGTCCAGGCTTGAGATGCAGAGGGAGGACGCCAGGTGGCACATCGGCGATGACTGTGCCGAAAGTTAGTGCTAGCCAGAAACAGGTTATGGTCTGTGCAAAGTTGCAGTAGACGGTCCCCGTTATCTGTCCTGAGACCAACAAGTCCCCATCGGCCACCTAAACGACTCTCTTCTGAGCCTAGACGCCCGACCTGACCATTCAAGTCTCCGGCTAGTACCACCATATCTGTCGAACGCACTTTCTGGAGAAGAACAGATAACTGGTGGTAAAACTCATCCTTGATTGCATCCGGGCTGCAATCTGTCGGAGCATAGGCAGAGGTGACGAAAAGACATCGTTTCTCACGCCGATTTCTCTCTTTGATGGAACTCTCTAATCTAACAGCACATAACCGACTATTAATGTGGACCGAATCGATTAGTGCTGCCTCAGCTCTAGCGCTTAGTGCGACACCAACACCAGCAAGATCAGACGAAGATGCCACATTGTCTCCGGATAAGCGCACGTAAAACAAGCTTTTTGAAGTGACAGATGTAGAGTGAATTTGTAGTACTACACCAGTCTTGAATACGGGTCTCGGATAGACAGCAGACATCGATATGAAGACTTTCCAAAGACATAGCCAGCCCTATCTGTTGTCCAACCTGCATAAGTGTGCGAGCGTTGAAGGCAGCCAGTTTGAATGGTGCACGTGGTTTCAGAAAAACTGCTTCAGTACTCATATTCGATGGTAACATACAATTTTCAACCGGACAGTGACTCGGTAACGTTTAGACAGAGTCGATTTTCCACCATAGACGAGCTGCTGTATAAGTCAAAAAAATAAGTATAGACAGAGTAGGAATAAAAGAGGGTGAATAATGTCGTAGTAAGTAATAATAATAATAACAATAATAATAATAATAATAATAGTAATAATAATAATCATTTGATTGTTAGTTGAAGCAAGTAAAGTAGTTTCCATAATTATAGGCAGTTCATCATTTGTGTGTGGGCTGTGATACTGTTCGGGTGCCCAGACCGAAGCAGGTGGTTTTCTTAGGGGGCCACACCCCGAGCCTTCGACCTGAAGGTCTGATCCACAAGGCAGTGGAGCATCGTGAGGCGATGCAGTCCCATGGTAGCCGGTGACCAACAATCGGTTCATACGCCATTTGTTCCCGCAGGATACTGAAGCCCATGTGCATCATTGGTTTGTGATCCGGTTAAAGCGCCGGACATTCGCTTTTCGTCGTCTAAATTTCGTAAACAACATCCCCACCACGAGAAGGCAGTGAGTAGGACTTCCCTGGCAGAGGCTGTATACGCGTGGCCGTGTGAGAGTATTTCGAGAGGGAGAGCGGACTCTCCCCACTCTCGGCTGTACCAGGGCGTTTGGGGGCTGTTAATGTCTAACTTTAAGTAATCTATGGAACTGAGCGACACATTCATCACTGTCATCAGTGAGTTACTATTTCACAACAGATCCGGTTGAACTCTACTGGTTAATGCCTCTCATTAGAAATAATAAAATGATTAATATAGATTTGTAAATATTGTAGCAATACTGTTGCTACTTAAAACCAAAATAAGTAGGCAAATGTTTTTTAAAATATTTTTTGTGTTCACTAGCAGAAAATTGTCTGATAATTAGTAAATGTGCCAAAAATTACTGAAATTCTATTAGGCTGATAAGTACGAATATGATTGGTAAGGCCCAAATAAATTAATTCTATCTGAATTAATGGTCTAGACGTCAAAACAAGTCTATCTTCATGACTATCGGAAGCTCCTCAAGTTTGCTATTAACGTGTAAAATCACTAGTCCTACCACGAGAAAGTTCCTCACAGTGACTGTTAACGGATACCTATCTCTGTTGTAGCTAGATATAACTCTGAACACTATCATTAAATCATAAAAGCTTTGGAAAGTAATGATAAAACCTAAAATTGGGGAAAAAGTTCGAACAGCTCCCACTGAATGAGGAGGTTATCTCCAACTCTTAGGGTAATGGTAGTGCACCATGCTCTTCCAAGTTTTCGCGTTCACAGGAGTTTTATGTAACACAAGGTGATCTTAATTTACTCGGACTTGATTGGTTCGATCGGTCTCACTTATCTGATGTTCCATTAAATATTGTGTTCATCTTGTAAAACAGCCTTGTGAATCCAGCGATCGTCCAACTGTCGAGAAAGAAACAGTCATAGCTGAGATTTGTCCAGTGGCGATGGAAAATATTCAAAAAGCATGGCTTGGTGACACTAACAAAGCAGAAAAACTATAGTTACAAATACACATCACCTTTCCAAACCCATAAAAAGGGTATCACCTTTCTAATTCTGATTGATGAGTTTTCAAAATAATCATGAACCTTCATCGTGTTCCCACCAAAAACAAAGCCTCCCAGATACTGATGGTAAATTTCTTTCGAAACGGAGTACTAGACACTGTAGTGTCAGATAAAGGATCGAAAATTTTCCTCTTGAGATTTTTAAAAAGTTTTGTTACTGACAATTCATAACATACACCCCTTTACCACCATAGCATCCTTAATCGGATGGATAAACAAAATGGTTTGTGGACACCTTCAAAAGAACATTATTAAGACTAAAGGTGGAGGGGATGGCCATCGATATATTGCACAATGTTTTATTAGTGTATAAAGGTACACCAAATAACGTACTACCATATCAGAAATCGCCAGAAGAGTCTTTCATGAGTCACAGATTGAGAACAAATCAGCATTTGATGCTAAAAAAAGACCCACACGTAAAAAATGGTACCAGTGAAAGTCGGAGCTGATATGTTCGATTGAGATTAAAAATTGATGACAGCGATGGATGGTTCATTTCCAAATAAACCCAAGGGAATTACGCTATTAAAGTGGAAAGTAATCAGTGATGTGTGATCTCTAAATACAACTGATGAGAAAGGAGACCATTAACGATTAAGATGAATTTCTATTAGACTAAATGATTCAGAATGAATTCTGCTTATGAACTTTCAATGGATTTTTATTATTGTTTATTGACAAATATTCAGCTCATGAATTCTCATTATTGTAATGTAATATATAGTCGATTAAATTAAATATATTCTCATAGTGGTTGATATATTAGGGTTATCATCAGAAAAGTTTCAGGTATTAAACTAGTCTTTTTACAGTAGTTAGCGGAGGAGGAAAGGAAGGGAAAGAAGTAGTCGCGTTTACTGTACTGAATTCGGAATTGTGAACATTTTTGGATAGGCCATGTACACATCACTTTTCAAACTAACTGGTTTCTTCCTTCATACTGATTTGTTTGGAATCGATACATAGGTGAATTGAATCTAACAATTGTGAAATTCGTTGTTCTGCTTTTAGAACGACCATATATAGTTAAATATCCCAAGAAGTACAGCATATATGTGTTTGCACATTCATGTGTAACATTTATTTTCTGTACGCCTGAAATTGTGTCTATATATATGAGAAAAACAGACCCGACATTATGTGATGGACTATGACATTAACCATATTGTACTCCTTAGAGTAGCTCGAGTGTTTTCAGTTTTTAGGTAAACCTTATTGACAAGTTTAAACAAACGCAAATACTTAGTCTGGTAAGACGTACTACTAAATGTCAATGACAGTTTCATCTCACCATGCTAATGGGGTGTGGCAAATTGAACCGATGTATGTACGTACCAGGTTCTACGTTGTGACTGATTGATGTATTTTAAGTTAAAGAGTGAATCTACGCCATTGTGAACGACTCAGAACCATGTCATCCAACGTCTTCAACCATTTATTTTGGTAATCACACAGATCCCAACGAGGTAATCTGCACCTAACTACACAACTCAGTTCGTTATTTAGTGAATTAATGAACGGATGTTTTGTCTTGGTGTAGTTGCTCATAGTTTTCTTTGAATCTACTCTTACACCAGTAAAAATCGCCCGTCAGGGTAGGTGGTGATTGGGCATTCATAATACATGTCCAAACCACAATTAATGAAAATTCATCACATAATCAACCGAATTGTCACCCTTACCTAGTGCTCTGCTTCTGACCACATAATTACTTACTCGATGGCCCCAGCGTACGCGACCAATGTTTCAAAGTCACCTATGATTGAATACTAATAGCTTGCAAATATACTTAATGTTTAAGGCGTAGGTTTCACAGGCATAAGGCAAAACGGAGTAAACTGTTGCGTATTATGACTGGTCGCTAATTGTTATGTCGGAATCGCTTATTACTTATACTCGTAAAACAAGAAACCATTGTAATTCCTACAATGTGAAGTAAGAACACATTTATTTATAAACTGATTGTACACCCATTTTGACTATTAATTAGGATGAAATCACATACTGCGTATCATGCTGACCATAGTCCATGTTAATTTAATACAAGAACATCGCATCTTGAATAAACACATCGAATTCAAATAGATTAGTGCAATACCGAATAAAATATGACATTGGAAAACAAAACAAATATTCCTCTGAATAATCATCATATTGAATTAAACAAATGGAAGTAATGTTAACCAAATATAACAACGAATCAAAATCTGATTTCGCCTTTTTATCTCACTAAACCTTTCAGCAACATGCCCGTCATTTAGTTGTCAAGTGTGATAATTAATTTCAGTTAAACATTTCGATATGTTTTGCTAATTGAACGATAGATTTGGTTCCTAAGCTCTTCTAGTAATCCCCAAGCTAGAACCACACAGCAACTTGAACACGAGAGAAAAGGCGCGAAATATGTAAGAAACATTTTACTCCAAAGGTTCGTTTTGTACAGAAAATCTAGGGTTTTTATAGTATTTTAAATATCCTTGGGTTCCCCGAAAATTATGGAATACTACTAAGCATAGTAGCAGTATAAGTAACCATCCAATCAGAAACTCTACATGTGACTTTTCACTTCCTTGATGTTTCTGGCAAAATGTCTTATGAACGCTGATTGGATAAGATGCTTCTCATTGTTTTCAGAGCCTTTCTTGGCTTCTTTTCGAGGAGTTTTCTGAATCTGATCGTTGAATTCATCAGTCAATCTAAGCCACATCACCATAAAAAAAACCCTAGAAGTACTGGATAACCGTTTTGTCTTAATATGAGACTCGTCACCAACGCGCATACAAAACCCCATATACAGGACTCGAATCCAAGACCTTTAGTTTCTCACAATAGGACAAAACGGCCATTTAGTACTTCCAAGTTTTCCATGATGACCTTTATTTATTTATTTATTTATACACATAAACATTGGTACAAGAAGGCATCAAATAGATCTGAGCCACATAGATCAATCGATTTGTGTGAGGGCTGTGATACTGCCCGGGTGCCCAAACCGAAGCAGGTGGTTTTCTTAGGGGGCCACACCCCGAGCATTTGACCTAAAAGTCTAACCCACAAGGCAGTGGAGCATCGTGAGGCGATGCAGTCCCATGGTAGCCGGTAACCAAGAAATTGGTTCATACGCCATTTGTTCCCGCAGGATACTGGAGCCCATGTGCATCATTGGTTTGTGATCCGGTTAAAGCGCCGGACATTCGCTTCTCGTCCTCTCACTTTCGTAAACAACACTTCCCTAGCAGAGGCTGTATACGCGTGGCCGTGTGAGAGCATTTCGAGAGGAAGGGCGGGCCCATCCCACTCTCGGCCATACCAGGGCTTTTGGAGGCCTAACTTAGATTGACTCATGATTTCAACTATGAAAATCACTGCGATCTCCACAAACTTTCATTTCGATATTAAACAATTAGTTTATCCAATATCAATGAAAAAATGAGCACAATGTAATAGATTTTTATTTCTTTCAAACAAAACAATAGAAACGAATACAGTGATATGTAACAGTTAATTCATAGAAACAAGAAGAAATGATACACAGCCAAAAAAAAGAACAAAAGAAATGCAAAAAAACATCAAATGTATACACCATAAATAAATAAGTAAACAAGAAAAAAACAAACAAAATGGAACAAATTACAAAACAAAAGAAAAAAAACGGAACCATAATAGGAGACACTTACGACATAAGAGATTCATGATGTCGATGATGATCATGATGTAACAGATAGAAAAGGATACTAAAGAAATAAAATTAATTGAATTAGTCACAGCCCCATTTCAAATTTATATTATTAAATATGAAGAAAGAAAAAAAAGAAGAAAATCCCATAGAAACAATGAAATGCCAAAAAAAAGAAATTGTAGAGAAAGAAAAGAAAACTATGAAGAGAATAGTTTTCTTTCTTTCTTCTTTTTCTCTTTTTTTTTCCTTTTAAAATGTATATAATGTTTTACTATTTAATGAACGATAATCCCCTGAAGTAATCATATCATAACCATTCCAACCAGTTAAGAAAACACGACTAGGCCATTGATTCGGTAATAATAATAATTGTATATTATAATTTAATTGTTTTAATTTATTGATAAAATCTAATGAATGATTTAATATATATTCCATAGTAATACTACCTGGTATAGTATTATTATAATTAGGATGTATTCTGGTTAATTGAATAGAATAAGTTGAATTAATACAATTTTTTTCAATGGCTGGAGTAAATCTACTATGACTACCAATAATTGACATCATAGAAGTTTGTTCTTTAACATTATTATTTATTGTAGAAATAGAAGTAAATTGTCGTAGTGTAATAGGTGTATGACATTGTGAACCACGTAGAAATAATGCGGCATTACTTATTACCTGTTTGTGTGTGTGTGTGTGTGTGAAATGTAATGCAAGAAAGAACAAGAAATATATGTATATAAATAAATTTAGTAAAATGAAAAAGATAATTTATTATAATCTAAATAGAGAGTAAATGATTAGTAATACTTGAGTTATTCAATTATTGAGTTCCAGTCCTAAATACTACTCATTATCTACGATTTTAACAATCAAGTTGTATTTATTTATTTGAACATACAAACATTGGTACAAATAGGCACCAAATAAATATGCGCCACATAAGTCATTTGTTTTGTGAAAGGGCTAGGATAGTGCCCGGGTGTCCAAATCGAAGCAGGTGGTTTTCTTAGGGGGTGGGGCACATTCAGAGCCTTTGACCTGAAGGTCTGTTCCACAAGACAGTGGAGCAACGTCACAAGATGCAGTCTCATGATAGCCGATGATCAACAATAGGTTCACAGGCCTTTTGTTCTCTCAGGATACTGGAACCTATAAGCACCTAGATGAATCCTTCATACCAACCAACACGGTTAAACCGCTGGACATTCGCTTTCCGTCTTTCAATTTCATAAACAACATCCCCGTAACGAAAAGGCAGTGGATAGGGCTTCCCTGGTAGTGGTTATATGCATGTGGTCATATGAGAGCATTTCGAGAGGGAGAGCCGATTCTCCTCATTCTCGGCCGTACTAGGGCATTTGGGGGCAAACCGTACAAACTATAGGTTGACATTATTATGGGCATTGACTGTAGATATTTACAGTATGTGTCACCCCGTATCTAAACAGTCAGAATTCCCAGCTTTGCTTAATTGTCCTCACAATTTCGATTTAACAGTGAAGTGAAGCCCATATACAGGGTGACGGAGACGGTCAAATGCAATGTTAATTCTTCTGGACACGAGGTTCGAAGAACGTGTTCTACCACCTGTTTCGTTGTTCCTCAATGTTGGTTATTACCTCGCCTTCCTTGCTTTTCATTGGTCGTCCTGGTTTGCGGTGATTTCCAGAGAGTTTCTTTGTTGTATCATACAGTTGTCTCATGTTTCCTTCACTTGCAGCCTTTTCCGCCGTCATTGATAAATCTGATGCTCCTCAAACGAACAGTGATCTCAAGTGACAAATACTGGAATACCTGGAAAGCGCAATAAGATCAACGAAAACGTAACATTGGGCCACGAAGAAATACAATCGGATGCACCTCCAGATGTACGGCAAGTCAAATTAGATGCATTTTCATGTCATGGCTCTAATGTTAGTTTAGTAAGTCGACATAGCAAAATTAGCTCTAGGATTACCTTAGCAGAGTTGAAAGAAAGACAATTATTAAAAATTAGAGACTTGAAAGATAGACAGAGGAAACAACTACTGTGCTTTCAGAGAGAGTTCGGGTCGTTAAGGCTGAACGAGAACACATGTAGTAGATTATCTTCTGCCTTTATTTGTGATAAAAGAGAACAGGAGCACGTTCACAGGTTCGTGAGCCCTTCTCATGACCTCAGGATAAAGTCTCCAGAAAAGTCAAAACTGTTAGATTATCCAGGAACGAAGAAGAAGAAGGAAGTGACCTTGGCATCTCCAAGTGTAGGTCTTGAACTTCCATAGGTAGAGCTAAGTACTTTTGATGGGAAACCAGCTAAACACTGGAAATTTATTAGACAATTTGAGTTATATGTGGTTTCCAAGGTTGAAGACGATGTCCAACGGCTCTTGTACTTGTCTCATTATTGTAAAGGAAAGGCTCGAGAGGCCATAGAGGAATGCATAATGCTTTCACCATCTTCGGGTTATCGTAGAGCGTGCGATATACTGAAACGGTTGTTTGGCAGAACACACGAAGTAAGCCGGGCTTTGCTAAATGACTTGACTGAAGGTGCCAATATAGAGCATAACGACGGAGAAAGTCTATCTAGGTGTTATGACCTTGAATCGCTTTTACCCCGTCGATACTTGGTTATGGCTTGACCTTGATCTGTCTAGTCCAGATTATGACCTTGACGCGATAGGCTGAGCGGCTTAACCTTGAGTCTAGTACGCGTGAGTTCGAGATGGGGTAGAGAGAGAGAGAGAGATCTATTCTAGAACCTGATTGGTTGGCAAGCACGCAATTAAAGGCAGAAGATAATCTACTACATGTGTTCTCGTTCAGCCTTAACGACCCGAACTCTCTCTGAAAGCACAGTAGTTGTTTCCTCTGTCTATCTTTCAAGTCTCTAATTTTTAATAATTGTCTTTCTTTCAACTCTGCTAAGGTAATCCTAGAGCTAATTTTGCTATGTCGACTTAATAAACTAACATTAGAGCCATGACATGAAAATGCATCTAATTTGACTTGCCGTACATCTGGAGGTGCATCCGATTGTATTTCTTCGTGGCCCAATGTTAAGTTTTCGTTGATCTTATTGCGCTTTCCAGGTATTCCAGTATTTGTCACTTCAGATCACTGTTCGTTTGAGGAGCATCAGATTTATCAATGACGGCGGAAAAGGCTGCAAGTGAAGGAAACATGAGACAACTGTATGATACAACAAAGAAACTCTCTGGAAATCACCGCAAACCAGGACGACCAATGAAAAGCAAGGAAGGCAAGGTAATAACCAACATTGAGGAACAACGAAACAGGTGAGTAGAACACTTCAAAGAAGTCTTAAATCGTGCAGCCCCACTAAACCCTTCGTACATCGAAGTAGCACCCACGGACCTCCCAATCGATGTTGCCCCACCAACAATTGAAGAAATCAGCATGGCTAACAGACAAATCAAGAGTGGCAAAGTAGCAGGACCAGACAACATTCCAGCAGAGGCACTGAAAGCAGACGTAGCGGTAACTGCAAGGATACTCTACATTCTCTTCAATAAGATTTGGGATGAGGAACAAGTACCAAAAGACTGGAAAGGACTTATGATCAAAATACCAAAGAAAGACGATCTCAGCACCTGTGATAACTACAGGGGCATCACTCTTCTCTCAATACCGGGAAAAGGCTTCAACAGGGTATTGATAAACAGGATGAAGGACTCCGTAGACGCCCAACTTTGAGACCAGCAGGCTGTACAGACCAAGTCGTAACTCTACGGATCATTGAGGAACAATCAATTGAATGGAATTCATCACTCTACATCAACTTCATTGACTACGAAAAAGCATTTGATAGCGTGCACAGAACAACACTATGGAAGCTTCTTCGACACTATGGCGTGCCTCAGAAGATAGTCAATATCATACAGAACTCATATGATGGATTAAACTGCAAAATCGTGCATGGAGGACAGCTCACAGATTCCTTCGAAGTAAAGACCGGTGTCAGGCAAGCTTGCTTACTCTCACCCTTTCTCTTTCTCTTGGTGATCGACTGGATCATGAAGACATCAACATCTGAAGGGAAGCACGGGATACAATGGACATCTAGGATGCAGTTGGACGATCTAGACTTCGCAGATGATCTGGCCCTTCTATCCCAAACGCAACAACAAATGCAGGAGAACACGACCAGTATAGCAGCAGTAGGTCTCAATATACACAAAGGGAAAAGCAAGGTTCTTCGATACAACACAGTATGCAACAATCGGATGACACTTGACGGAGAAGCTTTGTAGGATGTAAAAACCTTTACATATTTGGGCAGCATCGTTGATGAACAGGGTGGATCTGATGCAGATGTGAAGGCGCGGATCAGCAAAGCAAGAGCAGCATATTTACAAGTGAACAACAACTGGGACTCAAAACAACTGTCAACCAACACCAAGGTCAGGATTTTCAATACAAATGTCAAGACAGTTCTTCTGTATGGGGCAGAAACCTAGAGAACTACGAAAGCCATCATACAGAAGATACAGGTGTTTATTAACAATTGTCTACACAAAATACTTCAGATCCGTTGGCCGGACACTATTAGCAACAACCTACTATGGGAGAGAACAAACCATATCCCAGCGGAGGAAGAAATCAGGAAGAAGCACTGCAAGTGGATAGGTCACACATTGAGGAAAGCATCAAACTGCGTCACAAGACAAGCCCTCACATGGAATCCTGAAGAGCAAAGAACACATTATGCCGGGAAATGGAGATAGACATGAGAGAAATGAACAAGAATTGGATGGAACTAGAAAAGAAGGCCCAGGATAGAGTGGGTTGGAGAATGCTGGTCGGCGGTCTATGCTCCATTAGGAGTAACAGGCGTAAGTAAGTATATACTATTGAATGAATAATTTGTAAGTACTTAAACTTTCACCCAACCGTTGTCGCTACCTTGATGTGGAGGTCGGGGTTGGTATCGGGATGAACCAATCGAACTATAATGACTGGAACAATCGTTCCTCAACGTGTTTTCTTCAGACAACCAGCATGACAGTGATGCTGCCTTCCCACAACAAGGGTTGGGGTTAGAAAAGGTCGGACATAAAAGCACACAACCCGCCTTATCCCACGGATATCCGTCTCCGAAGGTAAGGTCTCAACAAGTACGGAGCTAACACAAAAACTACTCATAAAAAGATCGTGTGTGGTCGACCTTAAGCAGTTGTCCCTTGGGCACTGCGGTCAAGCTCTCAGGTCTCTAAAACCACCTTTAATCGAACTCCTTTTTCAGGTACCTATAGAAGAACCCTTCCATATTTTGGGCAACCGGAAGTGATAACCACCCTCATACCTCTAACGGCACTCAAGACCACTAACTGACTTAAACTGTCATGACTACATTTATCAGTGAAAAATTCTATCATACAATCATAATGTACAATTACTGACAATATTACACTTATTATCCTGCTGTAACCTTCTTTTACTTTCTTCATAAAAAATGGTTGTATCTTCCTTAACTGAGAAATTTCTTCTGATTGTACCTTTCCGTTTCCCCCATTACTATTATTATCATTATTATTATTGCACTATCTTACACTAATCTGTTCGTTATTGTTTTCTTTTCTCTTCGAATTCTCATTGTTTTGTGTGGCGCATATATATTTGGTACCCTCTTGTACCAATATTGATGTGTTCAAATAAATAAATATTGTACATAACGTTCCCACTGAGTTGAAAGTGATTTTTTTTCTTAGATTTTAACCACCAGAATAAGAGTTACCTTACTGGTTAAACAGTCAGTGAGACTACAATTTGTGAACGACCTTTGAGCGATGCCAAAGTGACCTTGAGAGTGTTTACCTATTTATTGGGGTTAAATGAAGGTTATAAAGCAGTTTGAAGAATAAGGATTATGGTTCACAGTTGATGGTTAGGGTTAGGAATCAGATTTACGGTTTTTTTTATTATCATGAATTGACATCAGCTAAAATGCCAAGACGCTATTTGACCAAATGTGTGGGTAAATTTCGCGCCAAAATTCGAGACCTGTTATCGTGAACTTGATTGGTTCGTCCATAAATTATATTCTCGCCATTTTGTGCCCAGAGGTTAGGTTTGAAATGATGAATGGCTTTAGCTTTAGCTGTGAACGAATTTTTGTTATACAAACTTTCTTTGACCCAGTTCCTTGTAGATGATGATTCTCGTGGTGGTATATGAACGAGAATTAACTATGTGTTCACCCCTCTATTTTACTATAGACTATTAAATATAGGAAAAATGCCTATAAATACGATTGTACAGTAGAGGAAAATGATATCGTCAAAGAGAAAATTTGTTTTATTCATTTTAATTAATTATAACTTGAAAAAAGTTCATTTAACTAACTTGTGCTGCATCTGTAAGACCCCATAATCCATCAAACGAAACAATACCTGCACGTATACCACATTTTCTATGTGTAGCTGATAAATAAATTGGTCCAAGTGGAATAAGAGGACGACGTCCAGGAGCAAATTTATTCAATTTTATTTCTGAGAATAATTGTAACACTGAATTTAAGTGTACACCTGTACCAGGTACAATTTGTCCATTACCAAATGGTGAACCCATGAATATATTACCAACAACAGTAAAACTAGTTGAATCAGTTGTTACAATACCTGTGCTACCGATACTGGCACCTTCCTGATTGTAGGGCAGAGATTTATTAAAAATATAATAAACAAAATAATTGTTATACTCAATATTCCAATGGAAAAGATCAACTTGAAATTTCTTTAAAATATTCATTAAATTAAATCTCTGTTAAATTATAGTTTGGGGCTATATCTTTAGTATCTAGTTCAAAGTAAGTAGTTGTTTTAAGTGATCAGACCAATCCTGAATTGTACTTCATTTCTAACTGGTCATCTTAGCGAGATTTTATATTGTCATTCATTTCATTAGGATATTGCTCCGAAATGAGGTCGACAGTGAGGAGAGTCAGTTCTCCCTCTCCAAATACTCTCACATGGCCACGTTCATACAACCACTGACAGGGAAGTTCTACTCACTACCTTCTTGCACCACGGGTGTTGTCTATGAAATTGAGAGGACAGAAAGCGAATGTTGGGTGCTTTAACCGGGTTGGTGGATATGAAGGACCCATAGAGGGAAGTTGGAAAACCTTGATTGAAAACCAATGGTGCACATGGGCTTCAGTATCTTGATGGAACAACTGGCGTATGAACCAATAATTGGTTACCAACTACCATGGGACTGCTTCATGTGACGTTGCTCCATTGCCTTGTGGATTAGATCTTTAGACCAAAGGTTCGGGGCGTGCCCCCCTCAAAAAATCACCTGCTTCGATTTGGGCACCTGGGCAGTATCCCAGCCCTCACATAAATCGAATGATTTATGTGGTGCATATCTATTTGCTGCCTTCTTGCACCAATGTTTGTGTTTAAATAATAATAATAATAATAACATTAGGATATTAAAACCGTTATGACAACTGATTCGCAATTAGTACTTTTCAAGTTTTCTTTTTAAATAAGATTTTACACTTACCGATTCCGTTTAAACTTTAGGTATTAAATTCTATTGTTTACTTTAGTAGAGAATGATAATATTTAATACCCCCCTGTTAAAAAATGACCACAATAAATACTTGGATTTATCTACATTCAGCGAAAAACTAGAAATTATATTGAGCACATGTGTTAGCGGGACGTTCCATACCATGACTGTGTTGGTGCAAGCTGATTGGTTATTTCTTATCCAATCAGAGCTAGTGGATACTTGGCGAATACTCTAGAATCTTCTCATGTACAAACTATAAATATACCAAGGTTTCTCTTATTTCCATCTAACCTTGTTAGTTGGAATATGATTTCATTCATGTTCAACCGTGTTTTGATTTGGGGACTTGTTGAGTGAATTACTCAATATTATTAAAAATGCGCCTATTTCATAATAATCTTAAGAGAAGAAGAAAATAACTATAGATAGAATGACTGAAATCATCTCATTATATTTAGTAAATCAGTTTAAACTTGAATCTTATCAATTACTCATTTATTTTTATTCATTCTAACACATAGATACTGGTACAAGGGGACACCAGATACATATGCACTATACAAATCTCATTTGATTTGTGAAAGGACTGTGATATTGCCCGGGTGCTCAAATCGAAGCAGGTGGTATTTTTAGACCCCTACGTCTTTGACCTAGGGATCTAGTTCACAGGGCAGTGAAGAAATGTCACATGATGCAGTCCCATGATAGCCGGTGACCACTATTTGGTTCACGTGCCATTTGTTCCATCAGGATCCTGAAGCCCATGTGCACCACTAGTTTCGAATCAGTTGAGATGGCTGGGACACGTGTTACGTATGCCCAACGACCGACTGCCTCGACGTGCTATGTTCAGTGGTATAGGAGTAGGTTGGAAGAAAGCTAGGGGCGGCCAAACCAAAACATGGCACAAGTCCATGAAGTCACTGACAAGTGAACTGAGTCATGTTGGTAGGTGTAGACTACTTGGTTGGGGACCGCGAGATGACAGCAACCGATGGTTAGAGACCCTGAATGACATGGCTCAAAATCGTTTGCAATGGCGCAGGTGCATCCACTCTCTGTGTTCTCCCAAATTCTAATCTTCTGAATTCTTCATGTCCCTTTTTTCCTCTTTCCAAATTTCTTTCACTGGATTATACTATTTGAATAACATCTCCAAACCCTAATCTTCCTGATTACTGCTTATACTCTTGCTACCTCTACCACTACGGGATTTGAATCGACAAGTGCATCTCTGTGCTAATGTGGTGTGGCAACTCGAACTGATGTACGTACGTACGAAGTTCTACGTTGTTACTGACTGACTGACTGACTCTATATGTCCACTAACCCGGTTAAAGCACCGGACATTCGCTTTTTGTCCTCTCAATTCCGTAAACAATACCCCCGCCACGAGAAGGCAGTGAGCAGTAATATATGTTATGTAATGAAAAGATTTGAAAATTTGTTGAAAGCACTTTATACAACAATGAGTTGTGAAAAGCGTCAGATCATTCAATTTGTTATTAGACCTATTTGACAACATGATATATAAGTAGTCTAGTTTAATAGATCGTGTATTTTTAAATAGTTGTACAATCATACTTTCTTAAATGTCAGAGATCTGGAATAGTACGTACACAACAGTCGATAAAACGGTTAAAATCAATTCATTATTTCAAAACTTAAAATTTATTCCTATGTTAATATGTCTTTATCATGAGATGAAATCTAATTGTTTATCATACATTTGATTGAATAAGATGTCAGTACTGTAGCAGTGTGAATGTTAGATTTCGATCTCATCAGATATGACAATACTTACATACAACCGATAAGTTACATGTCGAGATGAGGCAAGAATTGTGTGTTAAGTTGCCAGTGATTATGAACTATTACAAGAAAAACTAGTTAGTATTGTGTTGTACACTCCTTATGCGGACAGATATAAGTAGTATGTATCAGGCATCGGAAGTAGAATTCTTACTGACAGAAGAGAAAAGAAAACAGAAAGCAATCAAAATAACAACAGGAATGGAATAACATTGTAGTTAGTAAGGGATAACTCAAGGAACATGTTCAAAAAGTGCATAACATAACTGATTTCCCCTGCCCAATCCTTCGTGCATTACAATATATACATATGATAGAAAACAAATACATAGTTAAAGAGAAAACAATATTACTAGTTAATAAAAAGAAGATATATTTCTAGTGTAGTTGTTATGGTTTTTACCCCTGTCAACTATCACGTGACAAAATCACCGATCAGAATACTGACTTACATGATTTTGTTCCTGTGCTAAACAACGTCAACCAGTACTAGTGTGGTGTGAGCTACTTATATTCATATAAGTAGTATATAACGTGCGTTAAATAAACGTAAGGTCCGGCAACAGCAGATGGCGAAGATCAAGAAAGGAAGAGCAAGAGCACAATGGAATTGTAAGAAAACACATGTACAATGGAATGGGAGACAATGGATTAGTGTTTGCAACGGGAACAGTACAGTTTGATATGATGGAATGATATTTTGCAAATTGACGATTGACTTTATGGTATTCACATTTTATTGAGATAGTCTGTAATCTTTGTGCTAAATACAATCGATTGTCCCCACCCGTGTTCTTGTTCACTACACTAGTAGTGTTAAGTCAACTTCCAATTCTTATTGGTCCTCGACATAGCAGCTTCTCATTTAGCCCTGTCCGTCGAGTCCAGAACACAATAATATATTTCAAACATACGTGGTTTAAATGCAAACAGACCAGACCACATCATACCATAAAATGAAAAATAATGATTATACAAGATCAAGCTAAAAGTGGTTGTGAGTATAGGAAACTATAACCAATAGATTGGGAATAAATTAAGATTAGTAGATCTTATAACAGTAGTTAATAGGTCGAATGAAAGTTTATGGTTAAATGAATATGAATATACAGATAATCTAGTTAATTAATAGTTATCCAATAAGAATACATGTAATAACAGTCCATAAACAATCCCTAGCGGTTACTATTCATTTATTCTTCGTTCGGATGCAACAATTTATTTATTTATTTATTTGAACACAAATATTGGTACAAGAGGGCACCAAATAGATATGCGCCACACCATATTTGTGTGTGCGTGTGTGGGCTGTGATACTGCCCGGGTGTCCAAACCGAAGCAGGTGGTTTTCTTCGGGGGCCACACCCCGAGCCTTTGACCTAAGGGTCTGATCCACAAGGCAGTAGAGCATCGTGAGGAGATGCAGCCCCATGGTAGCCGGTGACCGACGATTGGTTCATACGCCATTTGTTCCTGCAGGATACAGGAGCCCATGTTAACCGAAACAACACAAAGCTATGCAAAATCCAATTATGAGAAAACCTATGAATTTTTGTTGTCCAAGTTGTTGTTATTATTGTAACATTAAAACACAGAGATGTACAATAATGAGAGATGGAAAAGTACTTGATACTAGATTACTTACTTATCAGTATTCACGATATTCTATTGATCAAGTTTGCAAATGTAATTTTTATGATGCTAGTTAACTTAATATGTATATAAAGCCAAGACAATCTATTTGATCCATAATTTGTAGCTGATCGGGATCCCATTTCTCAGCTATTTCATAATTTATCAAATAAAAATACTTCATGGATGAAATGTTCAAGGTTTCAATGAAAAGGGTAATGCTCTGTTTGATTAACGGATATCAGCTTGCTTATTCGATGAGAAATGGTTGATTACATTCTGTATATGATAACACCTTATCTTCTTCTTAGACGTCCGGTTAATCCGAAAAATAGATCTTGATTTGAAGATTTAATGGGAGAGGTCGAAAAAATATTGATAAGATCACCTAGCTACAAGCTCATTGGAAGTATGGTAAAGTGATTAGCGAACTAATGCGAAAAGTGTATTTAGCAGCGATAAAAATGGAGGATGTCTAGCGTCAGGAATTTTAGCGCGAAAAAAAAAATAGAAATTCGAATTTACGAGAAAATAATAAGTAAACGAGTTTAGGGGATTCAAAAATGTCAAGAAGCAACTGAATTGAGAAATACGTATAGAACTATTTCACTGATAACACTTAAAGAAATTTATCTGCTAACATATTTAACTTACAGAAGTTGTTTGAAGGACGTCTAGTTGTGAATGTTCCTTTACCACACGATCATCTAGAATACTAGCTACAGTGGCTTCACGCACAGACTTTGAGAAGATACTGTCTAGAGTAGATGCAGCTGCTACGTCTAAATAAAAAAATGCTGTCCATCAATCAAAGTTTTATTTCCAAGATTAATAATTATTTCATTCAATCGATGTTTGTAGTGTCGGTTATTATGTTAAGCCCATATACCTTATTCTAACTTTCGGACAGCTCATTCTATTAATTCTACTCGAGTCACATTTTAACCTTGTTAATTATTCGCTTATCAATCTTCACTGTTTTTATATGAGAGTAAGTGTGTGTACATTTCTTATCCCATTACTCATCACGTATCTGTAACTTATTTTTGTGTAACTATAACTATTAATTAACACTTGGTTAAAGGGGAGTTGGCTTACACGCCATCTCCACTGCGCGTTGTATTTCTTCTCTCTATTCCATTCGCTTTATATACAAAATATATGTATTCAACAGTCCATTCTCGTTATCTGACTTATTTAATTCCGTTATTCACTGAACGCGGATTAAGTCTATAAAGACATACG
This sequence comes from Schistosoma bovis, assembly GCA_944470425.2. Classification (NCBI taxonomy): domain Eukaryota; kingdom Metazoa; phylum Platyhelminthes; class Trematoda; order Strigeidida; family Schistosomatidae; genus Schistosoma; species Schistosoma bovis. The sequence continues at coordinate 44,436,395 of OX103956.1, read as the reverse complement.
AGGATAGGCGGCATATACAATTCAATAACAATCATTCATGAAATCTACTTGGAGTCAGAACTCGGGCCACTAAAGTAGAGAGCCCTTCAACAAACATCGTCCGATCTAAATGACGACAAAATAAATGGCCCCATATGTTTAACTATACACATATCCACAATGGACGGTAGTATAAAAATGAAAACTCTACACATAGCATCTGTTTCTTAGCTTGGAATTACCCATGTATTTTCTGAGAGACAGTCATAGTTACTGAAAAGTTTATTACCATTGCTTACCTACGGACAATTGGTTAATAGTTGTTGTAGCCATTAAGTTGTACACTGTATAAATCTACATCATACATAAAGGAAATTCATCCAATGCTATGTGAAAGTTATAAAGACATACAAGAGTAATGGTAGTAACGGTAGAATAATAATAATTTGAGAACAACTGAAGTGATGTATGGTGCAAATATGCAGTGGTTCAAGTTGCCACATCACATATCATCAGCGGTAAAGAAATAACTCAAAAAGGGTAGAAGGCAATAAAAATAGTTAGGACCTCAGCTACAGTTATCTGAAAAAAATCGAGAATGAGCAATATTTCTAAAAAAACTGCATGTTAGAGACACACACAAAGGCAGATATATATGTACATATATATGACTAGAAAATGTAAAAAATCTGAGTGACTTTTTACCTCGAATCAAGCAACATTGTAGTAGTTACTTGAAACCAAATTGTATTGCTACTGGGTGGTAATTTTATGTTATTATACAACAAAAGTGGGTAAATGTATACACTTACTTATTGTAGGATCACTCAGATCTCCAAGTGTAGTAACTGATGCTTCAGCTAAACGAGCCAGTTCCATAAGACGATGCAAGTAGACAGCAGTCACAATTGGATCTTGTTTGAGTAATGCTTGATGATCAAGTGGAGTGAGTGTATCTTTAAGATCTAAATTGCTCAGTAAGAGTAAAATATACGGACCACCAACTAATGGAGGTGGAAATGATTCCAATGTGAAACCAGCGAAACCCATCTGAATAAAAAAACATATAGAAATTATTGTAATTTAAAGAAAAGTATATGAATATACAATTTAATGGATATCGATTATCAATCGAATCGGTGAGGGTATCCGTTTTCATGAGTGCCTTGTGAATTAAAATTGTAGGTTGATAAGGTTTCAACATCCCAAACTATTCATCTGGTATTTGCCAAGGTATTTTTCAATTTAGTGAAAGTTACCATCATAAACTCACTTTGATTTCGATGACTACTGAAGTTACTACTTATACACTTATAGAACACTGAGGTTCGGATTCAATGGTGTACATTACCAAATTCAAACAAGTAGTGAAATGGTTTTCGGGCTGAAGTCAATCTGTGGTATGAACTACATCGATTTTGAACAATCTCTACATACCACCTTCAATTCAATAGTAATACACACATTAGTAGCCAGCTTTTACAGGGATTCTCGAAATTCTTGTGTCAACCCGTGACTGGTGTAATTTAACCAAACTGGGAAATGATTCAGATATCATTTTTAGCATTAGGGTGAAGGCTGTACAATATCTCGAATTGATTGAAGTTCATAATGTGGACAAAATGGGTTAAGATTCAGTGGTCTGTCTGCTGAGACTAGTATGATCTAGAATTCTATGTGGTGTGGGAGGTCGTAGATAGAGACTGTTAAAACACTCAGAATTACAACGAAACAGCTAGTTAGTGTTTTATAGCCTTGAAAGATTCTTTTCAACTGTGCAAATAATGTATTAAATTCATCCTGCTTTCTCTTAAATAACTAATCTTATGTTTATTCACCAAATGTATTCTCATAAGCTTATACATAAACAACTGATAATCTCTAAAGTGAAGTTAATCCCGATAAAATTCAAGCGAAGCCATTACAGTGGTCAGGTATACTCTCCTTTTTGTTTATTCCGTTGAAGAAATAAGGCAAGGACTGAAATAGAATGTATGCATTAAATATAAATTATAGCATAAAATGATTAGTGGTCTTGGGTGCTGGTTAAAGGTATGAGGACGGTTATCACTTCCCGGTTGCCCACACCGAGGAAGGGTTCTTCTGGAGGTACCTGAAAAGGAAATTGGATTAAAGGTGGTCTCAGTGACCTGAGAGCGTGACCGCAGTACCCAAGGGACAACTGCTTGAGGCCGGTCGCGCACGGCCTTTTCGTGGGAGGTTTTTGACGTGTTAGCTCCGTTCTCCAAAGGGCCTTACCGCCGGAAACGGAAATCCGTGAGGTAAGGTGAGGTGTGCATTTTTAGGGTCGACCTTTTCTAACCCCAGCCCTCCTTGTGGGAAGTCAGCATCGCTGTCATGCTGGTTGTCTGAAGGAAACACCTTACTGCTGTCACACCTCTGTACAGTCAGCAGTGCGACTTCGCCTTCGGACCTTGGGTTTGTTGCTTTTAGTCTTACCGCTCTTCAACCGACCTGTCTGACATGGTAGCACCTTGAGGAACGGTTGTTCCAGCCAGTATAGCTCGGTTGCTTCATCACGATAGGCAAGCCCGACCACCACGTCAAGGTAGCAACAACGGTCGGGAGCATAAAATGATATTTATAGACCATACAATAATTGACACTCAATTAAGCTTAAGTTATAAATGACATAATAAATATTTATCTCTCTTAGAGCTTATCTATTCCGACTTCATCATTTATTTATTTGAACATATACACATTGGTACAAAGGGAAACCAAATACATAAATCAATTGATAACTAGCCGGGTTTAATGTTACAACAAAAACAATGATAATAATAATAGTAATAACATACTTTGATTGCATTTGGACGACTAACTGTATAGTTCTTCAAATCTTCTAATGACCATTGAGAATTTTGTTGTTTCATATAATCAACAAATTGTTTATTGAATGTATTCTCATTAGTATTATAGAAGTATTCATCACGTTGATTAGCTAAATGTTGTAATGTATTATGTAAGTCAACCGATGGAGAATATGGGGTATTTTCATCGATTAATTGATTTAAAATTGGTTTTAAAAAGTCTGGTAAATTTAATGTTCTTAATTTATTTGCGGCTTCGATTAAAGATTTACTAGGCTAATAGAATTAAGAGAAAAGGAAAATAATAAGTTAATTAAACAGTTAAATTTTTATTTCACTGGTTCTCGTCAGCTGCTTACAACCTGTGATATTTAAAATCATAATTACATACTTACTTACTTTCGCCTGTTACTCCTAATGGAGCATAGGCCTCCGACCAGCATTCTCCAACCCACTCTATCCTGGGCCTTCTTTTCTAGTTCCATCCAATTCTTGTTCATTTTCCTCATGTCTATTTCCATTTCCCGGCGTAATGTGTTCTTTGGTCTTCCTCTTTTTCTTTGGCCTTGATGATTCCATGTGAGGGCATGTTTTGTGACGCAGTTGGGTGCTTTCCTCAGTGTGTGTCCTATCCACTTCCAGCGCTTCTTCCTGATTTCTTCCTCTACTGGGATATGGTTTGTTCTCTCCCATAGTAGGTTGTTGCTAATAGTGTCCGGCCAACGGATCCGAAGTATTTTGAGTAGATAACTGTTAATAAACACCTGTATTTTCTGGATGATGGATTTCGTAGTTCTCCAGGTTTCCGCCCCATATAGTAGAACTGTAATTTGTACTGAAAATCATGACCTTGGTGTTGGTCGACAGTTGCTTTGAGTTCCAGATGTTCTTCAGTTGTAAATATGCTGCTCTTGCTTTGCTGATCCACGCCTTCACATCTGCATCAGATCCACCGTGTTCATCAATGATGCCGCCCAGATATGTAAAGGCTTTTACATTCTACAAAGCTTCTCCGTCAAGTGTCATCCGATTGTTGCATACTGTGTTGTATTGAAAAATCTTGCTTTTCCCTTTGTGTATATTGAGACCTACTGCTGCTACACTGGTCGTCTTCTCTTGCATTTGTTGTTGCGTTTGGGATAGAAGGGCCAGATCATCTGAGAAGTCTAGGTCATCCAACTGCATCCTACATGTCCATTGTATCCCGTGCTTCCCTTCAGATGTTGATGTCTTCATGATCCAGTCGATCACCAAGAGAAAGAGAAAGGGTGAGAGTAAGCAACCTTTCCTGACACCGGTCTTCACTTCGAACGACTTTGTCAACTGTCCCCCATGCACGACTTTACAGTTTAATCCATCACATGAACTCTGTATGATATTGACTATCTTCTGAGGCACGCCATACTGTCGAAGAAGTTTCCATAGTGTTGTTCTGTCTACGCTATCAAATGCTTTTTCGTAGTCAATGAAGTTGATGTAGAGTGGTGAATTCCATTCAATTGGTTGTTCCACAATGATCCGTAGAGTTGCGATTTGGTCTGTACACGATCTATCCTTACGGAATCCTGCCTGTTGGTCACGAAGTTGGGCGTCTACGCAGTCCTTCATCCTGTTTAACAATACCCTGTTGAAGACTTTCTCCGGTATTGAGAGAAGAGTGATGCCCCTGTAGTTATCACAGTTGCTGAGATCGCCTTTCTTCGGTATTTTGATCAGAAGTCCTTCTTTCCAGTCTTTTGGTACTTGTTCCTCATCCTAAATCTTATTGAAGAGGATGAGGAGTATCCTTGCAGTTACCGCTACATGTGCTTTCAGTGTCTCTGCTGGAATGCTGTCTGGTCCTTCTGCTTTGCCACTCTTGATTTGCCTGATGGTCATGCTGATTTCTTCAATTGTTGGTGGGCCAACATTGATTAGGAGGTCCGTGGGTGCTGCTTCGATATTGGGTGGGTTCAGTGGGGCTGGTCGATTCAAGATTTTTTTTGAAGTGTTCTAACCACCTGTTTCGTTGTTCCTCAATATTGGTGACTACCTCTCCTTCCTTGCTTTTCACTGGTCGTTCTGGTTTGCGGCGATTTCCAGAGAGTTTCTTTGTCGTGTCATACAGTTCTCTCATGTTTCCTTCTCTTGCAGCCTTTTCCGCCATCGTTGCTAAATCTTCCACATATTTACGTTTGTCGGTTCTGATGTTCCTCTTCACTTGTTTGTTTACTTCTGTGTATTCAGCTTGTGCCTTGGTTTTTTCTGCTTTTGTTCAGTGGTATTGATTGCTGCCTTCTTGCTCCTCCTTTCTTGAATCTTGTCCAGTGTATCAACGGTGATCCATTCCTTGTGATGGTGCTTCTTGTGGACCAGAACCTCATGACATATTGAAGTGATTGCCTCTTTGATCCCCTTCCAGTTTCTCTCCATAGTAGTTCCTTCTCCATTGAGTAGATCACGAAAGGCCTGGAACTTATTGCTGAGGACTACCTTGAATTTGTTGAGTTTGTCAATGTCCTGAAGAAAGGCCGTATTGAACATTTGTGATGTTGTCCGCCCCATAGTCCAGTGCTTCTTGAGTTTCGAGTTCATCTTGGCGACCAGCAAGTGATAATCAGAGGCTATATCAGCTCCTCTCTTGGTTCTCATGTTCTCCTGAACTTTTTGTTGATGCAGATATGGTCGATTTGGTTCTGCGTAGTGTGATCCGGTGAAGTCCATGTGGCTTTGTGAATGCGCTTATGTGGGAGTATGGTGCCACCTATGACCGTTTATTGAAGGCTCATAGATTTGCAAATCTCTCACCATTTCCGTTTCTTTCTCCCAGTCCGTGTCGTCCCATGATGTCTTCATATCCAGTGTTGTCCGTTCCAACCTTGGCATTGAAATCTCCCATCAGAATAGTCAGGTCCGTTGTTGGGCACTTCTCGACGACTGACTGCAGCCTATTGTAGAATTGATCTTTAGCGTCTTCATTGTAGTCGTTGGTAGGCGCATAGCATTGGATGATGTTCATTGAAATGCCCTCTTTCTTTGTTTTAAACGAGGCTTTGATGATCCTTGGTCCATGAGATTCCCATCCTATAAGTGCGCTTTGTGCTCGTTTGGACAGCATCAATGCAACTCCTTGTGTATGTGGAGCATTTTCTTCTTCATGGCCGCAGTATAACAAGTTAGTCGTTGTTGTCCAACTTGCGTCCAGTGTGTTTCACTGACCCCAAGCACCTCTAGGTTGTAACTCCTCATTTCCGCAGCGATTTAGAAGGCTCTCCCGGTGTCCCACATTGTACGAACATTCCACGTACCTAAATAAATGGTTGCTCTGGTTGTCAGAAGGGGCATCGGCCTCGAAACTTCCGAAGGAATTCCGCTTTCATTATGAGGCGTCATAGTTCTTCTAAATGAAGACCTTCTGACTCCCAAGGCAGAGTTTAAAAAGTTTGAATAATTTTATCTGGTTAGCGTTCTTTTAGCGAGTTAGTTTTTCTACGTAATGGGGTCGCTAACACCATGCCCAACCCTCCTCCTTTATCCGGGCTTGAGACCGGCACTAGCCCCCGGAGGGACTCCAGGCGGAGTTCATAACTACATAATCGGTTTAAATTACTTACATGAAAGAGTTTGATTGGAAGTTATATTAAAGACATATTCGTATAGTATAGCAAGAGTGTAAATAAATTTAATAGACTGAATATTGTAAATAATATACCTTATGTGATGAAAGAACATTCTACAACATTGTTGTGACAACAGTTCAAATGGTTAGAAACAAGTAAACATTGATAGGAATAAAATGAGTAGAGTTTAGTTGATAAAATAAGATTATTAATTTGGAAGATAGTTGAAATAAAACTCAATGATGTGATAAGTGCAAGAAAAAGAAAAAAAACATATTTAGGTACAGCGAAAGAGTATTTGTAACCAAGGCAAGGAAAGATTAATAACCATCTCCTTTTTTAACACATAAATCAGGCTTTTGGCGCCTGATAGCAACTGCTTCAGCAAACTTCAGAAGACTGGAGTTCGGTTGCTTACTAATCACCTTGAATGATTGTAGGGCATCGACCTGATGTCCTGTATCAAGAAGATGTTTGGTGATTGCACTATTTAGAGCCTTTCTTTCTCTTGTTCTGGGGCTTTTTGGAACATGTTCAAAAAATCTGAGATATGCCCTCCTTTCTGTTCGGCCAATGTAGCTGTTTTGGGAGGTACATGTAAATTTATAAATACAATTGGCGGTAACATGAAAAGGATGCTTATCAACCTTTGATTGAGTTATTGAACATGTTGTTTTATACAGAATTTGGAGTTTGGCCGCCGGATGGGTTCTGGCTAGCGCAGTATTAAGTCTTCTGTTGATTGTGTTAACAACATCATCACCTTTGAAGTTAAGACTTATAGTTATTGGTTTTTTATTGACAGTAATTACTTCAGTATTATTTTCTTTACGCTTTTTATATTTGTCAATAAACTTTTGTAGGTAAAAGTTGTCTCGTTGGCATTTTTCCACTTTCACCAATTCTTCTTCCAGTTTGTCAGTGGTAACTATGGAACACGAACAGAATGACAGTGGTACATATCTTTTCTGCCCTATAAAATAGTGTTTTAACTAATGCCTTCTTGTAGCTCAATGGACAAAAACTATTGAAATTCAGGTAAATGCCATTCCAAGTACTTTTTCGATAAATCGAACGTTAGACTGTCCCGTCTCTCCTACGCTTTATAGCAAAATCAAGAAAGTGGAACATGTCATTCTGTTCGTGTTCCATAGTTACCACTGACAAACTGGAAGAAGAATTGGTGAAAGTGGAAAAATGCCAACGAGACAACTTTTACCTACAAAAGTTTATTGACAAATATAAAAAGCGTAAAGAAAATAATACTGAAGTAATTACTGTCAATAAAAAACCAATAACTATAAGTCTTAACTTCAAAGGTGATGATGTTGCTAACACAATCAACAGAAGACTTAATACTGCGCTAGCCAGAACCCATCCGGCGGCCAAACTCCAAATTCTGTATAAAACAACATGTTCAATAACTCAATCAAAGGTTGATAAGCATCCTTTTCATGTTACCGCCAATTGTATTTATAAATTTACATGTACCTCCCAAAACAGCTACATTGGCCGAACAGAAAGGAGGGCATATCTCAGATTTTTTGAACATGTTCCAAAAAGCCCCAGAACAAGAGAAAGAAAGGCTCTAAATAGTGCAATCACCAAACATCTTCTTGATACAGGACATCAGGTCGATGCCCTACAATCATTCAAGGTGATTAGTAAGCAACCGAACTCCAGTCTTCTGAAGTTTGCTGAAGCAGTTGCTATCAGGCGCCAAAAGCCTGATTTATGTGTTAAAAAAGGAGATGGTTATTAATCTTTCCTTGCCTTGGTTACAAATACTCTTTCGCTGTACCTAAATATGTTTTTTTTCTTTTTCTTGCACTTATCACATCATTGAGTTTTATTTCAACTATCTTCCAAATTAATAATCTTATTTTATCAACTAAACTCTACTCATTTTATTCCTATCAATGTTTACTTGTTTCTAACCATTTGAACTGTTGTCACAACAATGTTGTAGAATGTTCTTTCATCACATAAGGTATATTATTTACAATATTCAGTCTATTAAATTTATTTACACTCTTGCTATACTATACGAATATGTCTTTAATATAACTTCCAATCAAACTCTTTCATGTAAGTCATTTAAACCTATTATATAATTATGACTCTTGAATATCACAGGTTGTAAGCAGCTAACGAGAACCAACGAAATAAAAATGAATTCATGCTATTCTGCTAGAATGTTTGTTCTTGCTCTTTTCAAAATGATAAAGGGAAGTATATGTATGAAACAGTTAAATAAAAGTTTCTTTATAGCAGATAATTCGCTCCCGACCGTTGTTTCTACCTTGATGTGGTGGTCAAGACTGCCTTTCAGGATGAACCAATCGAACTATAATGGCTGGGACAATCGTTCATCAAGGTCCTATCATACCAGACAGGTTGGTTGAAGGACAGTAGGACTAAAAGCAACAAATCCAACGTCTCAAGGAGAAGTCGTACTGCTCACTGCACAGACGTGTTACAACAGTAAAGTGTTTCCTTCAGACAACCAACATAACAGCGATGCTGCCTTCCCACAAGAGGGGGTGGGGCTAGAAAATGTCGACCCTAAAAATGCACACCTCGCCTTATCCCACGGATATCCGTCTCCGAAGGTAAGGTCTCAACAAGTACGGAGCTAACACAAAAAATTACTCATAAAAAGGTCGTGTGTGACCGACCTTAAGCAGTTGTCCCTTGGGCACTGCGGTCAAGCTCTCAGGTCTCTAAGACCACCTTTAATCCAAATTCATTTTCAGGTACCTCCAGAAGAACCCTTTGATGGTGTGGGCAACCGGGAAGTGATAACCGCCTCATACCTCTAACGGCACTCAAGACCACTGTATTCATATTCAACCTCCACTGACTGAGATAATTCGCTCTTTTACAAAACGAAATGAAAATTAACAAGAAGTTAAACTGTAGACTTTTATTTAACGATGCCCACCTTGCTCCAGTATATTTAGTATATAATTAGTGGTGGAATCTAACGTGTGTATTTTCATATTTATTTTATTCAAACACATAAACATTGGTACAAGAAGGCACCAAATAGATATGCACCACATAAATCATTCGATTTATGTGAGGGCTGGGACACTGTCCGGGTGCCCAACTCGAAGCAGATGGTTTTCTTAGGAAGCCACACCCAGAGCCTTTGACCTAAAGGTCTAATCTATAAGACAGTGGAGCGACGTCACATGATGCAGTCCCATGGTAGTTGGTAACTAATAATTGGTTCATACGCCAGTTGTTCCATCAGGATACTGAAGCCCATGTGGACCATTGGTTTCCAATCAAGGTTTTCCAACTTCCCTCTATAGGTCCTTCATATCCACCAACCCGGTTAAAGCACCGGACATTCGCTTTCTTTCCTCTCAATTTCATAAACAATACCCGTGGTGCAAGAAGGCGGTGAGTAGAACTTCCCTGGCAGTGGTTGTATGAACGTGACCATGTGAGAGTATTTGGAGAGGGAGAGCTGACTCTTCTCACTGTCGACCGTACCAGGGCATTTGGGGGCACATTTTCATATAAGCCAACGGTTATCTGGATTCAACAGTTTACTGAATAATTCGTTAGATTTTTGATGAGGAAAGTACTGAGTTCAGTTCCTAGTGCAAATATCAACACTGAGATGCGGAGGCATATTCAAACAGAATGAAATCCACGTTTTGGATTCAGTTGCTAGTTACATATCAAACAATAATACTAACAATTGTTCTATACAAAATTATACGTTTAATACAATATGGAAATCTCAGTAATCCGCTCAAGATTCACGTATTTCGTAGAAATTAATCGGTTGAAATTTCAAAAATCAATAAAGGGAAATTAAAAATTCTCAATAAACTGCTAATGTGGTTTTGACAAAATTTTAATCTCAGTATAGGGTTGTGGAGATTATTAAGTTTTTTGATAAAGATCATGAACTGATCGATGTTCGAGTTGGAATCCCGCAAGCGGAGTCATGAATGCGCATTGCTGAGGAGTCCCACAATAGGACGATTCGGCCTTCCAGTGCTCCCAAGTTTTTCATAGTGGTCTAACATCAATCAGTTTATGGTCTCAATCGAAATTTTAATGTTAAAAATAAACATTTCATATAATTTACAGAAAGATTTAAACGATTTGAATAGTTTCATGAAACAGCTGATTTTATATTTAAACAGATTGATGCCCATTGATCAGTTAGCTTTTCACTGTACTTTTATGTAAGTCAAAAATGTATGTAAAGAGCTTCATTATTTGATAGATAACAAAATAATTCGTAATTACATTTCGCGAAGCAGTTTTATATTTCCATCGTTTAGAAAAATATAAAATATTAGAAGAGCAATCATTATTTATGCTACCTAGAAGACTGTATTTGTTTAACCAAATAAAGCTGGGTAGGTAGGTGTGTATGGTAGTATGGAAAAATAGTTAGCCAGTTGATAAAATTGTGCTTCTTCATTGACTAAACTAATTGAAGATATTTACAATACAATATACCAGCCACTGTCTAAATCAGAGGTGAAATAGTTACTGATATAAGAGTAGGTTTGGTAAAGGCCTGAAGTGACAAACTAAAATATGATACAAACTTATGAGGTCATCAAGTACTAGTTCTGAACCATATCCAGGAGTGTAGACTTCTTAATTGGGAACTATATGAAACAAGCTTACAGTTTTAGTATTATTTCATATTCCTTATTCAATCACCACAATCTCTTACTGACAATATTCTTTATCAACAGGGTGATATTACAGTACAGGTGAAAATCAAGTATATGAATCTGTACCTGATACATGAGTTAATAAAATGAGAAGAAATAATTATTAGTCAGTCGGTAATACAGAATATAGGATCTGGAACGAATGTTTATCAACCCAAGTTGTGAAACATTACAACAAAAGAGGGTGATAGGGAAAATCAACAAGTAGAAGAAGGATGAATAGTAGTGATAATAATATATATTACAATGAGAAGTTGGGAAAAAGAAATCTAAATTAAAGGGAACGAGTAACTGAAACCAAATAATGAGTAGCATGGAAAGGGACAAACCTCAACATTTAGAGGAACACAAAGAACAATTGCCAAACAATGTTTCTGGTCACAGATAACTATTATTACAGGAATCGGAAAAGGGTACCCTGAGATTACTGATATGGTTAAGTTTAGCAGTTATTTGCCTCGTGGTCTGATATTATATCTTCTATGGGTTACTACAATCCATCTTCAAATCAACTCCGCGAACCAGAATTAAGCCTCGAAGTGTGCGGTATGTATGATTGTATAACAAATGTTCTAACCATGTCAGTCGATGTATGTTTAAAGGACCATCGATAGACTTACCATTCTTATCTGAGGCTACAATGCTTAAATTCATGATCACTCAATTAATGGTTCTACCATAAACAAGGTTTAGAAGACATTTATGTTTAAATAGTTAAAACTTGTACATACCTTTCATGTTCATTGATTATGATTTACAACCACATATCAACACAGAATGGACCCTTGTGCAGTGTGCCCTTCTCTTGATGAGAACACACATATATTGCTTGCGCCATAGGTGAGACAAGTCTTTTAAAACAAAGCGAGTTTTTTTAATATTCAGGCAGAGATTTTACCAATCACCCATGTATTATGTAAAGTTGTAAACAAGAAATGTTTTCATTCATAAACAAATCAACAACAACAGAGTAGAATTATAAATATATTGAAAGTAACATAAAATTGGTGCAGATCTTACCATGAAACCGTTTTTAGTTAAATCGATCGCACCAGTGAAAAGATCCGACCATTTTAATGAACCAAATCGTTTATGTATAACTGCGAGGCCACGTACTAGAGACGGGATACCTACTAAACTTGCAGGTTTATTTTTATCTGGTTTATCTCGTTCTGTAGCACTATTACGAACAGGACAAGTGAAGTCAAATAAGTGACTTAATTGTTTATTACGATCACGAACTAGTACAGCGCCACATCCTCCTAAACCTATGGTTAAAAGTTAAATGTAGAATATTTACAATTGAATATTACAGAAAAGATACACTTGACGGCAAAGATATCACTAATAAGAAGTTATTAGTAGAATTACAGAAAATCGATCATTCTAATAGTATAACAATTACGACTTTAATCTTGCCATTACACTGAAAAGAAACGAGGAAATAAGTGAAAGCGATATGAAATATAGCAACTTGAATCGATATACACTTATATCAGGTCTTAAAACAGATGAAGAATGATATTTGTCAGCCGATAACAGTTTGATTCACGAACTTTATTTAAGGGCGCATATCAAGCTTGGAACACGATAAATGAAGTTTCTACTCAATGTATAAGTCACAAGATTATATGCCCTATACATATAACTTCATGCGGTAAGCCTTAGACTCTACCTTGTGTCAGAGGGTTAATCATACCTATATGACTTCTCCAACCAAGAGGACAGTAACATTTGAATGCGATACCCATTGGTTTGAATAATAACCCACCTACCTGAGTTTCAGTAATCAGGAAGGTATCTCTAGACCAAAGACAACAAACAAGCTTTAAAACCTAGTAAAAGGATTTACACTTGGTTCTTAGTGGGGCGATGGGTTAGTGACTGAAGTGCCCAACTCTCTACTATGTTCAAATCCCATATTACCTAGTTTCATTTGAGTAATTAGATAGTATCATCAGTCTTTACACTCAAACTTGTGGCTAGAAGACGAGTACAAAACTTGCACTTTGTAAATACGTTACACTATTATTTTGATTACTACTTAGTAAGTAATTCCTACTAACATCATTCCACTAAGATCGGCACATTATTTCTTATTTTACACAGAAAACATCTTGGGTATAGTTTACATTAAGATATACTTTGTTAGGATCTATAATTTGATAGTTAAATGCAGATTTGAATACCTGGTGTTAAGGTATATGTTTTGTATGAACGCTGGAGATGCTAAGCGATTGACTAAACTGAAGTGGGTAGTATAGCGTCAAAGTATACAAATTAGTGGCTGAAGCTTAGGTACATTAATTATTCAGTTGTCGCTAATTGTGAGGTTCTTTCATTCATTTATGTCACTTAGTAGTGATAGTAATATATGTCATACAGCTTTTATGGGATGAAGTAATAAAAAAAATTAAACACTTCAAAGGAGATTCTTGTTTTCTGTAAGGTGGTTTAAGCTTACACAGGAGACAGGCAACTAGTTACTGATGTAAAGCATACGTAAAATCTTTAAAAAGAACTAACAGAAAATATTCTCGGGAGAAATAGACCAATATTATACTCAGAATAAAAACTTTATTTATGTAGGTAAGATTTCTACGAAACTATTCGCAAGATATAAAATATGCTAAGCATGAAATAAAAAGTTGTTTGAAGATTTTTTATAATAAGAATATCATACTTCTGAAATCAATGTCGAATAACTGTATGATTAATAATTCTACTTCTTATTACTGAGATCTAGTTCTAAGTCATAAACCTATATGAAATAAGATATTGTACACTGTAAATATATTAAGTTTAATACAAGAAAATGGACGGATTCTAGCAAAGATTTAATTCTCGCTTGTATACAACTCCAAGAATGAAATCATCAAAAAGAAATATGTTTTTGGCTAACTAAATACAGTCAGTCAGTCAGTCAGCTACAACGTAGGACCAGGCACATATGTGCATCAGCACAACAAGATGAACACCGGATTCACAGCAGTGGTTAGGTCAGAGGTGGTAATATATAAGAGAAAGATTGCATATAGAGATATAGTACAAGAAGAAAGAATTGGTTCGTAGAAAAAAAAATATGAAGTGATTTTAAGGGAAGACAGGGTGTATACACCGACGCCATTGTGATCGATTCTGAGCCATGTCACCAAGAGTCTCCAACCATTGGTTACGAAAGTCACGCGGACCCCGACGAAGTAGTCTGCATCTACCAACATGGCTCAGACTAGAAGTTAGTGACTTCAAGCACTGATGCCACGTTTTGGTTTGGCCGCCCCTAACTTTCTTCCAACCATTTCCAATACCGGATAGCATTGCACGTCGTGGTAGTCGGTGTTCAGGCATACGTAACACGTGGACCAACCATCTCAGTCGATGAAGATTCATAACCTCATCAACTGATTTACCATCATTCCCTAATACCCTGCGTCTAACCTCACTACTACTTACCCTGTGATCCCAGCAGACGCCAGCAATATTTCTAAGGCATCTGTGGTCAAATACTAGTAGCTTACGAGTGTCTTCTACTCTTAAGGGCCATGTTTCACTGCCGTAAAGTAAAACAGAACGAACTGCCGAGCAGTATACCCGTCCTTTTATTGATAGACGGATATCTCTCCTTCGCCACAGGTGACGTAAGTTGGCAAAAGCCAAACGAGCTTTTCGAATCCGTGCTGAGATTTCGTCAGACACCAACCCATTAGGGCTGATCAGACTTTCAAGATAAGTGAAGTTGTCAACGCGTTCGACTACTTCACTTCCTATCCTTAGTTCAGGTGTTGACGCAGACCAGTCCTGAAGCAACAACATGCATTTAGAGGGAGAGAAGCGCATTCCAAACATTCTGGCATTGTTGCTTAGTGCTACCAAAAGACTCTGCATTTTGTCAGCGTCTTCACCAAACAGGACTATGTCATCTGCGTATTCTAAGTCGATAAGTGGACCTCCTGGTAGAAGATCAATACCCGAGAATTCAGTCGACGAGAATGTTATTTCCATCAGATCTATGATGAAGTTAAACAAAAATGGGGAAAGTGGACAGCCTTGACGGACACCACTTGAGGTTACAAAAGTAGATGACAGTTCGCCATAAGCTCTCACTCGACTAGTAGTGTTCGAGTAAAGAGCCTTCACAAGGTTTATGTACTTCTGTGGTACGCCTTTCAATGACAGACACTGCCACAGAATCTCGCGGTTTACCGAGTCGAATGCTGCTTTTAAGTCGAGAAAGACCACCATTGTCGGACGCCGATAAGTATGCCTGTGTTCTAGAATCTGACGAATGGTGAATATGTGGTCGATGCAGCCACGACCAGGTCTGAAGCCACACACACTCTTTTGTTTCCAGTCTCAATGGAATGATAATATGAACAAAAATACACTGTTCCATAGAAATCCCATAAAATCCTCTTGAAAATCTTAATTGACAAAAGTTTAATCTGCTGAAATTGAAGTAGCATAGGTAGACCATACTATAATAGATTTCTAGCCACATACTGTTTAGAAGCATTGGGTTATTGACTATGTAATAGGTTATGTCGACTAACGTGGAATAACCGAATGGCGACTGCTTACGTAGAAAAACAATTACTTAGACAGAGCTCTCTCTAGAAGGACTGACATTATAAAACTTCAAAATTGATCAAGTAAATAGATTATTTTACTTAATGAATTAACACACAAAAACGTTTACTCAAAAATAAACATAAATAGGACATATAGATAGTAAGGCCTGTTTCTAAAATTTACTGGAAATTTTATGAATTTAGTTAACACTGTATTATATTCTTTTACTGTCTAGTGTTTCGTGGATAATACATTTCACTTGGCTCTAGGCCAATTCGAACAAGGACCGAGAGGGAACTTTTTATATTCCAATACACCAGAACAACAAAAATTCAAGTAATCAAAAGGATTTACATAAAAATCTATCTATTATGACGAGAGTCAGTCACTCAGCTAAAACGTACGATCAGGCACATATATGCATCGATCCGAGTTACCACACCTCATTAACACAACAAGATGAACACCAAATTCATACAAGTAGTTACTTCAATGGTAGTGATATATAAAAGAAAGATTGCATATAAGGACATAGTACGGGAAGAAAGAATTAGTTGGTAGAACGAAAGAAATAAAGCAATTTTAACCTCACGGTCTAAGGAAAGACAAAGAATGTATACACCGGCGCAACTGCGATAGATTCTGATAGAAACGAATAAGTAATAAATAAGATTCAAGTCGTATTTAAAATTCTAGATAGTAAAAGAGATGAGACAAATCAAATCAGTTATTCTGATTCCATAAAACTGATAAAAGATATGAGGTAGGGATTACTGCTAAATGAAACTTACTTGCAACATCAGGGCGAGTTACAGTTAGGCATAACATAACAGATACCATTGCATCAACAGCGTTCCCTTTGTTTTTTCGCATCATATTTAAGCCTATTTGACCACAGAAGTCATCATCAACTGCAACAGCACCTTGAGGTACGACCTTTGTTTACAATCAATTAGTTTAAAGTAGGCATTACCTGAGGCTGTCCAAAAATAATGCTGAAAATTAGAGCTATAGTTATAGCAGTCGATAAGACTATCACAGACAATACAACTATATTTACACCTTCAAGTCGCCACTTTTTATTCGATTCATTTGTGTTTTTTAAAATAATGTCAGTATCTTTATTGACCATAAATTCATTGTCTTCACCAAAAGGTGCTTGACGGGTCTTGGAAATATCCGACTGAGTCAGTTCAATATCAGGATTCTTCTCTTCAGATTTACTCTCCATCGCCAAAACAAATGGGTGCGAGAATTACAATATGTGGACTTTTCTTTCTACTGTAATGGCTATAAGAAGATAGAGTATTTGTTGTTAACACGGTCTAACATAAGACTTAGATATTACTTCATTCACAAACATTGTTTGTTTCAAGTTTGTCCCGGGGAAAATATTTTGAATAAATACAGTTTCGTAAAGCACCGTAACCATATTCCTAACTTGCCTTAGCTGACTTTTATCTGTCTCGGAGGAAGGATTGAGATAACAAAAGAGAAGACGAACTTGCATCAAATCGTAAAAGTCCTGCTCAAGTGAGGCAAACAGAGGACATGGTGTTTTTAAAGCCTAGTCTTACTGATTGAGACCTTAATCTACAAAGCAATAGAGACCTCGAAAAAATCTGCGTGGCAGGATATAATCGATAAAAAGAAGTTATAGACGACCACATTTTATGGGATTTTCGGGCATGTGAATTTCCAACGTAAGATCATGAATTGGTTTGACGTGATTGAAAGGTCACAATGGAGCATATGCATTCACTCTGTCATAAATTAGACTTTGGGTACCAAGACTGTCTTAGACTTTTAGTTTCGTGAAATCATTTATTCCTCTCGAATAACAATATCTACGTCTAATATTTTCTATCACTGGTAATGGTACTACTTTTACCATTCTAGAATTAGTCTTTACAAATTTACCACACTGTGATGCTATGATGAGGTAATTTACACCGATACAAATATATACTATATTTGAGGTAATTACGATTTTCATTACTTAGTCAATAAAACTCTAAAAACTGGTAAGCGTGGCGAGATGAAACAATAGTGTGAAACTTCAATGATTCTTAAAAAATGTTCTTTAAAGAATCGTTTACATAAACTACCTTACAAAAACAATATGTTCAACACGAAAAATCAACCCAAATCAGGTAGAAAAAAGATTTAAATATTTTATAGACATGATGAATTCAGTTTCATCAGATGATATTTAGCAAACGGATAGTCTCCATACAAGTAATGCTTTCTAATCGACATGGTGAGATAAGAGTGGAAAAATAGCTTTGATCGTAATAATTAACCGTCACAAACCACAATGTCCCTTCTAATAAAGAGAGTCCACTCATATATACACTGTGAGCCTGACCAGTATTTTTGGTTAATGCTATCATTCCATATAGTTTTTATCACCAACTGACAAGTTAGAATGCAAAAATGTTAGGGTTCGGTAATAAGAGTTAAAGTGGAGTTTTGAGTTGAGGTTTGCAAACTGAGGGCAAAGTTTCCAATATGAGTCGACGTGAGCAACGATGCAATATCTTGCCAACTTTCTGTTTACAAACTTGAGGAACTTAGGGTTGATATTTTGAGTGAGAGTAAGAAAGGGAGAACATTACCAAGCTTTACTAAACACTCGTGACCACATAGTGAGTGACACTAAGTACTTCGACACACGATCTGCTTCAGAAGCAAGTATGTCAGCATCATCTAAATCTTACGTCACTGTATAACAGATATTCCCATCGATTTTAAACATTTTCGGGACAAATATAGACAATTTTCACCTGGTTGGTCACATACATGTTACTTTTCACTGAAGTGTGAACCTTTCGCAAAATATCTGAAGTGTTATATTAACTCCGATTGGTTAACTTAAGGCTGTTAATATATACTTTTGTCAATGGCCTTCACATACAAAACTCTGAGTAACGTTCAATTTGTAAAACCCTCAGTTGGCATTACTCTAGTGGCATTGGACCATAACCATACAATCTTCAAAGCTGAACACAAGACTACTCAGAAAATAGATATTCAATATTTAACACGGAGAAATACCTAAGAATGGAGAAGGCGCGAACAATGAATTGAATGGACTGGCGTTGAGCGAGTGGCATGGCTCGGCCATGCAGGCGTGGTCTCTGCTAAATGTTACCTTATATCTTCTATTCACATTAAATATATTGTTCTTTCTCTAGCCTAACCTTGTTCTACATCATGTATTGGTAATTGATGCGATACAGTGAGTTGGTGTAGTCGATGGTGTGACTTCCACGTAAGATCTTATAGATTAGGCAGTTATATCATGACAAATCTACAAATTTAGGATTAGGTCTATTATTAGAGCAGTACTAATATCATAGTAGACCATAATTCTACATTGGTGAGCCCAACTAAAGAAACGCAACCTATTATTGTTAATCCTTATTTCCACCTTAACCTTCTCAATCGGTTTTTATTTTTGTAAACCCACTATTCTAATAGTCCTTTGATTAATGGTCACATATATTATCGTAATGTTATATCTATTAGTTCACATAACTTACTAGCTCATTCGATAATAAAAGTTGATCATCTATATCAACTAACTAGCTTTGATGGTTCGTTAACAAGCTTTAATAGCATTTACCTGCTTCAGCGACATAAACTTGTTTAAACATCAAGCTCTAGCAAATATAACCCGTAAATAGCGTAAATATACATTGACTAGCAATGCAATCAAGGACTAAATAGTTATCTGGATCTAATTATCAGTGTTCCTTCACCTAACACCTCATCCTGTTTTAAACTATGCACTATCCTGTAATATCTTTCTTCTGACCCTTGCCTGCCTAATTTCATATTCTCGAGTTCCATTGCCAAACAACAAGGATGACACTTCTACAAAAACATACGGTGAGTTTCAGCTATAAGTTTTCTGCAATCATAAGGTCATTTTTAGATGGTTCGTTCAATGACAACCACACAATTATCTGGATTCATTCGATTGTTCTGATCCAAGCGAGTGGCAAAAACCTCAACAGCATCAAGCATCCTGGAATTAATTGCCATACTGCATGTTTTATTCTGGATGCTTTTGGATCAATACTACTCACGAATGGCGTTATATATGTCGTCCACTGAATAATCTAATTTTCAAAAATAATCAAGGCGAGTTCAACTATTTTACTGGATGATTTTTTTGTACTTAACATGTATATGTTTTTCAGTTGCTTTTGCCATATATTTGTAAGTGTCACTAAGCTAAATGCAGTAACTTCTTATGGAAGGTTTATAACGCATCATATTCCTGCCTGAAGTTTTACAAGCAGTCTTAACTTTAAAATTATTTATCTGGTCATGTTCATTATTTTTAAATTGTCATACACGTCAACAACCTGCTTGTTAACCCATACATACGTTACACTATATCTTCATGTCTTCTAAATTTAGGAATCATCTGAATCGCCTTTAACGTTTATCAATAAACCCATCATAGTCATTGTTGCTAATCGTATTTGGGTTTATGGATTGGTTTATCATATTAGCAGCCTAAAATGCGAACATAGTTTAGATAATAAGTTTAAAAATGTAGGTACTATTAACTGCACTAGTAAAATAACTAAATCCCTGGGTAGCTGTTGGCTAAACAAACGTTTAAAATCAAAACTCCGTAGCCTACTAGAATTAACACTAAACGAGTCTTTCTGAATTAAAATTTACAATTAAATTAAGCGTCTCGGATTCTTTAACGTAAGATCTTATAGATTAGGCAGTTATATCATGACAAATCTACAAATTTAGGATTAGGTCTATTATTAGAGCAGTACTAATATCATAGTAGACCATAATTCTACAATACTCAAATTCCAAACTTTCAAATGGTTCAAATGGTTGTGGACGGAATAGAAGCTTTCGCTTAACATGCTTCCGTGTCTAATAGCAAGGGATCACCAAATCCTCCAGGCAGGAACCTAGATATGTTAGTAATAAAAGGGGAGAAGAAATTAGTAAATCATAGTGTGATACTATCCTTAGTCCTTAAGAATAGATGAAGTTGCCTCTTAAAGGACTCCTGGGAAGTTGCTCGGATTAGCTCTCTCGGCAGTGAATTCCAGCATTCGTCAACTCTTGAGGAGTAGAAGTTGTGTCTACAGTCCGCTCTGCTATGTTATGTCCCCAGTTTTTGAGTGTTACCTCTTAGGTTAGTGATGGGACTAAGCTTAAGTAGGTGCTTGAGAGGATTTCCAGAAGTGTTAAGGATACTATAAGCCATCAGAAGGTCACCTCTAAGACGTCTATACTCTAATGGGTAAAGGTTAAGTGAATGGAGGCGCTCTTCATAAGGTTTAAAGTTGAGTCCTCGAACTGATTTCGTGGCTCGTCCTCTTTAGTTTCTGATCTAAGTAGGTTAAAGATGAATAAACAGACTCTATAATTGTGATCATAAACATTGCTTAAATTAGAATATATTAGAATGGACATAAATTAAAGGGTTCAGGAGTTTTATCCGTAAGGACTTGCCGTTGACAGACCTCGAAAAAAAAGACGAGAAGCCGAAAAATAACCACAACTGAGGTTAGACGCTGGCGAAAAGGTCATAAAAATTGTAAATTTTATGGTTGTAAGGCTTCGACAGAGAATGATGATCCCGAAGCCACTCTGGGTGAAGCACGAAGCCACTTAAATAGGCTTCGGATCTGTTGCACTAATGCCCGAAGCTTTCTCAATAAGCGATCGGAACTAGATGTAGAGATTGGCTCTACAAAATCAGACACAATCGCAGTCACAGAAACCTGGCTGACATAGTCTATTGATAGTATTGAACTTGGTTTCGAGGGTTTTACGTAAGTAAGGACCGACAGAATACAAAAGCGTGAAGGAGGGGGAGTGGCTCTATTCATTAGGCGTGCTATACCATTTGCCATTATCGATAGTGTATCCCATGGGAGTGAGACGTGTGAATTAGTTAGTTACCGCTTGAAATGCAAGGGACACGAGCTGCTGATTGGTTTGGTCTATCGCAGTCCAAGCTGTGAGGTAAATGAAGTCCTGCTAAGCAGTCTCAATACTTGGTCACAAAGTGGTCGATGTCTAATCCTAGAGGACTTTAATGCACCTATGGTAGAATGGGTAAATTTGTGAAACGAATCGTCAGACAATTACTTCGAGCAGGAACTAGTTGATACAGCTATCACATGTGCCCAAGTGCAACATGTGAAAGAAGCGACTAGGTACGATCCGGACACCGAATCATCCTTACCAGATCTGATACTCAATCACTATGTGAATGACGTTGCAAACCTCCATTACATGCCACCATTAGGTAAAAGTGATCACGCAGTTTTAACTTTCGACTTCCACATAACCGCCAGTCACGAGCACGCGTCAGTCCAGTCCAGACCCAACGTCTGGAAAGCAAACATACCAGATATCATGCACTCAGCATCGTTAGTAGATTGGACAATAGACCCAGAGTCCTCAGTTGAAACGGCCTGGGACGCATTTCGAAATTCATACTTAAAAGTTACTACACCCCACATCCCTTGGACTATACCAAAGGGGCCGAGAAACTTCCCACCATGGTTCAGTAGGGAGGTCCGCGTCCTTCTCCGTAAGAGAAGAAAAATGTGGAATAGATTTAGGTTACTGAGGACTGATGAGACAAAATCTCAGTATCGATAACCTAGGAATAAATGTGCCTCGACCCTCCGTAAGTCTAGAAAGTAGTACGAGGAGAAAATTGTTCAGGAATTCATAGGATGTCCTAAACGCTTGTATTCCTATATAAGCCAAAGGACAAAAGAAGAGGAAACATTCCTGCACTATGAGGAGACAGTACTGCTTCATCATTAGTTGAGGACGGCTTTGGTAAGGCTCAAGTGTTCTCAAACCACTTTAGCAATGTATATACCATAGAAGCACGCTTCCCGTCAGCGCACACAAATCCCCCTACACATACACTGTGCAGCCTGACAATTAAAGAACTAAACATCTTTGATCTGCTAAATAAGCTTGACATAGGTAAATCCACGGGGCCCGATGAATAACATCCTAGGCTACTAAAAGAATTATCCAAATTCGTTAAGAACCCTTTAAGTATATGCTTTAATCTATCCGTAACGCAGGGTCATCTACCAAAAGACTGGAAGAACGCCATAGTAAGTCCTGCCTTCAAAACAGGTACGAAACACAAATCTGAGAATTACCGACCCGTTAGTTTAACTAATGCGGTTGTTAAAATCTTAGAAAAGATTATTCGGAAGGAGCTGTTCAGGTATCTCGGTGAAAACCGGATCTTCTTGGAGGAGCAGCACGGTTTCAGAATAGATTATTCATGTCTCACTAATTTATTAGTCGTTCGTGAAAGCTGGTGCGCTCTTAAGGACCAAAAGTTACCTGTAGACGTAGCCTTCATTGATTTCAGCAAAGCTTTTGACAAAGTTCCGCACAACCGGCTGTTATATAAGCTAAGGAATGTCGGAATTGGAGGCAATCTATTGATGTGGATAAAAGAATTCCTAGTTGGGTGCCAACAAAGAGTTTGGGTGAACTAAGTTATCTAGCTGGAAAACTGTGCTTAAAGGAGCGCCCCAGGGCACAGTTTTGGGGCCAGTGCTATTCCTCTTGTATGTAAATGACCTTCCTCGTCTCCTATCATCATCGGTCTTGCTGTATGCTGACGATGTCAAGATATGGAGAACGATAGCTTAGAACTCCAAAATGAACTTGAGATATTATCCGGATGGTTTCAAACCTGGCAGTTGCCGATGAATACTTCCAAGTGTGTTGTAATGCACATCAGTCATCAAGGTACAGATACATACACGATGAATAACACTGAGCTACCTAGTGTCCAGACACATAATGACTTAGGAATCATTGTAAGCCAAGACTTAAAGGCTACTGCACACTGCCATGCAATATCCGAAAAAGGATTTAGAACCTTATGGTCAATACGTAGGTCTTTTAGTCATGTCGACGCTAAAACGTTTTTGACTTTGTATACAGTGTTCGTACGTCCTAAACTCGAGTACTCCATACAAGCGGCTAGCCCCTGCTTAAAAAAGACAGTGAGCTTTTGGAAAAGGTTCAGAGAACGGCAACTTAGCTGATTCCTGGAATAGCGAAGCTTCCATATGAAGTTCGACTGGCCAAGCTGAACCTTCTCCTGTTCTCATATCGTAGAGGTAGGGGCGACTTGGCGTCTGACATGCCCTCATTTTCCTTGTCTTTCAAAACAGAGAATTTCCGAGGACACTCCAAAATGTTCACAAGCCCAGAACAAATTATTTGTCAGTTGACTATCGACTTTCCCATCGAATCATCAACGAGTGGAATCCATTATCTCAGCACGTGGTTGAGGCTCCATCCATCGATTCTTTCAAAAGAAGGTTGAATCAACTGAGAGACCACCATTGCCAAGACTAACACAGGCCATCAAGTCTTCTGTCCTTCCCAAACTGAAACTGAAAAAGTAAATATTTAGATGATGAAGAAAATAAATGGAGTGGTGCAAAACAAAGAACTCAGGATGTGAAAAATCAACAGAATCGTTTACCAAGTAATATCCGGACAAGGTGGGGATAGCTTTGGATCCTTATAACTGCTGCTGTATGTAGGAGACGGGAAGTGATGAGTGATCAGTGCTCAAGGAATCCTCATTCAATCGTTAGTTAAATTGCCTGGTTGTTCAGTCAGTGCATCTATCTTCACAGTAGCAGGTGGATTTGTAGATGCAAAATTAGGGGCCGAAATCAAGTGGCTTTTCTATTTTTTGGGTAGATATTGCTGATCTATTAGAAAATTTCAATGCAATATTAGCTACAAAAAATGTCCTGTTATCTGCATTAATTGTCTTTGTTTGAGTTTGATTCTGTTTCTTTCATATATCAGAAGTATACTTCTGATCTTAGACTCCTGTTATAACAGGAGTCTAAAATCACAATCCTTTTTAAGTGTTCAGAAGAAATCTGCGAGACCCTTTCATGTCTGAATATGACTAATAAATGATTTTACACATCATCAAAATCTATATCTTTATTCTTTTCCACCCCCTTATATTGCTCATTCTTCACTGTTTAACTGCTTAAATATTTCCTTCTACGTAATTTTAATGTTCGTGATCATTATTTTAATTCATATTTCTTCAAGTTTGACCTAATTCATATTTTGAACGACCGACTAGAAACCCTGTTATTTCTGTTATTCCAATCGCTACGAGTACACCTGTCTCCTTAATATCAATTTGTACTGTTTAGCTACTATATGTAGTTATGGAATCTATTTCATTAGGGTCAACGACTGGTGCATTGCCCTAATTAGTTGAATATGTGAACATTATATCACTGTTTGCAGCTCCTCTTATTTCTCTTTGCTTTTACACTGTCATTCATTCCCATCAGTCGAGACAGCCACGTCAGAACTACTTAAAAATGGTGATGATTTTATGCGGATCTTCGAGAGATACCTTAGAATCGTGACCATCAATATCCAAAAGTTTTTCACTTTTTGTTTTTCTTCAAAAAATTTCTCTTTTCTACATTTTGCAGTGGGGTTCGTATTATAACCGTATTTTCCGCACTGACACATTATTCGTTATCAGTACTCTTGTTATCAGTCCATCCATCATCAAATTTCTCGTTAGCAACCACCAGAATACCCACTGCTTCCTGCATCAGTAATGTCATCACCGGAACAGCAAAATATACAAATCCAATGAAGGTTGGGCTTCGAGAATCCCTTGTTTGTGGTGAGACTTAGACGTGCACACGTTCTGTGAGACCGCTTTTTACACTCATCACGTAGCATTCCTTCCTCGGTAGTTATGAAACAATTCGAGTGTTCACATTTATAAGAACAGATTAAAATGGTAAAAAACCCGACAAAAATATATAGGGTAACTACTGGTAGGAGAATCATCTGAAAAGGAGTACCACGAAAGGGATATTGGGAAACTTTTGTACATTAGCTGAAATAATTGAAATTTAAGTAGACCAAGTATGCTTTGGATTCGATAAAATAATCATTGGCATACTTAATTCACAAGTACAAAATCAGTGCCCATTTTTTGGACTATACGCTGAATAATACTGTAAACATTATTGTCCAACTACGTACTTCCAAACCCTCACTCATCGCCTTAAAAGTATTAAATTCCACATCTCTTTGCCTACCAGTTAGTTCCTAACATCTTATTTTGTTCGGAAATCCATACTATATTCTGTGTTATTATACAGTACTGTTTCGATGCACTACTATCTAACAGCTTTAACTGTCTGATGTCCTTGTTCAAATAACTTGATAACTTAGCGTTTGCTAACGGCTTGTGGGACATAGGAGTTAAAAGTAGGACAACTTGAGTCTAACCAACAACTTAAGAAAGCCAGCATCGAAATAGGGGAAAGTAGAGTTATTGAACAGCAAACGTTGATGGTGAGGGCAATGATTTCAATACACCTATGCTTGCAGGACATAACATTTTGATTATCTCCTACTCTTTATGACTGGTGATATCGCAACCATCTAATGAATTACGGATGCTACCTAATTATCTGAGTTGTGACTTGTCCAGACCCAAGCTTACCTGTAGTTTGAATGTACCAAAATAATTTATTCAGATTTTTGAGCATTAAGAGAAAGAAAACCTGCATCACAACAGCCTTGGAGTGTATCCAGATTTTTCTATATTCTGTGGCTGATATTCAGACTGTGAAGATGTCACAGGTATTCGGAGTTTGACAACGCTTTAACCAGTAACACCTTTTAATATGAAGCGTACCCATCAAATGAAATCAAGACAGAAGGTTCAAAGATATATTTGATAGGCTATCAATATATCAAGGGTCGTCTGATCTAATCCGGCTAGCGGTTGCAGGGGATGTTGAGCACGGCGTTCCCACTCGTGATCTGGTGCGGATGCATGACCGAGCGCCTTCAGTTAGGTGAGTCCATTAAAGCTAATGTGGTCAGCATCCAATGTCGAAAACGTACAGAGCCATTTATTTTTGGGATTTATTTACCGCTACAACTGGAATGCGTGTGGAATAAATATACCACTTCAGGGTCGTCAGCAGATAAAAAGATTTTGTCAAATGTAAAGTAATGGCGTATGCTATTTATGTTTATAACAGACAATAAGGATCCAATGACTGAGCAACGGAAGACGCCACTTGTAATATTCTGTGGGTGGAAGACGTGTTGCCTTATTTCTACTACCTGAGATCCAGTTATGCATTTTTTTCTGTTATACAGAATGTTCTCAATTTAAACAGTAATGACGAATGTTGTCCATTATGAAATGCTCCATGAAATTCAAACTACAGAGCGACGACTGGTTTCCCCTCATCCCTATTGTTTTTGACATAATCAAAGTATTTTAGAGACAGAATACGTATGACGTTTTAAAAATAAATCAATGTTGTAAAGATATAATGAATTATTACATATCTAGATAGTTACCAACTACCATCTCAATAATTTTCCCCTTAGTTATGGACAAGATGGAAGCGCGGTTAATCGGGCGATAGTTGTTTGAGTCCAGCCTGGATCCCTTTTTAAAGTATGGGGTTTTCAATTGCCAAGAAAAGCACCTAAATCACAGGACAAACCAAACACTTTTAGTAAACAGTATGTGGATGTCAAAACTACCATGTATAAATAGATAAGCCATTACTTCATCATTGCCACTTACGGAAGAAAGTTCTAATGATGTTCTTAAAAGTCACATGGTAATCGGCATGAATTTCAAGCTTGCTAAAATACATGTGTTGAAACTTCTGATTATACATTCATCCCAATTACGTCTAGAGAATGTCTGTACAAATATGTTGCTAAGACGTCCACGTAGTTCTACTGAGTCTCTTATAAGCTTATTACTAACCTTCCGGACAGCAGGAATATTAGATTAGACACTTTTTCTTATAGAGTAGCCGCTTTAAACTTAGCAGTTTGTAAGTTGGAAACTCTTCATTCAGCTTCTAATTTCTTCGTTTGAAAAAAGTTTCTGATATTGACAATTATTGGCTGGATGTTAAGAATAGCTGCAAAGTCATGTTGAACAACGAAACTTTCTCGCAACTTACTCGGTTTAGATTTAAATGTGACGGAAATCACCAAAGACCATATTCAAAAAGGAACTGTTTTAACAATAGTAATTATGCAAAGCATTTACCAGCAAGTGTAAATTAAAAGGAACTCCTACATCAGAAACCGTTTAATCATAGTATATATCACATCCATTGAAAAATCACAGGCCGTTTAAACTCAGTAGTATACTAAATGAAGTTGTGTTTTTGAAAGTGGCAGTTAGTGGGCGAAATCCCTAATGAAGACGTCAACATCAAAGTTCAAGTAACCCAATGTAGAAAGCTTCAAGCAGGATGAAACATCCCTCCTAAATTTCACCGATAATAACAAACTTTAAAGAAATAATCAGTCATGTTAAAAGAAAATCATTTGAAGCCTTATCAGGAACTTGTAGATCACCTGCGTAGGTGATTGACGGTCTTCGGAAGTTGGACGGGAATGGTGTAACCTCTTAGATTATGCAGAGTTACACCTCACAGTCGATGAGTAAGGCGGATCACCCTTTCATCGTGTCCTGACATTGTGGCTATTTGGTGACAGCACAGAACGAATATAATGACATTAAACAAATGTATCAATAGGATTTGGTACAAGAAATAGAGTGTGACTATCACCTCACGAGTCAGTCGTCTAGAGTTGAGCACCACCGTTATTTACCATTTCAACCTTGCATCTGGCAAACAATCAAAATGAAGCGGAAATTATTATTCACACCACCGTAATCCACACAACTTTCCAGTTAATTCTGAGATAGAAATCATCCCAAAATATCTGCAAAAAGTAATTGAATAGATGAAAACATGACTCAATTTACTGGTTGTGGTACACTTAGATGACTTGATAACGTGGAGTTTATCCACACTCAAGACAGTCCATGGCGTGCGACTGATAGATGTACGTTAGTTTTTCTTAACCTTAACGGGAATAAATAAACTGCTCCATACACAGTGACCTGACTACCACGTGATTTGATTAGAGCTCAAAGGCAATTCACCAGCCCTACATACTCATTTGAGACTCACAACTCATAATCGTGTGATTAGACACATTTATTTTATAAGACCAGTTAATTCATTTGACCTGGTCATGTCTCATCTGACCGACTTAAAAAAAGGCGAGGTCGACATGCCGAGTAATTCTAGACAGACCGCATCTGTACATGATCTAATTCAATACACGATGATCCCAGTTATTATTTTTGTATATGTCCTTGAACTATACCCATTGTATAACAAGTTTACATTACAACGCTCTGTAAAATTTCTGATACGAAAATGGGTTGATAATTCTGAAGACAAACCATGGGAATAAATAAACTAGATTTTGGTCTATTCATTTAATCAAATAATAATTATAATCCAAGAAAGTTAATAAGATACCAACGAAGTGAATAGACACATGCGCACCAACAAGCACATACATCTGCGAAAAAATTATATATATATAAGTGAACAATTATGCCTACGAGAATACGGAAAGTTTGACCAGTAAGATTAACAATGACACACTAAGAAAGCGATCTTGCATAAAAGGTCACAAGGTGATTGTACGGTATCGGGTGTAGTGATTATTGTCTAGCTCGAAGGTATTTTGAGCTCTAGGAATGGGGCTGTGGTGGACCAAAAATATATCAGTTCCAAAAATGATGACAAGGTTGTTACGTCAAAAATTAATGTGCTAATTTACCAAATATAAACTATGCACACGTGGAAAATATACAAAACGTTACTTAATTTGTCAGGAATTGGCGTGTTGGAATTTATTTTGGACTAGTAATCCACAATTATAAGTAGTTAGTACTCTTAACTGTGATTAATAGAATCCAAGATGTATATCCATATAAAGCATGTAATAAGAAATATTACTGTTAGCTGCTAATGTAGGCAGCTAATAGATTAGAGTTTTGTTATCGTAACATTGGGTAATTGGAAACAGGAAACATATACCTGCAGCAGGTATTTGTGAGCGATAATCAATGTTTCATGCGGTGAAGTATTCGAAAGCGGAACCGAAGGTCGAAGTTCATGGTTTTTTAAAACAACAATTTCACATTCAATGATGGTAATTGTACAAACTATGAAGATTAATCAAAGAAATGCAAATAATGGTAGAAACTTATTGCAAAATAATTCTATTCTAACTATCTCCACAGGGTGTACAGATCAGTACGTGTGAACAAGGCTAGGAAGGTGAAGGATATGAACAAAGGTTACTGCTTCTGTGAATTGAAAATATAAGTTCTTTTTTATCGTAGTAGATTATTGGTCTTTTCGAACCTTACAGAGATCGAAATGAACTTTTACTAGTTCCTACACTGTTCTTGGTTATGGTTAAGTATTAAGAATAAGGGTTAGGTGCTTACGGTTAGGTTTTTCATCACAAACTGACATCAGTCATAGTTCAAAAATAGATAAACTTTGCTCAAAAAACTAAGCCGAACTATTTGATTAGTTCAGTCATAAAATGCAATAACACCAAATTAAGGTTATTTCTATGATTAACGCTTTCAGGTTAAAACCTAGGGATAGTGCCAATTCGCCATATTGTGTACAACCTAAGGAAACAAACTTGAGTATTTAATGCAATTAAGTTTCACTTAAAAGCCTAAGAGTCGCGTTCACAATTCAGATTGGTTTCCCTCTATTTTGTACTTTTTCTGGTCACCATGAAATTAATCGGATTAGAAGTACTGGTTTACATGTTTAGCTTTTCAAGTCCGTTCACTCAATAGAAGATTTTGAGGTGGAATGAATAAACGTATTACTATACATGATGTCTCAGAGCTACCTGGCTGGTAAGACGTGTATGAATGGGCCGGCTATTGAGAGTAAATATCTTATCAGATCGCCAACCACATGCCTCAGTCTGAGCCAATCCGGTGACCTATGTGCATGAATTATCAACATTACTATTCGGCTACTGTTAGTAAAACTTCCTACTTAGGTTTATCTTCCCCCACTTATATAGCAGGGTTAGTGAAGCTGTAGAAACTAACTGAATCATATCATTCGACACAGGCGTTGTGGTGAAGGAGAACACAGGTGAGGACAACCGAATTATATCCAGCACAACATATCAGAGTTACTTGATAAAATAGAAAAACCATACTATAATACTTCATTTGTAAAATGTTCAATAATTGTCTCGAACTTCATTGTTTTGCATTTCCATACTAATTGCTTTCTGTTCCCGCTCTTCCCTTCTTGATCTTCCACATCTTCTGCTGCCAGACATTAAATTCCTGACTCGCGTCACGTACTACTTATATCAATATAAGTAGCATGCACCACAGAGTAATTATTGATATCAGTAAATGTGTCAAAATAACTAGATTTCCAGATTAATTACGAAAGACATTCTGGATTATTTTCTGGTAAGTACATTTTCTAGATCCGTTTGCCATAAAATTCAGATTATTCACCTTATAGAAATATGAAGAAATAGAATTGATTTATGTTTCTAAATACTAAAAAAGGGTGAAACTATAATTTATGGACAAACCAATCAGATTTACGATAACAGGTCTTGTATTTTGGCGTGAAATTCATTCACCCATTTGTCTAAATAGCGTTATGGCATTTAGTTGATGTTACTTCGTGATGAAAACCACAAATTTGAATTCTAAACCTTACCATAAACTGTAAATCATGATCCTTATTCTTCACACTGGTTTACAATCCTCATTTAGTCTTAGTAAGTAAGTGGACATTTTCAAGGTCACCTAAGCGTCGCTCAAAAGTCGTCCACAAATCATAGTCTCACCGGAAACACTTGTAGAATGCAATTATAAACGGACCATTAGAAAAATAAATTATGAAAGGAGCCAAAAAAACGTAAATAGTAAAATGTAACGCACTACTGCTTTAGTAGAAAAATCTTTCGTAAACACTTAAAACGTTTTTAAGCATAGTAATTTTGTAGTGAACTTGAACACCAGTGAGTACTAACCGGATGTATTTGAATATAATATTACACAATCTCATAGTAAAACCTGAGAATCATACAGCGAATGCTTCATAAGCAAAATGTCAATCAATTGTCTCAGACTTGAATACTTTTTTGTTTCCACACTAATCATTCGCTGCTCTCGTTCTCTTTTCTTTGATCTTCTCAACCTTCTGCCTCTAGGTATTTCACTTTCAATTGATGACGCATACTACATATATCTGTCGATATCGGTAAGACACACAACAATTTGATCCATTCTAAAAACAAATATCCATAAATTATATTTATTGAAGATCACCAACGTAGATTATTTTTATCGAATGATTTGGGGCCTATTAAAGTTAGACGGAAATGGTTTGATGAACCAGCTAACATCGAAGTCACACCTCGCGGTCAACACCTTATGTGGATTGCCCCATTGACGTATCAAGGTACTATAGATGCTTTAAAGACTGTACAACAGAAAGGACGTTATTCCAAAAATGTATTAGTTAAAGTAGATAAAAGCGAAAGGAAGAGCACCACCGCATGGGCTAGTTCATGGCGTACGATTAACTGATGCACGTTGGTCGTTCTTGACGTTGACAGGGATCGATGGTTGGTTCGATATTCAGTGAAACAACTGCCGGGTGATTTGGCTAGGGCTTAGTGACATTTCATTGGCCCTACAATATACAGCTAATTTCGAGATATTTTACTCAAATTCTGTGATATAATTAATATACATATGAAATATTGTTGATAAGTGTTTCATATTAGGATGCCGACCGTATTATTGTTGATAATACGATGAATAGTTGCTTTGCCTTAAATTCTGACTCTTTGGCAATGCGTATTCATCATGTGGCTTAGAACTCATCTTTTAAAAAAATCAAGATCAATTGTGATTGTATAGTCATCACATTACATCGTGTGTTAATTGAAATTAAAATATAGACCAACAGGTTTCAACTTGTTATATCCCGACAAGAATTATGAATGGTAACTTTTGAGAACTATTTATAGACCAATACTATACATATACTTTTTATTGTGTAGTTGTTAAATAACTAAACTACTCATATTCGTGTCCCCCTTATTATGAGCTTCATTTTGACCTATGAAATATTATTCTACGATTTGTCGTTATTGAGTTATGCCTAGTCTATTAATTACAATCTCCCTCAATCACAGCCACATTTGACTAAATCTTGTACAAGTGTTGTTTCCTATTTTATGGTACAATGTGGTCTGTTTGGTTTGTACATAAACCCAGTATGTTTGAAATACATAGTTTTATATAGGGGAGGCTGAGATTGGTGTTCTGGACTTAACCGACTGGGCTAAACGAAAAGCAGGACTAATCAGGACTCTAGACTGCTCGTACGGGTTTTCTGCTTCATTGGTCCGGTCGATAAGTCACTGTTCTCTCATTGGCGGTGTCATTACGATATATATTAATAGAGATACAAGACCACAAGTTATAATGAACTCCACTCTTTCTAGTGTTGTACTCAACATATGTCTGCAAAAGTTTGGTTTTTACTCATAGCTGTTTGACTAGTGAACACTAGTAAACATTCTTAATAGGTATAAATAGATCGTTCATAGCAACTCAGCTATCGATGAAATGCTTATCATTCATATACTTAATTCCAGCAAGTACTCATTAGGTAGAAAAGTATTTAAAAGACTAAAATCTACTAATTCTATTGAACTGTCTGATATGAGATATGTCGTATGCGTAGACTAACGAGCCATTTCTTCATCAACATAATTTTAAGATAACTCACGAACAAATCTCAAGTGATAAACAGTAAAGTGACAATAATGTTAATAAATATTTATTTAGGAATAAACCTTAAATATACTTAAGATACCTGACATTCCCAATAATGCCCGGTGACAAATGCCATTTGACTGTAGTGTGGCGTCGAGTCACGGTTGACTATGATCACCACTACAGGAAGACTACGTGCCAGTTAACCGATAAGATCCGCTGTAAGCCAAATATCAAAAGGCAGTTGACGGCTGTAGTCGAGATGTATTTGTTGGAGATCTCGTGGTATCGAAAGAATACCAAGATCGTGCGAGGTTACAAGTATGGTTACTGAGCGTAACCGAATTCGTGCAAGGTCACAATCAACGGAAGGAAGAATGTCTTTAGTACAATTAAACAAACAAGTACAGTAAAATAATCACTGGTACAATTGGTTATAATAATAATTGTTTCCATTAAACCAATTGCGTTCTCTTGATAAAAGTAGGTTACTACATGACTTTGATAGTTCAAGACAAAATTATTCATTGCCATTGTTAAGTAACATACTAATGATGTTATGTTTAGTTCATCTTTAAGTACACATTCATGTTAATTACATTGTAGTACTAGAGAAGCTCATCTAAATCATTGTAGATTCTTGGAAAAGCCGATTTATTTATTCTCCTTGAGTGACATTTTGACCTTGTTGATTATTCACTTAATAACCTTGACTGTTTTTATATGAACGCATTTGTGTGCGTATATCTTATTCTACTCATCACATATCTGTATCGTTATTTTGGTCTGACTATAAATATCGATCTATGCTTGATTAAATGGAGCTAGGGGCGGCCAGACAAAAACATGGCACAAATCCATGAAGTCATTGACAAGTGCACTGAGCCATATTGGTAGATGTAGACTACTTAGTTGGGGACCGCGAGATGATAGCAACCGATGGTTAGAGACATTGAATGACATGGCTCAAAACCGTTTGCAATGGTGCAGGTGTATCCACTCTTAATGTTCTCTCAAATTTTAATCTTCTCAATTTTTCATGTCCCTTTTTTTCTCTTTCCAAATTTATTTCACTGGATTATACTCTTTGAATAACATCTTCAAACCCTAATATTTCTGATTACTGTTTATACTCTTATTACCTATACTACTATGGGATTCGAATCGACAATTGTATATCTGTGTTAATGTGGTATGGCAACTCGAACTGATGTACGTACATACGAAGTTCTACGTTGTTACTGACTGACTGACTGACTGAATAAATGGAGTTGTTGGCTCACACAACATCTTTACTGCACATCATTTCTCTTCGCTCTTTTCTCTCCGCTTCATTCCTCTGATTATCTTTTCAAATCAATAGAGTCCATGATATATACATATTCAAAAATCCATTCTCATATTTGACTTATTTCAATTCTTTTCTCCATTAACCCAATTTAAGTCGATAATCTTATACAAGAACTGACGATATGTATACATTTCAATAATGATCTAAATGGAGTAAGTAAAGAGTCCATCGATAACATCATTCAATTTAATTGATGCCACAATGAAGTACCCTATTAAAATCTTTAAATTTCCGAAATATTGTAAACTGATCAGTTGATTTCTCTTGTATAACATGTTCAAACATATACCATTTGGATTGTTATATTCAATGAGCAAGTCATTAAATGATCACTTTTCTATTGCTTCTTTTGTATACTGATGAGCAAAGAAGAAAGAATTATCTCTTTTTCTATATGAATTTAGTTTTCCTCTTCAAAATCAAAGTACTTAGAGAAGAGAGAAAAAAAATGAATCAATTTCGCGCCGAAATTCAGTATCTCTTATTGTAAATCTGATTGGTTTGTCCATAAATTATAGTTTTGCCTTCTTTCTTCATTTTTATTGCATTTCATATACTCTGTAGACTTTTATAAGGCATCATAATTCTTTTTAAATGAAAGATCTTCTAACATCCAGGGCAGAGTTCAAATGGTTTGAATTATTTTTTTTCTTGTTAGCGTTTTTTACCGGGTTAATTTCCTACGGGATGGCATTGTTAACCTCATGCCCAACCCGCCCCCTCATTTATCTAGTTTTGGGATCAGCAGTAAACTCAGGGGGGGGGCACCAGGTGGAGTTAGACTTTTATAAGAGTTTATTATTATTATTACTATAAATAGAATCATTTCTTAATGAGTTGGTTACTAGTGATCACGTATCAATGATAATCTGAATAGATAGATTCACTATGGTGGAGAAGATTTGTAGCTCAGGTGGATGATTTTGATGGAGTTTTGTTCTCTGAGCTGGATGGTTTGGTCGTGGAGCTTTCATCGTTCTTCTGAACGACATCATCAGCACAAACTTCAGATTGAACAATGATAAATTTAAGGTCAACAAGAACCAATCAACATCGAGGTGCACAGAACAAGCTGTGAAACACATAAGGAGAAAATCGAACACTTCACTTCTATCTGAAGTTTGTGCCGATGATGTCGTTCAGAAGAACGATGAAAGCTCCACGACCAAACCATCCAGCTCAGAGAACAAAACTCCATCAAAATAGATACACTATCATAGAAACTGAATTACTTAAGTTCTATGTATGTGAATTCACTGATTAATGTACATTGGTTTGTTTGTTTGTTTGTTTATTTTATTTTTATTAAATAAACCTAATTAAAAGTAAACTATTTAATCCATTTAAATAATACTCAATACATGAATAGTAATATCGTTAATTATTAGTAGTAATAATAATCATTAGTTACATTTCATTGATGATAATGAATGAAATGTAACTGATAATGAGGTTTAAACTAACGTTTAATGCCCTTCGATTAAGTAGGTTTTCTTAATAAATACATTGAAAAGAAATGAAAAAGATACATCCATTTATACATTTCATTGAATAATTGCAGTATGTACTACTACTACTACTACTACTACTACTACTACTACTACTACTACTACTACTACTACTACTACTACTACTACTACTACTACTACTACTACTACTACTACTACTACTACTACTACTACTACTACTACTACTACTACTACTACTACTACTACTACTACTACTACTACTACTACTACTACTACTACTACTACTACCAACACTACTACTACTACTACTACTACTACTACTACTACTACTACTACTACTACTACCAACACTACTACTACTACTACTACTACTACTACTACTACTACTACTACTACTACTACTACTACTACTACTACTACTACCAACACTACTACTACTACTACCAACACTACTACTACTACTACCAACACTACTACTACTACTACTACTACTACTACTACTACTACCAACACTACTACTACTACTACCAACACTACTACTACTACTACTACTACTACTACTACTACTACTACTACTACTACCAACACTACTACTACTACTACCAACACTACTACTACTACTACTACTACTACTACTACTACTACGACTACTACGACTACTACGACTACTACGACTACGACTACGACTACGACTAAGACTAAGACTATGACTACGACTAAGACTACGACTACGACTACGACTAAGACTACGACTACGACTAAGACTAAGACTACGACTACGACTACGACTAAGACTACGACTAAGACTACGACTACGACTACGACTACGACTAAGACTACGACTACGACTAAGACTACGACTACGACTAAGACTACGACTACGACTACGACTAAGACTACGATTACGACTAAGACTAAGACTACGACTACGACTAAGACTAAGACTACGACCACTATTACTATTACTATATGCTACTTAAGTAATCTATAGTTTATTTTCTAAAAATTAGTTACATTTTAAAAAAAAATCTTTTTTATATCTGTGAGAAAATACTATGCTGATTGAATATGCCTAACTATGCTTAATTGAGTAATCTTAAACATTAGATATATTTCGTGAATATTACTATGGGTTTCTGCCCCTAAATGCCTTGGTATGACCAAGTGTGGGGAGAGTTAACTCTCTCTTACTTTCTCGAAATGGCCTCACATGACCATGAGTATACATCCACCAACAGGGAATTTTCACTTCCTTCCTTCTCGCACCACGGGTGTTGTTTACGATATTGAGAGGACGGAGAGCGAATGTACTACACTTTACCCAGGTTGGTGGATATGGAGGATCCATTTAGGGGAGTTGGGAAACCCTCATTTCAAACTAATGTTGTACATGGACTTGAGGATCCTTGGGGAACAAATGGCGTATGAACCAATTATTAGTCGCCGTCTACCATAAGACTGCATCACTTGACGTTGCGTCATTGCCTCGACCTAAAGGTCGAGGGCTCCGCGTGTAGCCCCCTAAGAAAAACACCTATTTCGATCTGGGCACCGGGGAAGTATCACAGCTCACACACAAACCAAGTGATTTGTGTGGAGCATATGTACTCGGTGCTCCTTTAAATTAATATTTATCTGTTCATATAATAATGACACGGGCTTCTATTATGTACATAACTTTGGTTAAAAGATGAAACTGAATGAATGAAAGGTTTTTCAAATTGTAGTTAAACATGATGCATTTTATTTTAAGGAATTGTTTTCTGTAAATTTATCTTCAAACATTGTTCCTGTTTATTTTTCTCAATAGAAAGTCTTTAAAACAATTTATTATGATACCTTGATATAGTGAGTAATAGATGACCCCAACAATCATGCGTAAACGTTCCCAGCTAGTTGGTAGAGCTTTGAATTTCTGCGAGAGTTACAGTTTCTTCAGTACTACTGATATATTTTACTAACTATAACATACTTTATGTACAGTAGTACTAATCATCTAACAGAATGTGTGTCGTATTGTTCAGTGAATGAAA
Source organism: Schistosoma bovis (assembly GCA_944470425.2). NCBI lineage: Eukaryota > Metazoa > Platyhelminthes > Trematoda > Strigeidida > Schistosomatidae > Schistosoma > Schistosoma bovis. Next base: position 44,398,073 of record OX103956.1, on the reverse strand, counting down.
GATTCGTGTAAAATAACAAATATTACGAAAATATGACATAAAATCTCGACCAGTTGAACATAACTAGTGTTTTGATTGAGATCATAGATCGATTAATGTTAGATCACCATTGATATCTTAGAGTCACTGGACAGCCGTTTCGTCCAAGTATGAGATTCCTCAGCAATGCGCATTCATGAGTTCTAGTGAGAATCCATGACCAGTGAGGCTAATCCATGTCAGGTGTCTACCTCATTACAGTGGAAGATGGTGGCACGATTTCATGGATTGGTTAAAGTTAGACATTAACGCCATTGAATGTCAGGCTCAGTAGTCTAGAGGTTAAGCGTTCGCGTCCGAGACCAATAGATCCTGGGTTCGAATCCCGGCGAGCGTGATCGTAGATGCGCACTACTGAAGAGTTCCATACCAGGATGAAACGGCCATCCAGTACTTTTAGGTTTTTGATGATGATCTAACTTGAATTGACTGATGAATTCAACTATAAAATGACTACAATCTCCATAAAAACCCCTTTCTAAAAATCTACTTTACTTAGTCAATGAATAGTTATAGAAATTAAATGTTGAATAATCAGTCTACCTAATCACTTTTCTAAAAAAACAAACAAAACAAACAAACATGTGTAGGCAGGTTGTTCAAGCTGCCTGTATTATAATACACTTGAGAAATTGTAACCATTACATAATAGTATTATCCGGTATACTGTTACTAAGCAGGAAGTTAATGCTATAAAATATTAAACTATTGAATTATAATTTATTCCCTAGAGATTTATATCGTTTCTATAAAGTTAAATGATTCTGATTTCTATACTATCAGAAAAAAAAATGTTGAGAGTATATACTACTTAAAGTAAATAGTAGTACTGAAATAGGTTTATAGTTTGTTTAGTTTTTTTTTCGTTTTCTCTCTCCCTTGTATTTTAAACAATAGTTAAACTTGATACTTAAATTTTATTATTGTTATCTAGTGAGGAAACTAGAGAGAAAAAAACTACCCCAGTAACTATATATGTATTTTTAGGGTTTTTCAAATGACTTAGTAACTAGTTTCTTTGTTTGTTTGCTTGAAATATTTTATAATTAAGATGTATTTTCTAAAAAAAAATAACAAACAAAAGAACAGTATTATTGAATAGTTGCTATGTTTATTGTATCTTATGTATGTATTTAGGTGATTTGTACTGTACTGTAGTGAACGAGAATATAAGTGGGATCAACTGAATAGGATGCGTACTGCTGAAGAGGCACATACTAGGACGAAACTGCCGTCCAATTCTTCCATTTTTTCCATTGTGACTAATGGGCTCATCTATTAAATCATTATAATATTCAAAAAGACCCCTTTCTGTTTACGATCGAATGTATCCTAAGCACAAAATTACAGAATCACTTAGTAACATCTGAGAACTATATAGTAAATACTTTATTAGCAAAATGTCAATCAATTGTCTCAGACTTCATTGTTTTTGTCGTTTCCAAGCAAATCATTCTCTGTTTTCATTCTCTTCTCTTCGATCTTTTTAATCTTCTACCTCTAGACATTTCACTTTCACTTGATGATACATACTACTTATATCTGTCGAAATCATCAGTAGTACACATCTCACTACTAATCTAATTTTAGTCATTATTATTAGGTCAGTTCAAATTCTATTAAATGATTGATCACTAATTGGTTAGTTACTTCTGAAGTAATTCACTAGGACTTTTATGTTTTACCGAGGCGCTCAACCTTCAAATCACTGAGGATCTTTAAGCTTTTAAAATTGAAAGTTCTGAATTTAGTTTCTGGTTTCGTCATAGAAGTGTGCTGCTGAGAAATAGTTCACTTGCATAAAACATCTGTTTAAGCTTTCTTGGCTCTTGATGTCTGTCTAACAAGGGTTGTTCAGTGATCTACCATTTAAAAATCCAATAGCCTTGGTAACATCTGTACTAGAAAAAAAAAACAATGTAACTACAATAGTGTGACGATTACTGAAAATCATTTACAAAATATGGACGATCTGTTTATTTGCTGTTGTAGACTTTTTCATCTAAAAGATAATCTCTGTTAGGGACTGATATTATTCAGAGAACATTAAGAAGCAGCGGAGAAATGTGATTTTTCGGCTGAAGACTCTTCCTCATACTTGGAGCTTCTTTCTCATTACTGAAAAATTCTATAATATTAAATGGAGTGTGACATGATACCGAGTCACTTGTACTAATGATCAGAATGAAACTTTATTGATCGAACTCAATCAACCCTGAAAATGAATTACCAATCATTATGTAATTACACATTAATAAACTAATTTATTTATATTCCCTTGGTGTTGTTTATATGCAGCTTCCCATAATTGTTTAGGACTACAATTGATCAGTCTGTTGTTGACATATGTGCATACTGTGCGCATTGCTTTAATATGGCCTTAAGTCACAAGCTTTATAAGCAGAGATGGGTAGTGGATAGCAGTGGAATCCAGTTTGACGCACGTTTCGTCCTATTTGGAACTTGTCACCTGCATGTACCTCCACCTCAGAGTTGATGCCCAGTCCAGGACTCCAACCCAGTACCGTTCATTTCAAACGCCATCATGTTATTCACTTAGCAACTGAGTCTTGATAGCCACTAGTTTGTGTAATACAGTGAACGAACATCAACTTTAAGATGCAGGTACATCCAACTGACAAGTTCCAAATAGGACATAACGCACATCCTAGATTTCACTTCTAGTCACTATCTAGCTTTGCTTATAAATTATTTATAAAAAAAACATAGAAGATAATAAGGTTAGTTTGAAGTGAATCATGTATTTAATAAATACAAATATAAATGGAGACAGTATAAATGAAGTTAAACTGGCGCCAAGTTGAGTATAGTAATAATGACTATAAAAATGATAATAAATAGATTAGAAAATGAAGTACTAATGTAAAGTAGATCTTAAATGAGATAAACTGTGATTTAACTAATGAAGCGCTAAATTAACATTAGAAACTAACAATAGTCCTTAATTAGTCAAGTTTATAATGATGAGAACAAACCCCCCCCCGGTAAATTCTAAGATGCTGGAGAAGATTTTTAGTGGGGCTCCTTATTTTGTCGCCATTTTAGATCGAACGATTTTGTCGAAAGTGCTCTTCACTTTAGTGGCCCGTGGATCTGACTCCAAGGAGATCGTAATGATGATTGTTGTTGAAATATATATGTCGCCTATCCCTCGTGTATAATCATCGACTTTAATCGCGTTAGTCAATAACGGATTTAGATAAGTCAACTAACGAGAATGGACTTTTGAATACGTATACTTTGTATATGAAGCGAATGGAATAGAGAGAAGAGAAACGACGAGCAGTGGAGATGGAGGGTAAGCCAACTCCCCTTTAACCAAGCATTAACCAATATTTATAGTTACACAAAAATAGGTTGCAGACATGTGTTGAGTAATGGGATAAGAAGGGTACACACACCTACGCGCTCATATAAAAACAGTCAAGATTGATAGGCGAACAATTAACAAGGTCAGAATGTGACTCAAGTAGAATGAATAGAATGGAATGTCCGAATGCTAGAATAAGGTATATTGGCTTAACATAATAACAAACACTACAGATTTGTCGCTCAGATGAATGACTTTGATGGAGTTCTTCAGGTAGATGATAATGTTGAGATGAATGATGAGAGCTTCACGAACAAACCATTCAGCTCAGAGAATAAAACACTATCAAAAAATGGCAAATGTTTAGGCTAAGACTTTTAATTTGATACGTCAGTGTTATGTACTTTGTTCTGTCTACCCACTTATGGTGCTGAGGATAACTTGTCTAATTTAGATTAAGATCTTGGCGCGATAGGCTGGCCGACCTAACCTCGAGGCCAGTACGCGTGAGTTCGAAGTGGGGTAGAGGGAGAACTATTCTATCACCTGATTGGCTGGCAAGCACGCGAATGAGGGAAGACAAGACAACTGGAACACTACGCGATCCATTCCCGATATCCTGATTTCAGTTCAGTTCAGTGTAAAAAGGTACATGAATAAATAAGTGAATATCCCGACCACAACGTACAAAAATCTGGAAAAAATACAATTATGTCCAAAGCTGGGAATGACAGTAGAAAATAAGATGCAAAATATTATGTTTAAATTACAATAGTTTCGGAACAAAATAGGGTATGGCAGTGAATGTTACATAGAACGAAAGCTCATGTTATGTAGAATGAAATAGGGACAAAAATAAATGTCAGTGTTTCACAAGCTTTGAATAAAATGAAATAACTTCCCAAGAAAATAGCTTTCGTAACTTGTCAGGGCTTCTTGTTTTTCTGTTCACAACAGTTAGTTTACAATTAATGTAAGTATTTTCATTATAGACTAATAACCGATAGTGATCAACTGAAAATCATAGAGATTTAGATGGTTGTTACATATTAGGTTGTGACCTTTCCTTATTGTTCAGTTACCGGATTGGGAATCCAATGCTTACCGTAAACAATGATCTAATTATTTCGATTCTAGTAGATTAATTATCAAGTTTTAGTTATGAAATGGAAACTTATCACTTAACTCCTGATTTTCTCTATGGTTCTACATGTTACGAATTCACCGTTGTGACGACAGTTCATGGGTGAACTCGAGGAAGTTCTAAGAAGATCAGAAAAAAGTCGAAGATATTTCATCCAATCAGCTTTTGGAAGAATATTTCAGAACCACTAGATGTAGCTTCCTTATTGGACAAATGCTAATAACTCCCAGTGTGCGGATTGGATAACTATAATGATGATTTTATTTCCACTAAAAACTATAAATACCTGACAATTTTGTACCATAATTGACATTGTTTGGAATGACGTCTCTTTTACTTGTCTTCGCATTTGGATATGGAAGAGTTCTAGCGTTTAAGTGATCAAGTTGTACGCGGTATATCAAGAATCTAAGCTTTAGATATAACAACGGTAGTTATCATCAAGTATCCACTCAAGTAATAAGTTTCTCTTAGACGTATAACTGACTTTTTATAAAGTCCTCTGAGTTGAAAAAAGTACGAAATTATCAACTGAATATAACGATTGTTGTTGTTGTTGTTTGAACATCAAATCGCATTTAGATTCTCTGTCGTTTTGTATTGAAAGTTCAGAGGAATCCCCATTAAGTAAGTATTGATTTTATCAAGAACACTAATGAAAACTCTGTAGTTAGACCATCATGACTAAAATTAAATATTTACAGTTTATTCACAACTGTAATTGATATATATGTTGTAGAATATTACTAATGTAACAACCAATGAAACAAGATTTACTAATCATTAAACATAACATTCAGATATTATTAGCACAACAATTCAGTTTGGCAGAGAACAAACTAGCTTCTAGTTAAAAAGGAAATTAGGAACAAAATCTGAAGGTGGATAGGTTATACTTTTTGATGGAGTTTTGTTCTCTGATCTAGATGGTTTGGTCGTGGAGCTTTTATCTGAAGTCATTCAGGAGAATGATGAAAGTTCCATGACCAAACCATCTAGATCAGAGAACAAAACTCCATTAAAATCATCCATCTGAGCTACAAATCTTCTCCACCAACTCATAGATTATACTTTAGGGAAGTCATTAAACTACAATATAAGGTGAGCCTTAACTTGAATTCGTCAAGGGAAAAGGTAAAGAGACAGACCGAGAAAAAAAACAATGTGTAGGAAATCGGAGGCAGACATCAAAAGAATGAATAGTATTTGAGAATAATTAGAGTATAAAGAAGCTAACGACAGAGTTTTCATTATTATTCTTGATAAAATCAATGCTTACTTAGTGGGAATTCCTCTAAACTATTGATATAAAACGATAAAGAATCTAAATATGATTTAATGTTCAAACAACAACAACGATCGTTATATTCAGTTGATAATTTCGTACTTTTCTCAACTCTGAGGACTTTGTGAAAACTCCGCCTGGAGCTCCTCTGAGGATACTGTCGGTCCTAATCCCGAATAAAGGAGGAGGATTGGGTATGAGGTTAGCGACCTCATCCCGTAGAAAACTAACTCGCTAAAAAACGCTAACCAGAAAAAAGTAAGCTCTGTGCCTAGGAGAAACCTATTACTTGAACGTGTACTTTATGAGAACTAAGGTGAACTGATCATTGATACGTTAGGATTCACTGTATCATAGATATATGTCATTAACTTAGAACTTCAGAATCCGTTAAACCATAGACTGACAAATGAATATATATGAGATATATGTATGTAAGATATTTAATTCACTTAAAAAAGCAAATTTATGACATAAGACTTTGTAATTTCAGTCTTTTTGATATGGAATTGGTTTATAAGCTGAGATAATGGTGGCTAGCAGTGGAATTCAGGACGCGCGTTTTGTCCTATTTGGGACTCGTCAGCTAAGTGTACCCAGAGTTGATATTTGCTCAAGGACTCGAACCCAGTACCGTTCGCTTCAAAAGTTATTGCATTATGCACTTGGTTATAAAGCCCAGATAACCAGTAGGTTGTGCAATCGGATGAAGTTTTAAATTCACTTGAGGCATCAAATACATATGCGCCACACAAGTCACTTGATATGTGTATGGGTTGTAATACTGTTCGGTTGTCCAAACCGAAGCATGTGGATCTCTTAGGGGGCCACAAACCGAACCCTTGATCTAAAGGTCTAATCCAAAATAAAGTGGAGCGACGTCCCATGTTAGCTGTTAACCAGGAATGGATTCATACGCCATTTTTTCTCTCAGGATACTGGAGCCCATATGAACCACTGACTTCGAATTAGGGTTTCGCAACACCCCTAAATGGATCCTTCTTGTCCACCAACCTGGTCAAAACATCGAACACTCACTTTTCGTCTTCTTGATTTCGTTGACAATACCCTTGCCACAAGAAGACAATGAGTAGGACTTCCCTGACAATGGTTGTATGCACGTTGTTATGTAAGAACATTTAGAGAGAGAGAGAGAGGACTTTCCACACTTTCGGCAATACTAGGACATTTGGAGGTCTAGTTTTAAACTATACAAATGATTCTTCATTGATTCATACTTATATTTAAAGGGATATTCATTTAATTCTAAGCTTTATTTGCTCTTTTCATTCATTCTCTTTCAATGGATTACATATGTATGATTGTTAGTTAGTAAAATTGTCATTAGTCTATGATCTAATCATGAAAATAATAATAGTTTGTTTATTTTATTTTGATTCCATCATCTCTTTGTAATAACATTAATGGTTACCATTACGGTTTGAGCAAATGACCTTATTTAATCATTAGTCTAATGAAAAAAAATAATTGTTATTCAATTAACGAGTCATAAATGGATGGTAATTAAAAATAAAATCATATGTAAATGATGAAATGTAACATATATATACGCCTCCGAATGCCCTGCTATGGCCGAGGGTGGGGAGAATTCGCGCTCTCTCTCTATCTCTATCTCTCTGTGTGTGTGTGTCGAAATGCTCTCACATGGCAACGTGCATACAACCACTGTCAGGGAAGTCCTACTCATTGCCTTCTTGTGGCAAGGGTATTGTCAACGAAATCAAGAAGACAAAAAGTGAGTGTTCGATACTTTAACCGGGTGGTCGGACATGAAAGATCCATCTATGGGAGCTAGAAAACCCTGATTCGAAGACGGTGGTTCATATGGGCTTCAGCATCCTTAGAGAACAAATGATGTATGAACCAGTTGTTGGTCACCGGTTACCATGGGACTTCGTCTCCTGAAGATGCTGCACTGCCTTATAGATCAAACATCTAGGTGGAAGGTTCCAGGTGTGGCCCGAGAAGAAAACCACCTTATTCGGTTTGAGCAGCCGAGCAGTATCTCAGCCCTCATATAAACCGAATGATTTATGTGGCGCATATCTATTTGGTACCTCCTTGTACCAATGTTTAGACTACTATTAAACAAAATATAAGTAGTATTCCAAATAATTCTATTCTTTTATCTAAATAAGGAAATTCACTTTATAATATTTATTCATTAAGTTCATTCATTGAGAATAACTTTGATTTATTTGAAACTATTGATAAATGAGTGGTGACGGCAGTCATGTTTGTTTATTTCTTCGTGCTTATCATATTCTATCAAGTGATTAATAATATAATCACAATTTTGTGTAACTTATCAACTTACTTATTTACTTACACCTATTACACCTCATGGAGGAGTATAAGTCACTTACAACAATTTCCTATCCAACTCTGTCCTGAGTGATCCTTTCCGGTTGTAGCCAATCGCTATTCATTCTTTTGATATCTGTTCTTTGTTCATCCGCTTTTTCGTTTACCTTCAGGATTCCAGGCAAGCGCTTGCCTCATGATCCTGTTTGGTAATTTCTACAATGTATATCCTATCCAATTCCAACATATTTTCCTAATATTCTCTCCAAAAGGAAACTGCTTAGTCCTCTCCCACACTAGACTGTTACTGACAGTATCAGACCAACGAACACTGAATATCTCGCGTAGATAGTTGTTTATAAATACTTGTACCTTTTCGATGATGGTTGTAGTAGTTCTTCACGTTTCAGCTTCGTACAGTAGAACTGTCTTGATGTTCATACTAAAGATTGTGATTTTGATATTGTTTGACAGACAGTTGTTTTGAGTTCCGTATGTTCTTTAATTGTTGGAATGCGGCTTTTGCTTTGCTAATCCTCACCTTTATGTTTGCGTCCGATCCTCCTTGTTCATCGATGGTGCTTCTCAGGTACTTGAAAGATTCCACCTCTTCCAGAGTTTCTCCTTTAAGTGTGATTGGGTTACTAATTAGTCACTATTTGCAATATGGCAGATATAAATATAGCTATCCATACTACCGTCAGTTTAAACATATCAAAATCAATCACATTTATGCAAATACATTCATTGCTCATCGCATCTGTACATCTTGACTTTTTATACTCCTCTTGTATTCCTCTTATTCTTTATTTCGAAGTGTATACAAAATATTTTAGTCTTTCGTATTATCAGTAATACTACTATTATTATTTCAACTCGTTTACTGCTCATCTTCTTCTATGATCTTGGCGTGTTGATATGATGTAGTCACATCGAAGGATGTAGATGTATTATATTCTGTATTTTGATTGTGATCAACTGATCAATAGTTATGTTATGTGACATAGTTTAGAAGTATTAATTCAAACCATTTTATTCGTAGCTTAAAATGAGATAATTCATCTTATGTTTGATGTCATTATGGGGTTGTAAAGAGTATGATGATTTTTTTTTATTGAGATCATGAACCGAGTGATTTTAAACCATCATCGATAACCTGGAAGCACCGGACGGCCGTTTCGTCCCATTGTGGGACTCCTCAGCATTGCGCATCCACGATCGCACTTCGCAAGATTCGAACCTAGGTTCTGTCAGTCTCGCGCGTAAGTGCCTCACCAAAACTGGGAATTAGAGTAGAAAATAGAATACAAAAATTACATTTAAATTACGATAGCTTTAGTACAGAATAGGTTATGACAGTGAATCATACATCAAACGGAAGCTTATGCTCTGTAGAATAGACTAGCGACACAAATAAATGTTACCTGTATTTACAAGCTTTGAATTAAGATGAAATAACTTCCCCAAAAACTATTTTCCGCAGTTTGCTAAGGTTTCTTGTCTCTCTGTTCACTTCAATTTATTTCATAATTTTATAAACTTCTATTCATTTAATTATCATTAAAGGTTTACAATTGAATATCTAATAGTAAAATAACTCTGTTCACATGATATGGTTATCAACTGGGATTTCTTTTTCATTATTCATAAACTAATCCACTGATATCATCTGTCGGTTAACTAATTTGACATATACATATACAATATATAATATGCCATTTAAGCTTATCAAAAAATATACAACTTCCCCCGTCACCCCCCTTCCCTTTCAAAAAAATAGCACAGCAACTAATGCATTACATTTTTTTGAAAAAAAATAGTATACTAGGACAAAACAGTAGTTCGATGCTTCCACAAAACCCCCCTTCTGATAATAAAAGTATATAGTATTGAGATCTAATGTAAAATTACATAACATTCATCAAACAAACGTATCAAGTACATTACATGTTGTTTTTTCTTAGTTTTTTTTTCCAAAACTAATACATGTTTGAAGTAGACATGATGTACTGTGTATTATCATTGATATATTTTATACAAGAAACTAAATAGCTCAATGTTCATTAATTCAGTAAATAAGTAGTATATGTAACACCAGTCAAAAGTGGAATACCCGGCAATAATAGATTATGAAGATCGAAATGATGCGAATGGGAACAGCGAGTAATTTTTGTGGTAATGAAGGAACAATGAAGTTTGAGACAACTGATAAAGAATTACAATAAAATTGGTTATCTCCACCTGTGTTCTTGTTCATTACAGTACAATATTACACTAAGGTTCTAACATTCATCCATATTACAATTAATCAAACATGGTATTCCATATCGCTAGCGAAAATTTCCTATAAGGCCAGGTGGTATCACTATAAAAGGTTTGAATAATTTTTTCTCGTTAGCGTATTTTTAGAGAGTTAGCTTTCTACGGGATGGGGTCGCTAACTTCATACGCAACCTTCCTCCTTTATCCGGGCTTGGAACCGGCAGTAGCTCCTGGAGGGACTCCAGGCGGAGTTGGAGAACGCTGGTCGGTGGCCTATGCTCCATTAGGATTAACAGGCGTAAATGAGTAAGTAAGTCAGATATCACTATGCTATTACCCATTAGATACTAAATTCATGAATTCCAGTGGATTCATCTGTCTTTTGCCTTCAGAGAGTAGATAAGGAGGAAAATAGATCAATAAAATCTCGTGTCTTGGTTTGAGATTTCTAGTAATTCACATGGTAAGAGGTTATAAGCCTTTCATAGTGTGGTGTATGTTATTTATGTCGACATGAGTAGTATATAACGCTAGTCAGGAATATAATGTCTGGCAGTAGAAGATTGAGAAGATCAAGAAGAGAAAAAGAAGAACAGAAAGTAATTGGTATGGAAAAGAAGGAATAGCCAAGTTTGAGACATTTCATGAACATTTTGCGAATTATGTATTAGAGTATGGTTTTTCTATTTTATCAAGGAACTCTGTAATTTTGTACTGAATATAATTCGGTTGTCCTCACCTGTGTTCTCCTTCACTACAATAGTATATTTCGAGTAAATGCAATTTGAATTCATTATTATTCAGTTCAAATATATCTAAAATGGTAAGTGTTATTGAAGTAATTACGCAGTTGAGACACAGGTGGTTTACACATCTGAGTAGACTATCCTAAAGAGCTGATCATCTAACGTTGTTATTATTAACTATTAAATTACTACAATATTCACAAAAGTCCCTTCTGATATTAATCAACATATGCTCACTAGTCACTGGCTTCAAGAGGCATTTCGTGGAGTTCTAGTGAGAAGCAGTGACAAGTGGAGTTCAATCAGGTCTGTTGTGAGATAGTAACCCACTAAAGACAATTGTGGACGTGTCGTTGAATTTCGTGGATTGATTGAAGTTAGACATTAACACCATTGGATGCCGGTCGGCCCAGTGGTTTAGACGTTAGGCGTTTGAGCGCGACACCGAAGGTCCTAGGTTAGAATCCCGTGAGTCGGGTTCGTGGATGCTAATTGCTGAGGAGTATGTAAGTATATTGAAAGTATCCACCTAAATACTTATTGTCCTTGAAGATATTTATGGATTATGACAGTGGCTTTCATCTTAAAACGACATCAGTATGATGTGATAAAAATTATGTTGAAAAGATATGAAATCTCTCTAAAATAACCTATTTATTCCGTTATTATATGCTTACTAGTAGGTAATATCAGCGGATGTTTCTCCAAATTCAAGTAGGGAACCGCCAAATATGAAGTCAATCATATGAGGACTGAAATTTTAATTAAACTTGCTAAAATATCACACCCGGTTGAACGTCCGATAATCGTGGACTGATTTCGATACCAACTGTTTGGAGCTTACTGATGACGACAGCATAGGTTATTTTGGAAAAAAAGCGTTGATAAACAATAGCTAAGTGAAGAACATGATACCGTTTGAAATGAATGGTAATGGTTTCCAGCTACGGACTAAATATCAACTCTGAGGTGCAGGTATATTCAGCTGAAGAGTCCCAAATAAAACGAGACGTCCGTCCTAAATTCCACTGTTAGTCACTATCCATCTTTGCTTAGAACGTCATTTTAGTCAGTTTATGTTTTTTAAAGCACATAGTAAATAATGATTTTTACAGTTCATTTATACTCATATAGGATGACTACTTGGTAAAAAATGAAAGTGACACATATCCTATTTATAAATGTATCACCTGTTTCTACTGTATATCTAGGTTTACAGTCACTGTTGCCTACCTTATCATCAGGATTCTAAAAAGATATACCACAAATGACATATAATACAAGGAATATGGAAGAGAAAAGATGATAATGTTATTTGACAGTAAGATCTTTATCAGAGTTTTTTTATAAGATACGCTAATGTTAAAAGAACATAATAAACCAGTCTGTGGTAACAAACAAAGATGGATCGTAGTTAACAATAGAATCTAAGACACACGTTTCAGCCTACTGAGTTCAATTTACGAAGTGAACATCAAATCTAAAATGCAAATATATCCAACTGACGAGTCTTAACTAGGACGAAACGCGTGACTTGAATTCCACTTCTACTTACTATCCATTTTTGCTTATAACAATATCAAGTCAATCCAATATAAGATGCACATATATCACTAAGTCACTGATCAATTCTAGGCCTAAACAACAATAGGCAGATACAAGCAAACAATATCATCTTCTATAAAATTAGAAAAAAAAATCAGACAGTAGAAACTATCAATAATGAAAGAAAAGAGAAAAAAACGAGAAAAAAGAAAGGAAAAAAGGTAAAAATACAAAAATCATAACGGAAACGTATGTTCACACTAAAAAAAAATTTTTTTTATTTTTAAAAGAAAAAAAACCAATAAAATTTAGAGATAAAAATAACAAAAAAAAATAGATACACCCTATTCCGTGTAGAATTTCATTAAGTCATTACAGAATGAAATCTTGATCATTTAAGATTTGTACTTCTTCTTTGTTATTGTGATTGTTGTTGTTGTTGTTGCTAAGAGGATTAAGGTTAGTGAATGAATAAGCAATGGATAGATTATTTAAACAATATTAATTAATATTATATTTCACTGGTTGAAATTATGAGTCAATTGAAGCTAGATCACTATGGAAAACCTGGAAGCTCTGGACGACCGTTTCGTCCCAGTATGGGACTCCTTAGCAGTAAGCATCCACGACCCCTCCCTCCGCCAGATTCGAACCCACGACCTATCAGTCTCGCGCCAGGCGTTTAACCAACTAGACCACTGAGACGGCATCCAATGGTGTTAATGTCTGACTTCAACCAATCCACGAAGTTGTGTTCCCGTACACTATTGTCTTCAGTGAGTTGATATCTCACAACAGACCTGGTTGAACTCCACTGGTAAGGACTTCTTATCACCTAGCTTCAAATGACTCATGATTTCAACCAGTGAATTTCCTAAAATCTCCACAAAACCCGTTCTGATAATGATATTTTTGTTTGACTTTTTTTCTATTAAAATAGCTCTATGGTAATGTTTTAGATTGTGATAATAGGGTGAAGGATGATTCATCTTTGAAACTTATAAAAAGAGTTAGTTCTTTGAAGAATGACATTGTGCTTTGATAAAGTGTATTAAACTTTGACTGTAGAGTGAAGTAAAATAGTGCATGGTGACCAACTGACTAACTCGTTCGAAGGAAAGACTAGTGTCTCACAAGTTTATTTACTCTCACACTTTCTCTTTCTTCTGGTGGTCGACTGGTTTATGAAGACCTAAATATCTGAGTGGGAGCGCGGAATACAATGGACAGCTCAAAATTTAGATTTGGACTTCACAGACAACCTGGACCTTCTCTCCCATACATACGAACAAATGTAGATGAAGACAACTCGTGTAGCAGCAGCCTCTGCATCAGTAAGCCTCAACATACACAAAGAGAAAAGGAAAATCCTTAAATACAACACAGAGAACACTAATCCAATCACACTTGATGGAGAAGCTCTGGAAGATGTGAAATCCTTCACGTACCTGATAAGCATCATCGTTGAACATGGAGATTCGGATGTAGGCGTTAAAATGAGGATTGGCAAAGCAAGAGCCGCATCCCTATAATTGAAGAACATATGGAACTCAAAACAACTGTCTGTCAAACAATATCAATCAGTAACAGTCTACTGTGGGAGAGGACTAAGCAGTTTCCTTTTGAAGAGTATATTCGGAAAATATGTTGGAATTGGAGAGAACATACATTGTGCAAATTACCAAACTGGATCACGAGGCAAGCGCTAACTTAGAATTGTGAAGGGAAACATGAAAGTGAAAGGCCAAAGAACACACTGCATCGGGAATCGGAAGCAAACATGAAAAGGATTGTCCAGGATATGGTTGAATGGAAAGTACTGGTAGGTGGCTTATTTTCCTCCGCGAAGGATAACAGGCATAAGTAATTTAGTAACCACTGAATGTCGACTCACTGTTTTAGAGGTTAAGCATTCGCTCATGTCACCGGAAGTCCTGACTTCGAGTCCCACATACATGGTCGTGGATGTACAGTGTTAGTGAGTCCTACACTAAAACGAAATAACCATCGAATACTTTCAAGTTTTTCATAGTCATCTATCATTAATTGATTCATATATTCAACTATTTAACAGTAATAGTTATACTCATTCAATGAATATCTCAAATTCTCTTGTCAATAATTTATCCAATGGTTAAGATCATGAGTTTGTTGAAGCTAGACCACTATGGAAAACCTGGAAGCACTGGACGGCCATTTTGTCCTATTGTGCGCATCCACAACCTCGCCCCCCCCCTGCGAGATTTGAACCCAGGACCTACTAGTTTTGCTTCCAGATTTTCCATGATGGTCTAGCTTCAACTGACTCATAATCTTAACCATTAAAATTACTATATTATCCACAAAACCCATCTGATATTAATAATTTATTGATTTATATTGATTCATCTAATGAATAATAAATAAATAAATCAATAATCATAATCAATTAAAACTACTAGAATCATTGAATAGATAGAAATGAATAAATGATTAAAGATTATAATCTGTCATTAATAATTTATATCTCAGTTCATTGTTTCTAAACTATTCCATATACTAAATAGGATGTATATACCTTATCATTCTTTTGAATATGTATGTTATATTTGAAGTGATGATGAGTTCACCTAATCTGAGAATGTAATAAACACTCTATGACACAATCACCAATAAGCAAGCTATTCTGATATGCCTCAGCCCTGCTAACTAGAGAGAGATAAAGAGAGGAAGAGAGAAGAATCCAAGTTCGGGAGAAAGGAAATATATTCCACAAACAACCAGAAACACGAACAATAACAATAGGTACAAATCAAATGTATATATACAGTATAAAATTATCCTTGGGAAGTGTTACAAAATGGCATACGGAAAGATACAACCAATTAATCTTCCCAAGTGGGAAATACGACATGAAGGTGAAAATAAAATCACAAAAGTAAGATATTTACAAAGTGAGTTCTGAGAATTTTACATCCTCAACAATATACAATTAAGCGAAGGATTTCATACAATTAGTTCCCTTTATGAATCCATCAAATTGGCAACCTATTTAAATATCTAGGCTACCGGTTCCTTCTATCTGAATATTTCAACAAATTATCTGTCTCCTTGTATGCTTTAACAGATCAGATGCGTTTGTGAAAAGTTTACAATCATTCATTATACAATTAACAATAAAATACAGTGAGACTATAATTTATGAATGATCTATGAGCAACGCTAGACTGAACTTAAGACTGTTCTCCTAATAACTATGACCAAATGAGGGTTGTAAACCTGTGTGCAGAATCAGATTTATGATTTACAGTTGATGGTTAAGGACAAGAATTAGATTTAGGGTTTTCATCACGAACTGACATCAACTATAATGCCAAAACTTTATTTAGACAAATAGATGAGTGAATTTCGTGCCAAAATCCGAGACCTGCTATCTTATATTTGATTGGTTCGTCCATAAATTATAGTTTCACCTCTATTACTACTCTGTTAGATCAATCTCTATCATTTTCTTTATTTTGTTATATGATCTTTCCTTATTGAATTCTTATTTTACGTACATTAAAATCCCCCCTTCACTCATATATTTCACTTAAGTTATGTAAACTCTTCAAATCTTATTCAGTCATTAGATAGCTCATTCTATCAGTTCTTTTTAAATCCAGGAATCTTATGCAAACCCTTCACAAAGACCAGCATTCTCCAACTCACTCTGTCCTGGACCTTCTTTTCTAATTCCATCCAATTCTTGTTCATTTTTCTCTTGTCTATCTCCATTTCCCGGAGTATTGTGTTCTTTGGTCTTCCTCTCCTCCTTTGGCCTTGAGGATTCCATATGAGGGCTTGTCTTGTGATGCAGTTGGGTGCTTTCCTCAATGTGTGTCCTATCCACTTCCAGCGATTCTTCCTGGTTTCTTCCTCCGCTGGGATCTGGTTTGTTCTTTCCCACAGTTGGTTGTTGCTAATAGTGTCCGGCCATCCTGCATATATAAATAAAGAGTTATTACTGATCATCTTTATCATTCCAATTCTTTACATACATCTATGTCAGTTGTTTCACACTATATCCTACCTCAATGCAAAACTTTCAATACATATAAATGGTTATAAGCAACTGATGAGAAACCATAAAATACGATGGATTCATATTCTTCTGCATTGATGTTAATTCCAGCTTTATTTAAACGGACAATTCCTATTCAATTATAATATCAATTTATCATAAATCACTTTCATCCAGTGTTCTATTTATTTTATTTAAACATTTAAATATTAGTACAATGGGGCACCGGATACATATGCGTCACACAAATCACTTGATTTGTGTGAGGGCTGGGATACTGCCTGGATCCCCAAACCAAAGCAGGTGGTTTTCTTAGGGAGCCACAACCCGAAACTTCGACTTGAAGCTCTAATCTACAAGATAGTGAAACAACTTCACAAAATGCTATCCCATGGCACCCGGTGGTCAAAAACAGGTACAAATGCCTTTCATACTCTCAGGATACTGGAGCCTATGTGCACTACTGATTTGAAATCAGGGTTTTCCAACTCCCCTAGATGGTTCCTTCATATCTATCGACCCGGTTAGAGCATCGAAAAATCACTTTTTGTCCTCTCAGTTTCGTAAACAATACTCATCGCGCGAGAAGGCATCCTAGTATAGTTTAGTATACTGAGCTATATGGTTTAACCACGAAGCATTCATTATCTTTCTGGATAACATTATTAGGAAGATCTTCAGATAAAAGTGAGCTATTCAAGTCACTCCGTATTTGACTGATAGCTTATTCCATCGAACTTGATCTTAATCGTTTATTGTTTACCCTTATTCTGTTGTGGTGAACGAGGACACAAATTGATTAATTACAGTATTAGTAAAATCCGATCAACATATAGTACATTCTTTATTTGCAAAATGTCAATCCATTGTCTTAAACTTGACTGTTCCTCTTGCAAATATCAGTCAATCGTCTCAAACTTCATTGTTCTTGCATTTCCATACAAATTGCTTATTGTTCCCGTTCTTTCTTCCTTAATCTTCTTGACCTTCTGCTCCCAGACATTCTATTCTTGACTAGCGTTATATACTACTTTTGTAGATATAAGTAATACACACCGAAGGAATGCATAATGATGAAGTTTCTAGTAGTTTTTGATAGTTCACTTATTATTCAGATAATCGTTCATGAACTGAATTGAAGAAAATCCTCTGTAAATATAATCTTAAAGTAACATATGTGATAATGAAATCTTTACACTTGAATTTCCCGACATTTACTAAAACCTGAAAGAAATTCTTAGAATCACTGAATACCATAGTGACTGGTAGGATTCCTCTAGGGCTTTCCTTTTCGTTGAATGTCATGAGTAAATGTTCTACTAGTATAACTTTGAATATGGAATCTGAGGACCTCCAGAGGGATAGTTTGAACAACAAGACCAGAGAAAAGACAAACGTATTGTCTTGAAGGGAATATCATGAAACATGTATAGTTTTTATGACCTAAGTCCTAGTATTTGTTGAATAAACCATGTATTCTTAGTATCTAATTTACAAATATCATAGTTCATTCACTTGTTATTGTTTGCTTGTATCTTCCCATTATTATTTAGGATTACCATTGATCAGTCTGTGATTGACATATGTGCATCCTATGTGAACTGTCTCGATATTCTCTTAAGTCACAACCTTTGTAAGCAAAGATGAATAGTGGTTAGCAGTGGAATCCAGGACACGCGTTTCGTCCTGTATCCCAGAGTTAATGTTCACTGCATAACCTGAAACCAGTATCGTTCGCTTCAAACTCTTCCGCGTTATCCACTGAACTGGGTACGAGTCCCAAAGTGGACATGAACTCTGAGATGCAGGCACATCTAGCTGACGAGATTCAAATAGCACGAAACACGTATACTGAATTCCACCGCTAGCCATTATTCATCTTTGTTCATAAATATCATAGTTAATAAGCAATAATGGATAGTGGCTAGCAGTGGAATCCAGGACGCGCGTTTCGTCCTATTAGGTACTCGTCAGCTGGATGTACCTGCATCTCAGAGTTGATGTTCACTCTGGGACTCGAACCCAGTACCACTATCCATCATTAAGGTTATCGAGGCATACACACAGTATGCACATATGCCATTAACAGACGGATCAATTGCAGTCTTAAACCTCAATGGGAAGATACAAGCCAAACAATACCAAGTGTATCATACTTAGTGTTTTCATTTAAGAAAAAACCCTCGATTTCTCTTAACATTTGACCTTTTATCCGATAAAACAAAAAATCATAAATATTTATGTTTCTTTTTTGTTTCGTAAATCATTCAACGTTTCATTCTATTTAGACTAGTACAATCAAAATGAAGCGAAATTCTCCAGGAAACGTTGACAGACGGAAGTGAAAAAACAAACAAACCATCATTTAGTTAAAATGAATTGATGCATGATTAACTAATTTATTGAATAAACCATAGGAACTCATTCATTCATTGTCTCATGTTAGATAAGAAGACTGAATGCCAGTATGATTATTTCATTTCTGCTTCGATGAATACAATTAGTGATGAATGAATCATGTAAATCAAATTAACATGATAAATAGTTCAATTCATCTTAAAGAATTTTGGAAATAATAACAAACTGATCTTCCTAATTACAAAGATGGATAGTGGCTAGCAGTGGAATTCAGTTTGACTTGTCAGCTCAATGTACTTGCATCTCAGACTTGATGTTCACTTTGAGGCTCGAACTCAGTAACGTTTACTTTAAACACCATCACGTTATCCACTTAACTACTGAGTCCAAAATACTCACAAGCTTGTGCAATGTGGTAAAGTTCTAATTCATCAACGCTGAAATGTATGTACATTCAAATGACGAATCTCTAATGCTCATCATAGATTTCAGTGTTAGTTGCAATTCATTTTTAATTTAAATGGAACCTTTCAACTTTTCAAAGTTTAAATGTAAGTTCACTTAGATTTCTGTTGAAAGTCTTAAAAACTTATCACTTATCCACTAAATTTCAATTAACATATATGTATTCTGTCACTTTGTAATTTATAGGTTGTAAATATTTATTTTCGAGTAATCTTTAGGTGAACTAACTAGTGTCAACCCGATAAAATTATAAAATTATAAAATTAGTAGTAGTAGTAGTAGTAGTAGTAGTAGTAGTAGTAGTAGTAGTAGTAGTAGTAGTAGTAGTAGTAGTAGTAGTAGTAGTAGTAGTAGTAGTAGTAGTAGTAGTAGTAGTAGTAGTAGTAGTAGTAGTAGTAGTAGTAGTAGTAGTAGTAGTAGTAGTAGTAGTAGTAGTAGTAGTAGTAGTAGTAGTAGTAGTAGTAGTAGTAGTAGTAGTAGTAGTAGTAGTAGTAGTAGTAGTAGTAGTAGTAGTAGTAGTAGTAGTAGTAGTAGTAGTAGTAGTAGTAGTAGTAGTAGTAGTAGTAGTAGTAGTAGTAGTAGTAGTAGTAGTAGTAGTAGTAGTAGTAGTAGTAGTAGTAGTAGTAGTAGTAGTAGTAGTAGTAGTAGTAGTAGTAGTAGTAGTAGTAGTAGTAGTAGTAGTAGTAGTAGTAGTAGTAGTAGTAGTAGTAGTAGTAGTAGTAGTAGTAGTAGTAGTAGTAGTAGTAGTAGTAGTAGTAGTAGTAGTAGTAGTAGTAGTAGTAGTAGTAGTAGTAGTAGTAGTAGTAGTAGTAGTAGTAGTAGTAGTAGTAGTAGTAGTAGTAGTAGTAGTAGTAGTAGTAGTAGTAGTAGTAGTAGTAGTAGTAGTAGTAGTATTAGTAGTAGTAGTAATAGTAGTAGTAGGAGGAGGAGGAGGAGGAGGAGTCGTAGCGATAATAATAATAATCCCAATATTGTTTGATTAAGTAACTATGATTAGTTATTTTATAACACTTGATTTTGATTGGTTATTTCAATTTATCTTCATTGTGATTGGTCAATTGAATAATGATTCAATTTAACAAAACAAATCATATAGTGAATGGGATTTTTTTCCCCTTCAAAATATTAGTTTTTACAAAATATAATAAATGTTAAAGCTTCTAATTATTCACCATATACTGATTACAGTGTTAACTATCTAATCAAAATGTGAGTTCATCCATGTAATCTAATGACTTGAATTATTTAATGTAATGTATTACTGCTATTGTTGATGGCTTTATTCAATATTATATTGTTTGGTACAATGCAGAACGCTCAGCACTAAGTATCTCAATTAATTTTGGTTCTGTACTTCTTGATCGACCATTGTGATAACTATTGAGTGGTCACTAGTTAGATGTTAACAATTTTGGACTCGAAATCTGGATAATCTTTATTCTTTCCTATGTATATTACTAGGAACCACAATGTCTCTGATTGTGTTTTATTGTAACTTGTACAATGAAAAGTTGTAAACTTTCCATAAACGTTTTTGATTGAGATCATGAACCGATTGATGTTAGACCACCAATGATAACCTAAAGCACTGGACGGCCGTTTCGCCCTATTGTGGGACTCCTCACCAGTGCGCATCCACGATCCCGCTCGCGGGATTCGAACCTAGAACCATCGGTCTCCAGCGCAAACGCCTAACCTACTGGACCACTGCGCCGGCATCCAATGCATCCAGGTTTCCAGAGGTGGTCTAACAACAATCAGTTCATGATCTCTATCAAAACTTAATAATCTCCAAAACCCCCATACTGGTAATTTCCATAAACGTACCAGGATTGGTTTTGAGACTTATAGGCATAATGACGTATTAAAACAAACGAAAGAAAGAGATATTTTCTGGAAATATCCAGATGACTGGAACAGGTAGCCTAGGTATAAAAGCAGGCCACCTTGAAATTAATCGCAGATATATTGTAATAGGTCTTGATTTTGTAATACTTTGAGAGTGACAATTATGATTTGTAGAGATTTTGTATAGCTTATTACTTTTTGAGCATCGATATAATCCTATATGTGAACATTGTATCCTCAACATGTTGGAGAGTTTTACAATATATGTGATTAAAAATTACAAGTTCCCGATGAATCTCTTAATGGAGATTTCATTCGAAGAACTATAGAAACCTGTAAGTATAATTATCAAACATTCTGAAAATCAAGTCGGCTAAAATAAGATTTGTTTTCTGAAAATTAGTTGGCTATAAAAAAAACTAGGTCTCATCATCATTATAAAACTATAATCATATCAATATAAATAGATTATTTATCTTTGATGAACTTCAATTGAAATGAAACATACACTTCACTTTGAAGCTCCTCAACAGTGGTTATCCACGATCCTACCTCACAAGATTCAAACCTAGGATTTAGTAGTCTCGAGAGCGAAGACGAAATTGCCTTCCGGTGCTTCCAGTTTTTCTATGGTAGTCTAACTTGAATTGTCTCATGAATTTAACTATTCAATTAAATGACAGTTAACGCTTGAATCAGAGAATCGAAGTAAAAAATTAAATAGAGTTCTTTTCAACGTAGTAAAACTAAACAGCGATAGTAGTCATAACTACAATGTTCAAAATTCAATAGTAATGTGGTGAACATGAACACGAGTGCGGACAATCGAATGTATTTAAACACGAAGTTACTGAACATCCCACTAAAATCTGAGAGTCATATAGTAAATACTTTATTTGTCTCAAACTTGGCTGTTTCCTTGCAAATATCAGTCCATCGTCTCAGATTTCATTGTTTCTACATCCTCATATCAATTGATTTCTAGTCCCGTTTTTTCCTTCATGATCTTCTACTGAAATACATTCTATTCCTCACTATAGTTACATGCTACTTATATGAATATAAGTAGCTCATACAAAGTAATAATAATTTCTGGTGTATTTAAATGAACTTTTAATAATAATGACGAATACTACTTACAGATGTCTTATTTCATTAAGTATCTCTATTTAAAGTTTGTGCTGATGATGTCGTTCTAAAGAACAATGTAAGCTTTACGACCAAACCATCCAGCCCAGAGAATAAAAACTCTATCAAAATATTTATAAAATCAAACTGAATAGTTCTGTTGGATACAAAAAAGTTAATATTCTGTATCGAAATGATTATTTAATCATTATATACATTAATAAAGTGAATAAAGGTAATTAATCAAAAGGAATTCGGTATTGAAACTGGATAATCCATTTGGATATGAAATTCAAATTTGTTATTTATCCAAAGATGAATAGTGACTAGCAATGGAATCTAGAACGTGTATTTCGTCCTATTTGGGACTCGTCAGCTCGATGTATCTCCATCCTGAGTTGATTTTGACTCTGAGACTTCAACTCAGTATCGTTCGCTTCATGTCTGAGATGCAGGTACATCCAGTTGGCGAGTTTCAAATAAAACGAAATGCGAGTTCTGAATTCCACTGTTAGACACAATCCATCTTTGCCTATAAAGCTTGTGACTTAAGACAATATCGAAGCAGTCCTCATAGGATGCACATATTCTAATAAGACACTGATTAATTGCAGTCCTAAGTATCAATGGGAAGATTCAAGTAAAATAGTACCATTTGAATTTGTTATTTAATGATCATTTATTTAAACTTAGAAATACCATTCAAATGATCTAAGCATTAGAACATCTTACTTATTTCAAATTATAGTAGTGTATTAACAACTAACTGGAGAAGATCAATTTATTGTTGCTTGGCAAAAACTATAAAAATCAAACATTAAGTGCATCAGTATTGTGTTTTATCTATCTCATTATTCTTCTTATTTCGTACATGTTAATATTGATTGCTTTCTGACTATCTTTCTATTCTGCCCTTTGAGTCTACTTACTACCTAAATCCATCAAGATAAGTATTATACACCACATTATTGGAACTTTTTGTATTTCAAACGATTGAATATACATCCACGACCCCGCACCCCGTGAGACTCGAACCCAGAACCTAACAGCCCCGCGCCAGACGCTTAACCAACTAGACCACTGAGCCGGTATCCAACAGTGTTAATGTCCAATTTCAAACAATCCGCGAGATTGATAGTTCCTAGGTTTGAATATCGCGGGTTGCGTGATCGTGCATGCGCACTGTTGAGGAGTCCCATACTAGGACGAAACGGCCGTCCTGCGCTTCCAGGTTTTTCATGGTGGTCTAGCTTCAATTGACTGATGATTTCAATCAGTGAAATTTCTAAAATCTCCACAAAACTTCTTCCGATTAACTATACATTTGGTTTGAACACCTAATCACCGTATTTCTTTTTTGATAAATACAGTTATGTAATTTCGATCGCTTTCCAAAACATTTAGTGACAAGATTTTCGAATGTTTTAATGGTAGTCTAACATTAGTCGTTTCATGATCTCAATCAAAAACTTAATAATCTCCATAACCCCTATACTGATAAATACCATGTGCTCATTAGTGACTAGCTTCATGATGGAATTCTCGAAGTTCTAGTGAGAAGCCGTGACCAGTGGAGCTAATCAGTGTCGAGCAGAGACAGGTATCTACCTCAGTACAATGAAAGATGGTCGCGCAATTTCATGGATTAGTTGATGTTAGACATTAACACCACTGGATGCCGGCTCAGTGGTCCAGTAGGTTAAGTGTTCGCGCGCAAGACTAAAGGCCCTGGGTTCGAATCCCACCAGCGGGCTCGTGGATGCACACTGTTGAGAAATCTTGCAACAAGTGGATCTAGTTTAAAACTAACGTAGGAAGGATTTCAGTTCCCTGTCCACATGTAACTGAATACTGTCAGCTAAAATAAAGAATTTTTTTTAAAACTCCATTTATTTAATGTGGATTAAAGTTCAACGAGATATCAAGTTACTAATTCTAATGAAGGCATTGAAATGTAGTTGGATTTTACTTACCTTCAATATGATATATTAGAACTGACAATATCATGTTGATTACCATTAAACAATTACACTGTCATTAGTTGAATTCATGAGTTATTAAAGCTAGAAAATCTGAAAACATTGGACGGCCATTTCGTCCTAGCATGTGACTCCTCAACAATGCACATCTACGATCTCGCCCGTGGGATTCAAACCCTGGACATTTTTGATAGAGGAAGTTTAAACGGTAATGTTAAAATTTCAATTACTCAGATTGTTGCTTCACAAATTCCAAGAAGTTTTTGAGTTCCATTAAACAATTGTGCACTGCTGACTGTTTACTTTTGTTTCTTTGTGACGTTTGTACACAATAAGACTGCATTATATAAATTTGATTATTTATATTACCTTTGTACTTGATTTGTTTCATAACATTCAAATATAAACCGTGCACTATTCATTCACATGTACCACGAGAAATCATCTCATTGAATGTAACTATTCAAATCTATCATTTCATTGAACTACTTTTACAAGTTCCTAAAACTTCACAAATTCGATTATGCAGGAAACAGTGTAAAATAGCTGTATCTAAATAAACCGAAGTGCTGATAAATAATCACCGTACTTAAAATCAGTCAATATTAGAGTGAACAATCGTTTTTGTTTTTGTAACTTCATCGTTTATTGTGTATGACATAAGTCAAAATAAGACATTCTAGTGAACTTCCCTATTAATAATAGTTTACCCACATGTTCCATTCAAGTGTTGTACAACTGTAGGATGTCAAGTGATTTATCAGAAAGACTATAATTTATGAACAAACCAATCATGTAAGAGATAGCAGGTCACTGATTTTGGCGCGAAATTCATTCATCCATTTGTTTAAATAGAGTTTTGTGATTATAGCTGATGTCAGTTCATGATGAAAACTCTAAATCTAATTTCTAACCTTAATCATCAACTGTAAATTATGATTATAAGTTCTCACACTGGTTTAAAACCCTCATTTGGTCCTAGTTATTAGGTGGATACTCTTAAGGTCACTCTAGGTTCGTCCAATGGTCATCCATGAATTATAGTCTCATCGAATTATCTGATCCCCAAGCCTTATTATTATGTCATCCATTGAAAGCTACTGTAGATTGTTTATTCCATCAATACATGATATAATCTGTCATTGTATTGATTCACTTATATCTTTTAAATTGTTTTCCTTCTAAGTTGCTGATAAACTTGAATTTTTTAGTAAACTAACAAAATAAAGTTGTATTTTACTCAATTGCTTTTAGGAAAGTTGTTACTTCAGAACTGGTCTGCGTCAACATTTTAACTAAGGATAGGGAATGAAGTAGTCGAACACGTTGACAACTTCACTTATCTTTGAAGTCTGATCAACCATAATGGGTTAGTGTCTGACGAAATCTCTGTACGGATTCAGAAAGCTCTTTTGACTTATGCCAATATAAGTCACCTATGGCGAAGCTGGGATATCCGTCTGTTAATAAAAGGAAGAGTTTACTGCGCAGCAGTTCGTTCTGTTCTACTTTACGGCTACGAAACGTGGCCATTAAGAGTAGAAGATACTCGTAAGCTACTAGTATTTGACCACAGGTTGCTTAGAAATATTGCTGGCGTCTGCTGAGATCACCAGGTAAGTAATAGGAAGGTTAGACGCAGGGTACTACAGAGTGATGGCAAATCAGTTGATGAGGTTGTGAATCTTCGTCGACTGAGATGGTTGGGCCACGTGCTACGTATGCCCGAACACTGATTACTACGACGTGCAATGCTAACCGGTGTTGGAGATAGTTGGAAGAAAGTTAGGGGTGGCCAAACCAAAACGTGATATCGGTGCTTGAAGTTACTAACTTCTAGTCTGAGCCATGTTGGTAAATGAAGACTACTTGGTCTGGATCTGCTCGGTTATCGTAACCAATGGTTAGAGACTATGGGTGACATGGCTCAGAATCTATCACAATGGCGTCGGTGTATACACCCTCTGTCTTCCTTTTAAACTATGAGAGTGAAATTGCTTTATATCTTTCTACGAACTAATTCTTTCTTCCTGTACTATATCCTTATTGCAGTCTTTCT
Organism: Schistosoma bovis; assembly: GCA_944470425.2. NCBI lineage: Eukaryota > Metazoa > Platyhelminthes > Trematoda > Strigeidida > Schistosomatidae > Schistosoma > Schistosoma bovis. The sequence goes on along the minus strand of OX103956.1, from coordinate 44,371,517 downwards.
TTTATATATTACGACCACTGAATTAACTATTTCTATGAATCCGGTGTTCATCTTGCTGTGCTAATCAGATGTCACAATTTGGACCAATGCATATATGTGCCTGGTCCTACGTTGTAGCTGACTGACTGACTGAGAAAAGTTAGTTTAGAATGAAACACAATGTTACTTATCTGAGAAATTTTTAGGCCAAATCGCAAGGAAGAACTTGACATCAGATAAAGCTTTGAAAATCATTGACACAGTAACCATATTCTGTGAAGAATGTTGGTTTTAACACATTTGAAGTATTAAACTTTTAATACTGAGATATACAATAGAAAACCTTGTTTGATTTATAAGAGGAAGAAATCTTTAAACGAAGATCTTGTACTATAATGAACTGAATGAGATTGAAACCATAAGGGGTGAGACTATAATTTATGGACGACCTTTGAGCGACATTGGACTGACCTTGAGAGTGTCTACATAGTAACTAGGACCAAACGAGGATTATAAACCTGTGTGAAGGATAAGGATTGTGATTTACAGTTGACGGTTACGGTTAGGGATTAGATTTAGGGTTTTCATCACGAACTGACACCAACTATAATCTCAAAAATTCCATTTAATCGAACGGATGAGTGAATTTCGCTTCGAAATCCGAGACCTATTATCTTATGCACCTGATTGGTTCATTCATAAATTATTGTCTCACCCCATAAGATTCTGCATCAGCTTCTTATAAGTATGTTACTCGCCTTGAAACCATGTAGTTCTAGGTTCGATTTAAACGTTTACACAGCTACTAAAAATCTTGACCAATGACAAAATGACTATCCAGTACAACTTGGTTAACAATAGTTTTCCAGTTAGTTTTAACTCATTATCATAACTAGTTTTATAAACTTGACTGTAATTAGATGTTCAGCTATGTCACACAGCTTTGTAAAGTATTCAGTGGTTAAAAGTAATAGACAGTCACTTCTGGATATAGACTTTCAGATGGATCTGATGCTTCTCACGGTATTTAAAACTTATAATACTCAATATCTTGAATAGAGTAGTTACCATTTTATTATTTAGGCTATGACTAATCTGATGTTTACCATCTATCACATTAAAATAAACTGTCATGAAGTTAATATTCAAAAAGATCAACCGGTTCATTTAAAATGGGAGATACCCTTTTCAAACAAGCTTCAACTTCCTTCGATAACCTACAATAAAAAAATGTTATTCATCACATAATACAAACAATATCAAATCAACAAGACTAATGACTAACATTCTAGTTGACTGACATAATTCCATGATCAATCATTGTAATCTTTGTAATGTAATTCAGAAATGATCGTGAATAGAATCCTTTTAAATTCTTATGAAATCCTCATTATGTAATAGTTTCATTAGTCGTCTTACATACAAACTAGTCTTTATTGTTTACTAAATAGATAAATGATGTTTATCTCATAGATTCAAATCATGAGTCAATTGAAGATAGACCACCATGGAAAACGTGGAAGCACTGGACGGCCGATTCGTCCTAATATGGGACTCCTCATAGTCAATCAAAATATATACTACTTAATAAATGTACAGTAGTATTCTTTTTCTAATCTTATACTTTAAATATAAGTGGTAAATATAATAATAATAGTAAGAACTTGGTAAGTTAAATTCTCAACAGTGTGTGTCCACGACAATGCACACCAGCTCAGTGGTCTAGAGATTGAGCATTCACCCGCGTGACCAAAGGTTCTGGGTTTAAATCCTACATGTAGGATCGTGGATGCGCACTACTGCGGAGTCTCATGTTAGGATTAAACGGCTGTCCAGTGATTCCAGGTTTTCCATGGTGGTCTAGCCTAAGTCAACTCAAATTCAACTATTATTACAATCTCCACAAAACTGCGTTTTGATGAAAATAATAATAATAATATTTATTAAAATATAAAACAATAAAGAAAATTCTTGTAATCACATTTTGACGGAGTTGTGTGCTCTGAGCTCGATAGTTTGGTCGTGGAGATTTCATCGTTCTTCTGAACGACATTATCAACACAAACTTTAAGTACAAGTGAGCTGTCCGAATTTCTCCATATATGGTTCACAGCTTGTCCTGTAGACTTCGACGTGGACTGGTTCTTGTTAACCTTAAACAATGAAAGCTCCATGATCGAACCATCCTTAAATGATTAAGTCTATAGGTGATAGGTTTTCATTGTTTTTTTTCTAAGAGCTTCACCAGAAAGCTATTTACTATTGTATATATAACTACCAATTACTAAAATGCTTGTGTTGAAATTTTATAGGTCTTTATAGGGAGAATTTCCATTTCACTTAGTGTGGTACTCCACTGTTGAAGAATTTTAAGAATAGGACGGTAAAGCTGTTCATTATTCTTTAAAGACCTTCACTAAACCACCTTTTTCAAAACATCATTACATTAAAAGTATACAAAATATTGATGGATACTTCAGTACTGTCAATTATGAAGCACTAGTATAGGGGTTGTGGAGATTATTAAGTTATTTTTATTCAGCTCATAAACCGATTGATGTAAGACCACCGTTGGAAACCTGGGGGCACTGGACGGCCGTTTCGTTTTATTGTGAGACTCCTCAGCAGTTTGAATCCCGCGAGCGGGATTCACTAATGACTGACGTCATCAGATTAGATGGTGGTTGGAGGTAGTCAACAGGAAACCCTGGACCCGGGTTTCGTGCTACTTGGCACTCGTCAGCAAGGTGTACCTGTAATCTTGAGGGAACTGGTGCTCCCTGGCGGATTCGATCTCGTGTCACCCAGCTTCACAGTCAGAGACGTTACCACTGAGCTATCCGAGCCGTGACTAACCTCCTGTAGGACTGAGATGTAATCACAATTGATTGATCACTGGGTGGTGATCAATCTCATGCTTGTCTAGTCCTTATTAGTGCAGACGTCATCAGGTTTTTACTGAAGTTCTAGTGGGAAGCCGTGACCAGTGGAGTTTAACCAGGTCTGTTGTGAGATAGTAACTCTCTGAAGAAAATGGTAAATATGTCGCTGAACTTTGTAGATTGGTTGACAGTAGATAATTAACTCCGATGGATGTTAGCTCACTAGTAAAGTGGCGAAGCGCTTGAGTGCAAGACTGATAGGTCCTCGATTCAAATCCTACGAGGCAGGATCGTGGATGCTCATTGCTGAGGAGTCCCAAAATAAAACGAAACAGCCCTCCACTTCAACTGACTCATGATCACAACTATTCAAATTACTATTTACTTTCATTTATTTTAATCTATTTATTTTTCTTCTTTATTACTAGGTCAAAATTTCTATTATTTTTATCTATACTACTTATTATTGATCCAATACAATTAGTCAATTCACGTTATATTGATAATACATTATTACGTAGTGTATTAAATTGTTATGTGGATTGTATACAAAATTCAACAAATGATATACAAGATAATAATTATTGTTATAATGAATGTTTTAATAATCCAAATGAAAAACGTGGTAAATTTTTCATGTTAGGATAATGAATGAATAAAGAAGATAATGAAGAATATAAATGACACATTAAACTACTAATTATGTAGATCAGTAGTATATGTATAATTCAATGAATTGAATTGAATCAAAATAATGAAAATGTATTACATTTATTGAAATATATATATAGATTTATATATTCAGATAACTTTTTTTCCTAATATGTGTTCGAACACGGGACAGATAGATCCTGGGTTCGAATCGTACGGGGCAGGATCGTCGATATGCATTGTTGAATAGTTGTATATTAGGATGATATGGCCGTCCAATGATTCTATGTTTTCTTTAGTGATCTAGGTTTAATTGACTCATGAATTCAATTAATAAATTACTACAATCTTCACAAAACCCTTCTCTAGTTATAATGTTTATATCGACTATGTATTCTAATGAATTAAAGATTACAAATAGTTCATTGAAGGCATAATTCTTTTCAATCATGGTTTAATTGGTTATGCTTGTTACCCCCAATGGTGCATAGGCTGCCGACCAGTATTCTCCAATCTACTCTGTCCTGAGCCTTCCTTTCTAATTCCATCCAATTCTTGTTCATTCTTCTCATGTTTATATCCATTTCTCGGAGTAATGTGTTCTTTCGTCTTCCTCTTCTTCTCCTTTGGCCTTGAGGATTTCAAGTGAGAGCTTGCCTTATGAAGCAGTAGAGTACTATCCTGAATGTGTGTCCTATCCACTTCCAGCACTCCCTCCTGATTTATTCCTTCGCTCAAATTTGGTTTGTTCTCTCTCGGACTGAGGGCGCGTTTCAAAAAGGACAGTGATTTTGTACTTGTTGTGATTATCCTTGCTTTTGTGTAATTGTTGCATCAAAAGCATTCTTAGTCTATTTTATATTAAAGTACTTTAGTTAACTTCTGTAATCATGCTGAAGTTTGCCTTGTGGTACTCTTTTACTCATTGACTGACACTTGTGTTCATATTGTGTTTTAACTCTTAATCTGACTACAATGGTTGGTAGTACTCATAAATGTGTACAACCAAACTGTTTGTTCCCTGCTGAGAAAGGAATGAAGTGTGATGAATGCAAAAAGTGGTCCCATAAGATGTGTACCCGTTTAAGTCCCACCGCATACAAAAGATGCTCGAAGCCTAACTCGCATTGGCTTCGCATGTTTTTCTGTGCAAATAAGACGTTACTAATACATGAGGCTATGAGCTTATTGGCTTTGGCCTGTAAGAAGAACGATGGCGCATACGCTGATAACACGAGCACTAACAGTGAAGAATGGGTCAGTGCAGCACGTACTGTTACGAGACGCCTCAAACACCCGACTGTGACTGACAGAAAAGTGAAATCTCCGTTAACATTAACGAGGGGGAAATACTACCTGACACTGACAATGGTAATCATGCACCTCTAGTTGGGATTGAAGATCTTGATAAAACCTTCACCGTTCCTAATAGTTCCGGTGCCCTGAGGGATGAAAAATGGAGTCGAAAAATGCACTAACAAAATCTGATAGTAAGAGAGAAACCCACCCTGGCGTGACTGAGTAGGAGAATCTAATCTCATCGAATATTATTGTGAACAAATTGCTGGAGTCAAAAGACTCTGATCTCAAATTTAGACACGCACATGATTTAGAGAAGCTGGGAGAATATATTCTTAGTATCTTACCGGATAACTTTAAAGGAGTTCAGGTCAAAAACTGGTTAGAATAGGCAAGAGGATAGAGGACACTGTTGAACCCCGACCATGCAGACTCCTTGAGGTAATCCTAGGATCGGAGAAGCAACGGGATCTCTTGTTAAGTAGCGATCATAGTCACGACAATTCCAACATCCGAGTTAGACCTGATATGTACCTCGAAGATAGAATAAAAAGGAAGAAAGCACTAGGTGAACTAGAAACCCGTCAACAAAACGGTGAGTAAAATCTCCGGTTAGTGGGTTTGCGGATAGTCAGGTCTTGGAAGCGAATGCTACCTGTGTCGATAAGCCGTTCTACCTAGGAGTTCTATATGCTAACGCTCGAAGTTTAAGAAATAAGTTCTATGAACCAGAAGCACTAGTGGACAAATTAAGGCCACTCATTGTAGCAGTACAGAAACTTGGTTAGTACATGACTTAGACATTACTCCAGAATTTTCCGAATATCAGTACCTAAGGAGTGATAGACATAGATGTAGAAAAGGAGGTGGCATCCTGTTATATATAACTAATAATATAAATATCCGCTCCCCTGCTAGCGAATCCCATAATAGCGGTACTTGTGAAATCATTAGCTGTGAATTGGCTATCGGATGTGGTACATTTATGCTAGGTGTCATATATCGCAGCCTAATCTGTTTATCTGATGACTTTATTTTAGAGCACATCTGGCTTTGGAGTGCGAATAACAGATGCTTGATAATAGGAGACTTTAATGCACCTGATACTAGTTGGACTGATATGACCACAGAAGGATCTATAAACTCCTTTAATAGTAGGTTCCTGGTAACAATAATGGAGCATGCACTAGTGCAGCATGTATCCAAACCCACACGCTTTGGTGCTAACCAAGGTTCTTCTATGTTGGACTTGGCAATCACTCATGATACTGAGGATATGGTCGATCTAAATATTCTTCTACCGTTAGTGAACAGCGATCACGCTGTTTTATCATTCACGTTTAGAACTAGGGACATGTTATACGATCAGGTTACCCCCCCCCCAAATGTATGAAAAGCTAACATATCAGCCATTCAGGAATGCGCTGCTAAGACAGATTGGTTTGTAAATACTAGCTTATCAGTTGAAGAAGCATGGTCTGTATTTAAAGGTATGTTTAGCTTAGCTACGTCCTCGTTCATACCATACCTGGTACCGCGAAGACCGAATAACGGTCCACCATGGATAACTAAAACAGTCAGAAAACTTGTTAGAAAAAGGAAGAAGCACCGGAATGTTTGTCTCCACTGGCTTAGAACAATACAAGTCCAGTTATTGTAAGATTCGAAATGCCTGTAAAGCGTTAATAAGTGAGACTAGACGATCATATGAAAAAAAATTAGTTAGGGATTCTAGATATAGTCCGAAACCGTTATTCTCTTATTCAAAAAGGCGAACTCAGAGAAGCTATGGAATTCCATCACTTTTTATACAAGAAAATCTGTTAATCTTGGCAGAATAATATTCCGAAAAAGCTGAAGCTTTATCGGAATATTTCAGTAAAGTGTTTTCTATCGGTAATGAGGAACGACCAATGATTGATTGTGGCCGTGACGGCTCGCTGATGGATCCTGTAGTCATTGAGAAAGGTACTGTTTTAAGGCTACTTCAGCATCTCAAACCTGATAAGTCCAGTCGTCCTGATGATCTTCATCCTAGGATTATGAAAACCATATCAGATGTAATTGCTGAACCATTAACGATACTGTTTGACATGTCTCTGAAGCAGTCCAGACTGCCCAGAAACTGGAAAGACGCTATAATAAGTCCGGTGTATAAGGCTGGGAGTAGGGATTTAGTTATTAACTATAGGCCCGTTAGCTTAACTAGTGCAGTTATAAAACTGATGAAAAAAATCACTCGGATATCTGTTATAAAGTATGTTGAAGGGCGTAATCTTTTCTTAAGGTAAAAACATGGTTTTCAGAGAGGCCTATCATGCTCGACAAATCTTCTCATTGCACGAGAAGATTGGGATGCTGCAAAGGATCAGAATATTCCTGTGGATGTCATCTTCATAGATCTAAATAAGGCCTTCAGTAAATTCTCCCACTCTGGTCTTAAATTTAAACTGGAACGTTTTATAATCCACTATACAGTCGTAGACTGGATAAGCGACTTTCTCTATGACAGAGGACAAAGGGTAAGAATTAATGGAGCCCTCTTCTCGTGAGTAGCTGTAAAAAGTGGAGTTCCCCAGAGTACAATCCTCGGTCCTCTTCTCTTTTTACTTTATGTTAACGGATTACCAACTGTAGCAGAATCATCCGTTCTACTCTTCACTGATGACATTAAAAGTTGGAGACCCATAAACAGTATGTCGGATAGAATAGTATTACAGGATGATCTTAGCTCATTGATGGCATGGTTGGACAGGTGGTCACTAGAAGTAAATCCTAATAAGAGTGTAGTGATGCAGTTAAATAACTCTGATGAATCGTATGACTATACACTACGTGGATTCGTGCTACCCAAAGCAAGAAACTATAAAGACTTAGGAGTTATATTAAGCAATGATCTCAAAACCACTAGTCACTGTAAGGCTGCTGCTGCAAAAGGCTATAGGGTATTATGGTCAATTCGTAGGTCTTTTCAGTATTTAGATGATGAAATGTTTGGATTGCTATACCCGATTTATGTGCGACCACATTTAGAATACGGGATTCAAGCAGCGAGTCCCTGTTTCAAGTATGAAGTAGATATGCTAGAAAGAGTCCAACGACGAGCTACTAAGATGGTACAAGGTCTATCTGGCCTATCTTATGAAGACAGACTGAGACACCTTAACTAATTTCCGTTATCTTACCGTAGAATACGGGATGATCTAATATCGGCTTATCGTATACTGGACGATTACCTTGGTATTAATATATCTCATCTTTTCCTTTCATCTACGAATGATCATTTGAAAGGACATTCGAAGATAGTTCAAAAACCGAGATCAAACCGTTTACGTTTGGAGTTCCGTTTCTCGCCTCGAGTAGTGAACTACTGGAATTCTCTATTGGAACACGTAATATCAGCACCCTCTGTTGATATATTCAAAACGTAGTTTTGAATAATAAATAAAATCAACTTCATTCAACTTAATTTCACTACTGATTTATACATCCCTCTTTCTAAAATGAAAAAAAACAAAAGAAAAGAAAAAAAAGCAAAAAACGAAAAAAATAAAAAAACGAAAAAAACCGTTCAAGGTTAAATTTTGTTTATTCAAGGTTTTGTTTATTCATTTATCACTTAATTTAAAATTTCCCCCCCCCCGCTTTATAGAATCTATTTTATTAGTACAGATTAGCATTGTTTAATATTCAGTCAACAATATAAAAACAAAAAAATTGGTTCATTATTACCAAGGGATTATTATTGATTAATTAACCAAAGATTTCACAGTTTGAAATCATGAGTCAGTTGAAGCTAGACCACCATTGAAAACCTGGAAGCACTGGACGGCCGTTTCGTCCCAGTGTGGGACTCCTCAGCAGTGCACGTCCACGACCCCCCACCACGCGAGATTCGAATCCAGGACCTACTGGCTCCGCGCGCAAGCACTTAACCACTAGACCACTGAGCCGGCATCCAACGGTGTTAATGTCTAACTTCAACCAATCCACGAAGTTGCGCCACCGTACACCATTGTCTTCAGTGAGTTGTTATCTCACAACAGACCGGTTGAACTCCACTGGTAACGGCTTCTCGCGCGCGAAGCCAGTAGGTCCTGGGTTCGAGCCCCGCGTGGTGCGGGATCGTGGGTGCGCACTGCTGAGGAGTCCCATACCAGGACGAAACGGCCGTCCAGTGCTTCCAGGTTTTCAATGGTGGTCTAGCTTCAACTGACTCATGATTTCAAACTGTGAAATTTCTAAAATTCTCCACAGAACCCATTCTGATAATAATAATAATAACCAAAGATTATTAAGAAAGAATGAATCAATTGAAGAAATTTCTTTTCTATTAGGGTTTCATCACAGCTTTTGATGATCATTGTTCTAGCTGAATATCTTAACAGATGTCTATATTCGTTTTTTTGGTTTTCTTGTCTTGCTTTGACTAACTTTTAGATCCATCGTTCGTTTGAAACTATAGTGTATTATTATTATTATTGAAGTACCTTTTCACTGCAAATGACTTATATATCATTGAATACTTGAACAGTAGTCTAGAGATTAACTGTTCATGAATAAGACCAAAAGTTGTGTATTCGATTCCTAGTCACGGGATCATAGATATGTATCAGAGTAAGGGGATGTAGAAATTATTAAATTATTGATTGAGATCATGAACCGATTGATGTTAGACCACCATTAGAAACCTGGAAACATTGGGCGGCCATTTCGTCCTATTGTGGTGCTCCTCAGCAGAGCGCATCCATGCTCCCACTCACGGGCTTCAAACTCAGGGCCTTCAGTATCATATATATGTGTATTGATTAGTAGTCTCATACTACGACTAAATGAGCATTCAGATATTCGAAGTTCTCATCCAAAGACTAGTTTAGATCGTTTCATGATCTCAATAAAATTCAATAATCTTCATAGACCTATAATAATAAAAGTCCTACTTGACTGACAAAAACACAATAAATAGGTCATCATAATAAAGTGATTACGATTTGTAGAATAACTTAACAGCTCATTTCCACATTTTATAAGCTCCAATAAGTTTATCTAGATATAGAATAAAAGATACCCGATTCAACTAGTCAGCCTATAGAGCTCAATAGCCAAAAGAATTCACATAAACCACAAATTCCCGATAACTCCACTTGGAGTCCCTCTGAGGCTACTACTGTTTCCAATTCCGGATAAAGGAGGAGGGTTGAACATATATAATTGAACTTATCCATTAAAAAAACTAACTCGCTAAAAACAAACGTTAACCACAAGATAAAAACGAATCCCTGATGATTTGCTCGGATGACATCATTGTAGGTGAATGGATACCCAACGAAATTCATCGATAAACACATGAAAGAGATGAAAACTAGGATAATGATACCTACTGTTCCGAAGAAAGTGTAGTCTTCAAAATTATAATTCTTAAATGATACTACTGACGAGATTATGATACAGAGGTTAAGAAAATTGATACAGAAAATATTTAATGCAGCCAGACTGAGTTCCATCTTCTACAAACGCCACACAATAAGAACGGCTAATAAAGTCAGATTACCTGATATATATATATAACAAACCAATAGTATTTAAGATCTTTCCAAGTGGGAAATACTAAATGAAGGTGAAAATGAGCACTTTTGGTGCGAAAACAAAAAAAAACAAAAAAAAGCTACAAAAACTAAGAGATTTACCAAGTGAATTCTGAGGATCTAACATCCTCAACACAAACATAATATATGACCAGTCTATGAATTCTTCTATACCTGCTACTATCATGTAGATATTCATTAAATAAGTCCTTAGAAACATTATGAATACTCATTAATCATTTCTATTTTATCTGTCTGTGTGCTAGTAACAAACCATTGCTATTGCTATAGAGAGAGAGAGAGAAAAAAAAAGTAATTACATGTCTAACGAAGAAGGGAAATGGTATTCACTTACGGAATTCAAGTATTAATCTTACTCAAAGCTTATTGTATTATGTAATTAAATTTAGTTGAATGTAAACGTAGGTATTAACAGGAAATAATTAATACATCGGATAACAGGATAACAAAAATAAAACAACGTTTGTAGGAAACACATTGTATTCTAACTGAAACCACATCAACTATCTCATTTCCTGTATGAGATTTACGTTTATTTTGATTAGATCATTAGAATTGAAGATACATGCTGTTATATCCCGATAAGCATAATGAATGGTAATTTTTGGGATCCATCTATGGAACAATACTATGAGTATATTTTCATCATGTAATTGTTAGATAACTAAACTCTTCATATTCATGTCCGTCTTATCATGAGCTTTATTTTGACCTATAAACTATTATTATACGATTTACCATTCTTGAATTATGCCCTGTCTATCAATTACTATCTCATTCATTCACAGCCACATTTGGAAACTTCTTGTACAAATGTTGTTTTCTATTTTATGGTACGATGTGGTCTGCTTGATTGGTACATAAACTCAGTATGTTTGAAATATAATGATTCATATCGCATAGGCTGAGACTGGTGTTCTGAACTCGAACAGGCAAGGCTAGATAGAAAGTAGGACCGATAAAAAGACTCTAGACTGCTTGTACGGGTTTTATGCGTCACTAGTTCGACCGATAATTCGCTGCTCTCTGATTGGCGGTATCGTTGCGTTATACAATAAACAGAGCACACAGGTTCACAAGTTATAACGCATGCATTGAATTGTTGATATAACTTCGGAAAGCACGAAAAAGCCCTTAGAAGCTCTCAAGGGACTGAAAACATTTGGTCTAATCACAACTTGTTAGCACATTCTAATATTATCAACGTAGCATACTACGAATGGACAATTGCATAATTTTCACCTAGCGGATTGGCTGAATGATAATGATTTTATAGCCAATACTAATAAATATAAATATTCATATTTTTCTGTATATTTGTTATTCTTACCCAGTAATCACTTGCTCTGAATCTTTCGTGGGGATTCTACACGTTCAAGTACCGTATTCTGCAATAATCAAGTAGGAGACTTAACAACCTTATATTGATTAATCAGGGTCTACTACAATGCCAATGTCTGGAGCATGTACTGAATAAGATGTATTTCATCACATTGTAGTAATAATGAAAATATGCCACTGTCCAATAGTAGCATACCACGTTGATATTCTAGAAAGCTCCATCACGTCCTGATTGGGTGGAAACTCTTCGGATCCCTTAGGGCCTCTGAAGGCTCCGTCACCCCAACAATAAGATGACACTAAAATATATAATCTTGTTTACATGATTGTTCTACACCTTCAAGTGTCGTCATTTTTGTACCGCATTCTGCAATAATCAAGTAGAGGACGCAATATGAACTAATGATTAAGTCGATCTTACTATTCATTCTAAGTAATAAGGATGTTTATGTACATGTAAAAGAATAAAACATACTATAGAATTTAAAACTTTCTCATACACTATATAACATTGTTTATACTTAAATCTGTCCTCCAACATGAAGCATGTTTAACAAGAAACAGTTATATTGCAAGCATTAGAAATATCGTGTATCTTTCATATACCTCAGAAGTATTGTGATGCGTGCTACTTATATTGATATAAGTAGTATATTATGCGAGTCAGGAATGTAATGTCTGGCAGCAGAAGATGAGGGAAGATCAAGAAAGCAAGAGCGGGAATAGGATGCAGTTTGTATGAAAATGTAAGAACAATGAAGTCTGAGGCATTTGAGAAAATTGGTGGACGTTTTGCAAATTAACGATTAAATATATGGTCCTCAGATTTTATTGAGATGCTCTGTAATTTCGATTGTACCCACCTGTTCTTGTTCATTACAGTATCATCGATGAACAAGAGGATCTAATGCAGACTTGAACGCGAGGATTGGCAAAGCAAGGGCCTCATCAGTACAGCCGAAGAATATATAGGACTCAAAACAAATGTCTGAAAGTTAACATCAGAGTCATAATCTTCAGTACGAAAGTCAAGACAGTTCTACTGTATGGAGCTGAAACGTGGAGAACTACTACAAACATCGTCAAGAAAATACAAGTATTTATAAACAGTTGTTTACACAAGATACTCAACGTCCATTGGTAGGATACCATCAGCAACAATCTACTGTGAGAGAGAATAAACCAGCTTCTAGCTGAAGAAGGAATTAGGAGAAGACGCTGAAGATGGTTAGGAAATAACTTACTCACTTCTGTTACTCATCATGGAGTAGCATAGGCCACCCACCAGCACTCTCTATCCAAACCTGTCCCAAGCAATGCTTTCCAGCTCTTTCCAGTTGTTATTCATCCTTTTCACATATGCTTCTATTTCCTGACGTAATTTGTCTTTTGGTTTTCCTCTTTTCCGCTTCCTTTCGGGATTCCAAGTTGGGGTTCGCCTCGTGATGCAGTTTGATGATTTGAGTAATGTATGTCGATGAATAGGAATATACATACATTAAAACAAATAAAGGAACATAGTTCAGATCAGACTAAATAGTTTATCCAAAGATGGATAGTGGCTAACAGTGGAATTGAGGATGCGCGTTTCGTCCTATTTGAGACTCGTCAGCAGGATGTACCTGGATCTCAGAGTTGATTTTCACTCTGAGACTCAAACCCAGTACCATTCACTTCAAATGCCATCACGTTATCTATTTAGCTACTTTTCAAAATTATTCTAATTATTGTATCTTTCAGTATAAAAATATTTTTTTATTCAATCAGTAGACTTAAATAAAAATGGTTTTTATTGTTGAAGTGAAATGAACAAAAATAACGTAGCATAAATGAATATTTAAGTATCAAATATAAGTATACAACGAGGTTGAAATGGTGGAGAAGATTTATATCTCAGGTGGATGATTTTGATGAAGTTTTGTTCTTTGAGCTAGATGATTTAGTCATGGAGCTTTCATCGTTCTTCTGAACAATGATCAACAATAAACAATTAATATTGAGATCTGTAAGACAAGCTATGAGCCATATGTTAAGAAATTTGAACACTTCACTTCTACCGGAAATTTATGCTACTGATGATGTCGTTCAGAATAAAGATGAAAGAAAGCTTCATGACTAAACCATCCAAATCAGAGAATAAAACTTCATCAAGAACATCTATGAAATATGGATTAGACTGAGATCAATTTCAACAATTGTTCTGCTTTATGAGGTTTGAATAATTCACAAATAGTTAATATAGCTAGAGTAGAATACATCAATAATTTGTTTCAATTAAGTGTTCTTTTCTTTACATAGATACTGAAAATAATAGACATTTACATCGATCGATTTAAATAAAACAAGGCAGTATTGTGGTGTGTGCTACTAATGTCCAAATGTAGTGAATGAGACCCCGAGTGGGGACAATCGAAGGTTTATCACTACAAAGTTATCAAATCTGTTCTTGAAATCTGAGAATCATACAGTAAATAGTTCATGAGTAAAATGTTAATCAATCGTTTCAAACTTGATTGTTCTATTGTTTCCATATTAATCATTCTCTATTCTCGTTCTCTTTTCTTTAATCTTCTTAACCTTTTGTCTTCGGGCGCTTCATTTTTGATTGATGATTTAAACTACTTATATCTATCGATATCAGTAGTATACACTACAGTATTACCATAAAATGTTTATTTTGTAAGTATGTATACTTTAGAGACAATAAAAAGAAATGGAACATTGAACAAGATCAATAATTGTCAACAAAAAAAATTATCTTAACATTGGTAATCATGTGAATAACAATAAAACATGACAAAAGTAACATGTTTGAATTGAATTGATAAACATCATTTATCAAATGAGTAAATGATAATTATTGTATTAAAAGAAAAAACAAAATAAAGTTAACATGTAATTAAGATAATGACTATGTAGTATCGGTTACTATTGCTAAGCTCACATACCTTATTCTATCTTCTGGACAAGCTAATCTATTCATTGTTCTTGAATCACGATTTGGAACTTGTTAATTATTCACTTATCAACTCTGACTGTTTTTATGTAAGCGTATGTTTGTGATGCAGTTGGATGATCTAGACTTCGCAGACGATCTGGCCCTTCTATCCCAAACGCAACAACAGATGCAGGAGAAGACAAACAGTGTGGCAGCAGCCTCAGCAGCAATAGGTCTCAAAGGGAAAAGCAGGATTCTCCGATACAACACAGAATGCACCAATCCAATCACAATTGACGGAGAAGATTTGGAAGATGTAAAAACCTTTACGTATTTGGGCAGCATCATTGATGAACAGGGTGGATCTGATGCAGATGTGAAGGCGCGGATCGGCAAAGCAAGAGCAGCATATTTACAACTGAGGAACATCTGGAACTCAAAGCAACTGTCAACCAACATCAAGGCCAGGATTTTCAATACGAATGTCAAGACAGTTCTACTGTATGGGACAGAAACCTGGAGAACTACGAAAGCCATCATCCAGAAAATACAGGTGTTTATTAACAATTGTCTACGCAAAATACTTTGGATCCGTTGGGCGGACACTATCAGCAACAACCTACTGTGGGAGACAACAAATCAGATTCCAATGTAGGAAGAAATCAGGAAGAAGTGCTGGAAGTGGATAGGACACACATTGAGGATAGTACTCAACTGCGTCACTGGGCAAGCCCTCACATGAAATTTTGAAGGTCAAAGGAAAAGAGGAAGACCAAAGAACACATTACGCCGGGAAATGGAGATAGACATAAGAAAAATGAACAAGAATTGGATGGAACTAGAAAAGAAGGCCCAGGACAGAGTGGGTTGGAGAATGCTGGTCAGCGGCCTATGCTCCATTGGGAGTAACAGGCGTAAGTAAGTAAGTAATGTGTGTGATCACTTATTATCCTATTCATCATATGTTTGTAGCCTATCATTTTTTGTTCTGACTATATATATATATATTGATTAACGCTTGATTAAAATGAGTTGTTGACTCACATGCCATCTCCACTGCACGTCATCTCATTTCACTCTATTCTCTCCGCTTAGTTCGTTTGATCTCTTTGATTATCTGTCCAGGTCAATGAATATGTATAAACTATATATATATATATATTCAAAACTTCATTCTCGTATTTGATTCCGTTATTCACTAACGTAATTTCAGTTGATAGTTGTGTACGAAAATAGTCAGGATATATGGTTCAACAGCAATCATTCAATGACGACCATTTGTCCAATTTAAATGTAGTCAGATCTTGGGCTACAAATGATTGTCTATTATGAGTTCATCCAAAAGGTTTATAACTTTTGATTGCTTCTAGATTAAATGACTTATTATTTATTGATTTATATAAGACAGTGATGAACTTTGTATTTGCTGAATGTATATTCCAGAAATTCTTTCAATAATTATCCATTTTATCATCAAATGAACATAGAAAAGATTAACTTGTACCCAAGTTAAACAAATTTCATATGTGTATAGTAAACTACTTTTATGAAGAGAAAGCGATTGGTATAATGGAAACAATTATTATTATTATAATCAATTGTACCAGTGACTGTTTTACTGTGCTTGTTTGTCTAACTGTACCAAAACACATAAATCCTTCCGTTGATTAGAACTTTGCACGAATTCGGTTACGCTCAGTAACTACACTTGTAACCTGGCACGATTTCGGTATTATTTCGATACCACGAGATCGCCAACAAGCACATCTCGACTACAGCTATCTACTGCATTCTGATATTTGGTTGATGGCAGATCTTTTCGGTTCACGGGCAGGTAGTGATCTTGCAGTGGTGTTCACAGTCAACCGCTTATCGACACCACACTAATTGTGTATACTTTATATTTTATTCATATTTATTTGCATAACTATAAATAACAAGAAAGAGAGAAAGAAAGAAAGGAAGGAAGGAAGGAAGGAAGTAATGATAATAATAATAATTACAACAATTGTAGTAACAATAATATTGGTAATTGTAGCAATAGTAATAGTAATCACATTGGTAGTATTGGTAGCAGTAGTAGTAGTAGTTGCAGTAGAAATAATGGTAATAGCAATCATTAAGACATTTTTGTCCACAATCCATATGACTGTCCATAGATATAATCACTTATTTGCGAGCGTTATATGATTAGACCGCTCAGCAAATGCGTTTTTACAAACTGATTGTCTCGTATGGCTAAGGCTTCAATGAACCTTAGTATACGCCCTTTTACACGTTTATACAGCACTACAAACGCTGGATTTAGATCAATCTTGTGACCTGTTTCAATTATATGTTTAGCAATAGAGGATGATAGATGTTTATCCTCTGCTCTTATCGGGTCACTTGATTGTATTTGTTTCTGAAGCCATTTGGGTACATGTTCACTCACCCTAATGTTGAAATCACGATTACTCCTCCCTATGTATGTGTGACCACACACACATTTAAATTGGTAAACACAGTGGGATGTGATGCAATCGTTTCCATGTACTTTGGGTTTTGAATGAAGCATGGACCAGTAACACCTTCTAATGTATTTCGTTCCCACCCAGAGAAATCAAAAGACAGAGTCGAGGAGATCGGAAGAGTATATTTGGCGATGACCAATATATCGGAATTCTCTGATCTAATCTGGCTAGCGATTGCGGTTGATGTTGAGCACGGCGTTACCACACGTGATCTGGTGCGGATGCCTGACCGAGCGCCTTCGGCTAGATGAGTCCACTAAAACATATGGTCAGCATCCAATGTCGAAAACTTACAGAGCTATTTATTTTGGGGATTTATTTACCGCTACAGATCACTCCCCCCTAGTGGGGCAGTGACGACCCTAAGACGTGACCAGCCAGAAGTTTAAACCCAACGAGTTTGTCGTTGGTAAACACTCTTCTGATAGCTTACTAAATTTAGCAGCGTCTGGTCGTCTTTCCTTACTATATGGGACGGAGGTTCAACATAGTAAAAAAAGAAAATGTACAATGAAAATGTCGGATCCCCATAAACGTCATCGTTCTTTTCCAGCCGTCCTGGAAAAGAAAAAAGAAAATGTAAGTGCAAGTTGAAGTACACTCGTATGTGCGTAAAAACACAATGTCGGCGGAAAAAAATGGAAAATAAACTCATGAACACGTAATAGCGTTAAAAAATTTTTATTTTTTTTGTTTTGTTTTTTTTAAATAGAAATAAAAATATATAAGCATATTAAAATTGTTTTATAAAAAAAATAAAATAAGATTTCGAGAAGTGCCTTACGTGCAATAGTCGTTTAAATGTTCTGGAAATCTCACCCTTCTTCCAGAACGCGTCGTTTTAAGTTTATTTTCGGATACTGTCGAAGTATCATCGTGTGTGTTGGTTGTCGGATGAGGTATTATAAGTGTCGGAGTCGTGTCGTTCGATTGTACCGAAGGAAAATCCACGTAGATAGGATTTCCTTCTAAATACGCTGCTTTTAAGCGATCGATGCTGATGCTATCGTTGGTTCCGTTCTTATCGACTATATAGTACTTAGATTCACGTTGAAGAACTTTGAAGGGTCCTTCGTATGCTGATTCGAATGGTCGTCGATGCGAGTCTCGACGAACGAAAACGTGTGTACTATATCGTAAGTCAGGTTGAACGAAAACATCAGTTGATTGAGGTCGAGTGGAAGCACGTTTAACTGAACGCATTGCGTTTGTAAGCCTGTTCGTGTAGGAGGTTATATCCATGTTCATTGAAGAGGATGAAGGATCCACGAATTCTCCTGGAAGTCGAAGTGTCGTACCATAAACGAGTTGAGGCGCAGTGTATCCAATGTCAGCTTTCACTGCATTGCGGATACCTAGTAAGACGAGTGGAAGAGCGTCGGTCCACTGTGAAACGTTTGCAGCTGATAGCGAAGCTTTCAGTTGTCGGTGAAAACGTTCTACCAACCCGTTTGCTTGTGGATGGTAGGCGGTCGTTCGGAAGCGATTGATTCCTAAAAGTGTGGTCAGACGACGGAAAAGATCAGATTCAAACTGACGTCCGCGGTCTGTGGTGATGGTTGAAGGGCAGCCAAAGTTTGCTACCCATCGTTCGACGAAGGTGCGAGCCACTGTCTCAGCAGTGATGTCCTTGATAGGTACTGCTTCTGGCCATCGAGTGAAACGGTCTACGCAGGTTAAGAGATAAGAGTAGCCATTTGAATCTGGTAAAGGTCCTACCAAATCCAGATGAACATGTTCGAAACGAGCATCGGGAGTTTTAAACGAGCCTAAGGGACATTTATTGTGTCTGATAACCTTAGATTTTTGGCAGCTTACACAGGAGCGTGCCCACTCCCTCACGTCTTTATTCATGCCAGGCCAGCAAAACCGTTCTGCTATATGCTTGATGGTTGCACGAACACCTGGATGAGAAAGTTTGTGCAATGTGTTGAAGACATTGCGTCGATAATGTTTCGGCACGATTGGGCGATCCCTACCTGTAGATGTGTCACAAAGTAAGGTTTCGTTACCTGTTCCCATCTGTTTGATGCGTAGTTTTAGGGTTGTAGATGATAACTCGTGCTGACGATCAGTGTCTTCTTTTTGAAGCTGGGTGAGTTCAAGAAGGTCGATTCTTTGGAAACTGTTTAAGGAAGTTATGCGAGATAAAGCGTCTGCAACTACATTGTTTGCTCCAGAGATGTGTTGATAATGAGAGAATCGTCACGAACTGTTGTTAATTTACCAGGTTTCACGATGGGTTCAGGTTTAATAACTTGTTGTTTGTAGGTCAGTGCGCGTTTTCGAGTCTTGAGCTCTTTGTTGACCGGACGAACAGTCTTGTGGGTAGACTGTGCGACCAAATCACCAGTTATTTTCCGTACAGCAACACTTGTGTTGCTCGGCTTGGGCGGTGATGCCTGGTTCTTTTGGGCTTTCTTAACATGGGTCGAATCACCTACAGGATTTTTTGGAACCACTGTTGTGTTCAGGCACCCTGAGCTGGGAGACCCGAGTTTGCTTAGGGAGTCTAATATTGTCGACGTAATGATGGTGCTGAGCCTCGACACGTCATCATTAGTGTTGATGGATGCTCCATCAATGGTTTACCTGTCGACGTCCCTATTTTTGTGACACATACCCACTTTTGATCTGACTTGCTGAGTCGGTTGTAAGCAGTTGCTGTCAGATCTGTGCATGCTTCGTGGAACCAACCTTTGCAGTTATCGCACTGCATCCCAGTTGTAACAGCAAAACGGCATCCCGAACGTTTGCATGACTATGTTGAAGCAAACTATGTTATAGATGCTTGCAAAAGCCTTAGACCTTTAAAAAAACACCAAAAAGCACACTGAAAACGGACAAAAATAGATAAAAACGAGTGATATAAACTGAAAGTAGTCTATACGTGAAAAACAAAAAAACCGAATAGTAAGCTGAGGCAAAACCACAAGTAACTATTAAATATGGTAAAACGCGAAAAAGTAATCTACCGAACGTATAGCTCAGGATAGATTCTTTAGAACTGAAATGGTACTTTTGTTGCGTAAGAACACAGCAAAAGTTTGATAAATGCAAATCACGTTAGGACTGAACTTCCTGTTCGAAAAGGAACCTTGAGAGAGGAAATTAACCCAGTGATTATCGGCGCCTGTTGCGAGTTTTTTTTCAAGACCTAAAATTCGATAAACTATTCCTCACCAAAAATGTGTGTTGTATTGAGATGTCAATTTATTTATTCAAGTTTACTACTTTAATGCTTGTTTATTTTATGGAGATGAAATGTTATAGTGGAAAACTGCGCAACGAACATTTTGTTGACTTTCCCCAGAATTTCCCCAAACTTTGGGGAAGACTATTTCATTTTGGGAGTTCCCCAAAGTTGGCAGCTTGGGTATGTAAAGATATATCTCACGAAAAAGTACTTTAGAGTTGGATCATCACTGTTCTTTTTGCATACTGACATAACGTACTTAGTATGCGTATACTAAAAAAAAAATAATTATTGTTCACAGAAGTCATGTTACCTTATGTACTTATTTCAAACAGGTCTCAAAATTGTCCCAACTTGTAAATCTTCGAGATAACATAATATCATTAAGATTCGTTTCCCGTTGAGGAGGGAATGCAGTGTTATGACTGTAAAAAGTGGTACCACAAACTGTGTACACGCCTAAGTCCAATGGCATACAAAAGATGCTCGAAGCCTAACTCGCATTGGCTTTGTATGTTCTTCTGTACGGATAAAAAGGTACTAATTCAGGAGGCTATGGGCCTATTGGCATTGGCCTGCAAGAAAAACGATGACACATGCGCTGATAACACCGGCACCGACAGTGACGATTGTGTCAGTGTAGTACCTGCTGTTACGCGACGCCTCAAACAACCGACTCTGATCGACGCAAAAGTGAGATCGCCGTTAACATTAACAAGGGGAGTAATACCACTTGGTGCTAACATTAATAACAATACACCTTAAGTGGGAACCGACGAACTGGATAAAACCATCACCGTTCCAAATAGTCCCAATGTCCTGAGGGATGAAAAATGGACTACGGTACGTAGGAAACGAAACAAAAGGAAAAAAGCTGTAGGTAGTACACAGGTAGTTAGTAACTCACTGATGGACTCTCATTGTGGGTCACAAACTGCACTACCAAAATCTGATGGTAGGAGTGAGACCCATCCTGGCGTGACTGAGAAGAAAAATCAAATAACAGCTAAAACTAATGTCTGTTTACTTGATACGTCCTTGGTGGACTCTCAAACCAATCCGTCAAAGCTCCAAAGTAAAGCTTCGTCTAACACTGTTGTGAGTCACTCACAGGACTCTGTTACAATAAAAGCTTATCGTAAGATACCAGTAGTTAAAATACAGGATCTATCGTCATGGTCGAAAGCTGTTAACACAGTTTCAAAAGAAGCTACCCTCTCCGTAGTTTAATTATTTGGAATCTAGAGGAGTCGAAAGACAACGACCCTGCTAGAAGACATGCACATGACCTGCAGTTAGTGGAGTCTGTGGTAAGGAATGTGCTACCTGAAGAGGTTTCAGGGGTACATATTACAAAAGTAATACGACTCGGTAAATGGGTTAAAGGCGAGACCCAACCAAGAAGAATCCTGAAGCTGGTTCTCGGGAGTTTCGAGGAAAGAGACATATTATTGAAAAACGCGCCAAAAACTCGTGACTCAAATATCCGTATTCGACCAGATTGGCCGCTTGAGCATCGAATCAAGTGGAAGAATGCTCTTACGGAGTTGAGGACTCGCAAATTAAATGGCGAAAATAACCTTACCATTAAGGGTTTTCGGGTAGTCTGGTCTTTCAAGACAATGCTTCCGAGGCCTGTATGGGTAGAACGATTGATTGCCAAAACACCTTAAGTGTGTGCTACACGAACGCTCGTAGTCTTAGAAATAAAACGTCCGAGCTAAGTCTGATGGTGGAAGAATTATGTCCCGATATAATCGTTGTTACAGAAACTTGGTTCACCGTTGATATAGACTGTTCTCCTTTCATTGCTCGTTATATCTGTATTAGAAGTGATAGAGTTTCAAGTCGCAAAGGAGGAGGTATAATACTATCCGTTAACGATCACTTTCGTATACAATCACCCATATCGGAGGCTCATATCAGTGGCACATGTGAGGTTGCATGTTGTAAGAGTAAATCTAGAAATGGGTTAGTGACTATAGGGGGAATATACCGTAGTCCATCTTGTCTTGCTGACGACTTTATCCTAAGACACATCTGTTCTTGGAGAATAGCAGAATGTTGTCTCATCATTGGGGAATTCAACGCACCGCATATCAACTGGATAGAGCTTACAGCTCCAGGTAGTGATTTCGATAGCGACCTTTTATCTACCGTTATTCAGTGTGCACTTGTACAATGTATCACAAAACCGACACATATTGATTTCAATCATGATCCGTCACTGCTGGACCTCGCCCTCACCCACCACTCTGAGGATGTTTTTGATATTCAGCACCTTCCCCCACTAGTGAACAGTGATCACGTTGTAATTCACTTTAAGTTTAGGACACATGGTATACAACTCGCATCTGCTCCACCCCGTCCCAATATCTGGCGAGCCAATACTCCGGAAATCAGAAACTGTGCTATCTTGACTGATTGGTTGATCGACGCGGATGGATTGATCGAAGATGAGTGGAATAAGTTTAAGTCTACATTCGAGTCCGTAACGTCGCCGTTTTTCCCATGGTCAGCACGTAAGCTATCACATTGCCCTCCATGGATTAATAAGGAAACCCGGAAGCTGTTAAAGCGTAGGAAACATTTCTGAGACTTATTCTTGTTGACATGTCACGAACCATTTAAGCGTGAGTACCGGAAATTCCGTAATATCTGTAAGAAAACCATAGCCAAATCCCATGCCACTTACGAACGACAGTTAGTACATGACAGCCGTACTTGTCCGAAACGATTGTTTTCGTATGTCAAACGGCAAATGAAACGTAGTGATGGTATTCCCTCGTTACTGTTACACGAAAATTCAGAATTACTAGGTGAATCAGATCGAGCAAAAGCTGAGACTTTTTCAAACTATTTTAGCGAAGTCTTCTCTACGTTTATTGTAGCAAATACTTGTCCCACTCACACCGAGATACCAACCATTGAATCTGTACAGGTGACTGAGGAAACTGCCCTTCCATTGATAACTAACCTCAAACCTGGTAAGACACCGGGCCCTGACGGGTTACATCCACGGTTGCTGTCATCTCTTGCGGACATTATTTCAAAACCGCTTGCGACACTCTTCAACATGTTCCTTTCACTCGCTCAACTCCCTAGAGATTGGAAGGACGCTATAGTCAGTCCAATATTTAAGGACGGTCAGAGACATATAGTATCTAACTACCGGCCTGTTAGTCTAACTAGTATAGTCGTTAAGTTACTTGAAAAGATAATTCGGGTTAGGTTGCTAAGCCACATAGATTTACACAATCTGTTAGCTCCTGAGCAACACGGATTTTGTAACAAGCGTTCATGCTTGTCTAACTTGCTTATTGTGAGGGAGGATCGGACAGCAGCCCTAGATAACGGTCTGTCTGTCGACGTGATATTCATCGATTTTAGCAGAGTGTTTGACAAGGTTTCACACGTAGGTCTTATGCAGAAGCTCACGAGCTTCGGAATAATAGGTACTGTGCATGCGTGGATAGGAAATTTCTTATGTGACCGCAGACAGAGAGCGAGGATTAACGGAACGCTATCCGATTGGGAGCCGGTCAAAAGTGGTGTACCCCAAGGCACCATCTTAGGCCCCCTGCTCTTCCTTCTCTACGTTAATGAGTTACCACTGTTACTTAGGTCGTCGACATTATTGTTTGCGGATGATGTAAAAATCTGGAGAACAATAAAAAGTGCGGCTGATCATGTGGGTCTTCAAGCTGACTTAAACGATTTAGTTAGATGGGCTCGAGAGTGGGGCCTAGAAATCAATGCTAGGAAGAGTGTGCTAATGCACAACGGTCGCGGTAATAGTTACCGTTACACTATTGAGGGTAAACCTCTTCCATGTGTTCAAGAGCATAAAGACTTAGGAGTAGTATTAAGTCATGATTTAAAAACGACTACGCATTGCAAAGTAGCCGCTGTCAAAGGTTTTCGTGAGTTATGGTCACTTCGCCGAGCGTTCAAATCTTTTGACGAGGAAACGTTTCGAATTTCATATTCCATATATGTCAGACCACATTTAGAGTACTGTATCCAAGCAGCTAGCCGTGTCTGGTAAAGGATACTAACTCCCTTGAGCGTGTTCAGAGTGTGGGAACGAAATTAGTGAAGGGTCTTTCTAGACTCCCTTACGATGGGCGTTTAAAACGCCTAAATCTTTTCCCCTTGTCGTATCGTAAGACACGGGGTGACCTTATACTGGCATTTTGTATCTTTAATTATGATTTGGGTGTTAATATGTCTTATCTTTTTGCTCCCTCCAGCACTAATAATCTCCGCGGTCATAGCAAGAAGGTTCATAAACCAAGATCTAATAAACTTAAAGTGGGGTCCCGTTTTTCTCATCGAGTAGTCAATCATTGGAACGCCTTACTTGAACAAGTGGTATCAGCCCCATCAGTGAATACTTTCAAGGAGAAGCTGGACCTTCACTGGAAAGCAGTGTGTCAGGATTAGTACAGGTTCATCAACCTACTATCCTTATTACTGAAGACTGAAGACATCATCTCGATGGCGTCGTCTTCGTTACATCAAGAATGAACGTTATCAGACATGGTGTGGCTGAACTAAATTCAAATCTAAAAATGTCTTGTTTTGACCGCTTCTGAAACTTTTCACGAATTGTCGATGTGACGCACCAATCATCTTGCGACAGTTTGACCTTTAAGTGCTCGCAACCTCC
The DNA here is from genome assembly GCA_944470425.2 of Schistosoma bovis. NCBI lineage: Eukaryota > Metazoa > Platyhelminthes > Trematoda > Strigeidida > Schistosomatidae > Schistosoma > Schistosoma bovis. The sequence goes on along the minus strand of OX103956.1, from coordinate 44,346,440 downwards.
AACAGTGGACGATACCCCTGAAGCGTTGCCTACGACTTTCGACCTTACTCAGCAATGTTTAGGAATCAGTATGATCACGACGTTTCAATATGGAGTCCACAAGGACGAATTCATCAAATCGAATATGCTATGGAAGCTGTAAAGCAGGGTTCAGCAGCAGTCGCCCTGAAGAATCATGATTACGCCATAATTGTTGCCCTTAAGAGAGCACCATCTGAGCTCTCTTCCTACCAAGAAAAAATCATTCAAATAGATGATCATGTTGGGGTAGCGATCTCGGGTTTAACTGCTGATGGCCGACTTCTTAGTCGTTCAATGCGTCGTGAGTGTGCAGACAGCAGATGGGCCTACGATGAGCCATTACCAATTTCACGTCTGCTATTTAAGATAGCTCTCAAGATGCAAGTTCCTACTCAGAGATATGGTCGACGACCTTTCGGAGTTGGTATGCTAGTCACTGGTTGTGATGCCTTGGGACCACATGTTTACTACCTGGTAAGTTATACATTAGAAGACTAGCAATATGGTATAAACATATGAATGCAACGTGGTAATCACTCATGTCAGTTTATGTCGTCCCACAACATATTCACCAGTAAACATACACAAGCGAATTCTGTATCAAGCGTGTATTCTCTAAAAGCCTAATATGTCGAACGTATTTTAGTTAATATGTTCGTTTTTAGATTTTTTTATCTGGTGAAGAGTCTAAATAATTAACGCGAATAATTTTTCCCGGATTTTCTCAAGAGTACTTTTAGGAGTTTGGATTCGTAGATGTTTTTTTCAAAATATTTGAAGCGTAGGGACCTTTAATTTGTCCCAGGATGTTGGTATTCTTCATTGGTAATCCATTTGGAAAATCTTCGTAAATGAAAACGTTATCCTTAATTATTCCAGATAGAGTATTCTCGTCTTCATGCTTTGTACCAGAGCTCATGATACTACCCGCTTAGATTTATCCACCCAAGTTTTCAACTTACGTCCTTCTAGTCATAGTGTTACTGATTCGCTTAAAAGTCGTTGGTGTGTGGTTAAACATTGTCTTTTTGAGTTCGCTATAATTCATCCCTCACCTAATACGTACGTCATATAAACAGTTGAGTTTACGTTTTAGTTAATGTGAGGTTTAATCAGTTGGTATTTTATCATAGCTTCAGATTTACAACCTTTTTCTCTTAAGTGTCCATCCTCAAACGCATACGATTGCAAATGCATAGCCATTGGTTCTCGCTCTCAATCAGCTCGTACTTACTTGGAACGACATTTAGATGAATTTAAAGGTTCATCTTTGGACGATTTAATTTGTCATGGATTGAAGGCTTTAAACAGCACGTTGCCAAATGAAGTTAGTTTGAATATAAAGGTGAGTTTATTTTCATCAAAACTGATCCCATGAATGTTTTCTGACATCAAACTCAGCCCAGTCTTCCTGATTTTCGGGAATTAGCTAGTATATTGATTCCTACAAAGTATGATTTATACCCAAGTGCCCAGTAAATGAGTCTGTCTACTTATATTTATCAAGTTTGGATACATTTGAGGAAGACATGTGTGCTATTAAATCCAAGAGTCAGGTCACTGAAGATTTTTATGACGTTCATCGCCAAGTTTACTAGTATATTGACCATTAAGAAAAAGCAAAATGGCACACTTTATAGTTTATTTTATTGTATATCTATTTGAACACATAAATATTGGTACAAGAGGGCACCATATATATATGCGCCACACAAAGCAATAAAAATGGGAAGAGAAAAAAAGGACGATAACGACTAAATTAGTGTAAGGTAGTTTAATGATAATAATGGGTAGACGGAATGTTACAATCAGAAGAAATCTTTCAGTTAAGAAAGATACAACCACTTTTTATGAAGAAAGTAAAAGAAGGTTACAGCATGATCGCCACTGACTTCTATTCTGAGCCATATCTGACAACGTTTCTAGCCACTGTGTAGCACCATCTCTCGGACCCCAGCCAAGGAGTCGTGAAAGACTAACAGAAGCCAGCCCTTTTCAGATTTCTTTCATATCCCGACACCACGTCATACACTGACCAATCGTTGGTCACCGGCTGCCATGGGACTGCATTTCCTCACGATGCTCCACTGCCTTGTGGGTCAGGCCTTTAGGTCAAAGGCACGGGGTGTGGCCTCCTAAGGAAACCGCCTGTTTCGGTCTGGGCACCCGGGCAATATCACAGCACGCACACAAATAAAATGAAAATGACACTTTATAGTCTCATTACATGATTCATCGGCTTGAAGCTAGTCGAAGTCTAGTTAAACATTGTTTTCCACTAATTCCTAGGTCAATGGTTGCGATCCGCGTGACTATCGTAACCAATGGTTGGAAACTCTTGGTGACGTAGCTCAGAATCGATCACAATGGCGTCGGTGTATACACTCTCTGTCTTCCCTTAAACTAAAAGATTAAAATCACTTCATTCTTTCTTCCTGCACCATATCCTTATCGTAATCTTCCCTTTATATATTACCACCTCTGAATTAACTACTTTTATGAATCCGGTGTCCATCTTGTTGTGTTAATGAGGTTTGGCAACTTGGACCGATGCATATATGTGCCTGGTCCTACGTTGTAGCTGACTGACTGACAATGGTAGTATGTAAACAATTGTTGGAGCAATGATTTATAGTAATATTCTAGTATGTTGTAAAGGTTTTCGATCTACATGAAATAATATCGTCCAACATATTTCACCACTGTATGAATTGATTTGTTTGACGCTTTCCAGATTTTGTGTACTGTCGAACAGGAGTAAAATTGACGATCTTCAATACCAGATACGTCTTTCACTCCTAACCCCAGCTATTCAAAAAAATCTTTTAGGAGAAGCATAATAAAGTTGATTTACATCCAAGTTAGTTCAATTACATATCGATCAAATGTCTGATTACCGACTACAAATTTACCGTCTGAGCAATCATCTCTTGAGCATAAAATCAGTGAATTTATGTATACAATAAAAAAGTACTAAAAATCAAATAACTAATTTCAGACCGAATGAATTAATACATAAAGTTCCACTGAAAATATAATACTGTACTACGCAAATGTAAAGACTGGTTTTACCATAAAGCGTTATATTTGGAAGTTTAACATTTTCATCACAGACGTCGATCATTATATGAAACCTTGATATGTTTTCATTTTAACACGCACTTAATTTATCACGTTATTCACTGCCTGGTTTGTGTTCCTAGGATTGCTAACACATTTGTACCTGGCTCTACGTTGACCATGATTGATTGCGTGGTTTCTAGGCCTTCATCAGTCAGCCATTCATTTCCGATTCCACTAAATTATCTCTTAAATACTTACGCGCTGCTTAAATTCCTAAATTATTTATTGTTCGGATATACCTATAGTCCAAATACAAAATTCCTCACTGCTGATGTTTTTAGTAAACACTTTGTAGCCCGCTGATCTGACTTCGACTTAGATGGATGTATGAATATACTATGAACATAAATCTCCCATTTAGTTCTGTTTATTACCTAGGCTAACCCCGTTTGTGTGACGGTGGTAATAAGAAGCCAAATACGGGTTGCGCTGGAGGGATTTATTTTAAGCATTCGTCTATCCAGACAGAAGCAAAGGCGAGTGAGCCAACTTGTTTTGATCAAGCGTGACTCGACATTTATAGTCAGACAAAAATAAGTTACTGATATGTGGTAAGTAGGATGAGTAATGTCTGTAGTGTCAGTTATTATGCCAAGCCCATATACCTTATTCGAGCTTTCGGACATCCCATTCTATTCATTTTACTTGAGCCATACATTGACCTTGTTATTTATTCGCTTATCAATCTAGACTGTTTTTATATGAGCGTATATGTGTGTGCCCTTCTTATTCCATTAATCACATGTCTGTAGCTTTATTTTGTCTGACTATAAATATTGAGTAACACTTGACAAAGATGGAGTTGGCTTCCCAGCCATCTTCCACACGGGCACTTCATTGGTGAGCCCGACGTGATCCAATGAAGTGCCCGTGTGGAAGATGGCTGGGAAGCCAACTCCATCTTTGTCAAGTGTTACTCAATATTTATAGTCAGACAAAATAAAGCTACAGACATGTGATTAATGGAATAAGAAGGGCACACACATATACGCTCATATAAAAACAGTCTAGATTGATAAGCGAATAAATAACAAGGTCAATGTATGGCTCAAGTAAAATGAATAGAATGGGATGTCCGAAAGCTCGAATAAGGTATATGGGCTTGGCATAATAACTGACACTATATGTCCTCACATACGTCCATCTAATAACAGTCAAGGTTAATAAGCGAATAATTAACAAGGTCAGAATGTAAGTCAAGAAGAATGAATAGATTGGTTTGTCCGAAAGCTAGAATAACTCATATGGGCTTGAAATGGTACTAGACACTACACAGAGATAGATTTGCTGAATATACTTCTACCTAAGTCGCTCACGTTCAAACACTAAGTGACTTAAAACGATTCGCGAACACTACTACACTGAAGGACTTCAGCGTTTATAACTGATATCTAATCTTTAGTATATGTCCACATACAGGATTGTAAATGAACCCTAAAGTGCCACTACGAACACCGTCAAGGTAGGAGGTTGATATGGCTTGTGAATCTAGACAAATGATATTAAGATACTGTGTCTCAACTAACCGCATATGATTATGCAATTTCTTCCACTGTTGTTATGAGATGAATTCAAATAATCATTTAATACCAATGTCAGCTTTTCTTTGTGCGTCGCCTCTTCTACGTTCTTTACTGTCTAGCGCCCCTTAACCAGTTCATTTCACTGTACATAATATGGTTACGAACGAGAATGAGTTTAGAACAAAATCAATTCCAAATGAAACCGAAACAAAATGTGCAGAGAAAAGAAAGCATAAGGGTTTGTGTAAAATTAAAGATGCTTCAAGTACTTGGTCTTTTCCACCAGGGTTGACTAGTTAGCAATGCATCAGCATATTTAAACTTGGGTCTCATTGAGCGTGCAGGCTAAAATGTAATAAGTCAGTCCTACCAATACAACTATTAAGATAGTAGTCGATTTCCTCTAATCTGTTAGTAAATATTTTTCACTCACAAAATAATTGTATTGACAAAATATAAACATTCTCTATAATATTTTGACTGATACTTTAACTCTTCTACATAATTATATGTGAGTCCCGAAACTCGAATATCATTTACGTTGGAGTAGTTAGAATCATTCAATCTCCCATATATCCAAAATTGATGGTTTTATTCTACTACTGTAATTAACTGTGGTGGATGGATGGTGATGGAAACTTGTAACTCAATGATTGAAAGTCTAATAGTTTTATGAACTGTCTTAATTTCAGTAGCATTACATTTAGTGATTTTATATACTACAGTAAAAATATGAATTTTCATATCTTATTTGATGTTTTAGAATTGTTCACTTGCTATGGTTGGAAAAGACATGAAATTCACAATATTTGAAGATGACGATATTGATCCATATTTGAAGTTATTCGAAGCTACTCAAGCGGATGCACCAACTATCTCCGATTCCGGTCCTACTCCAATGGAACAGGATCAGTCTGCGTTGTAACCGGCTATCTATGTATATGGAATTGTTTATGTACTGATGATCTAACGACTATGTTGAGTCCTAACTTTTTTTTATTTTCGATTTGTAAAAATAAGAAATTAATAAAGTTGAGTTATGAAATTCATATGTTTTCTTCCTAATATTTTCTTTTTATATAGAAAACAGTTTTGTCAAATATGTTTGATATTTTCTTAAACTTATGTAGAGAATTTTTGATATCTTGAAGTTTTAGCTTAAACATTGTGTTTATTAAACAGAGACTGTGATATTCAACTGGTTTGTGTTGAACTAGCTTAGTTTAAAGTTACTGGATAAAGATGACAAATCCAATAATAAGTTTTTAAACCTCTATCGACTAACATGACTGGAACTTATGTGTTCCTTGTACCCATCCACTAGCTAACTTAATGATTAATGATGGTTGATACAGGAGTTGGTTGATAAAAAGGTAGTGGCTTTCAAAGCAAAACAGTATCAGTCTACTACATTTTTGGCTGATCCGTTTTGATAGACACAGACGATCTGTATGTAGTCACCACAATAATCATGATAAAATTACTACAACATTAGAAGACATTTAGTCCAGGCGATCTACTTTCCGTTCTTTTCAAAGATGGGATAGTCTTTTGATCAGGGAACTAAGTCGATTGTCTAAAATGTCTATATTTAGACTAAACCATCGTACTTCACTGAAGTTTTTTCTTTCCTAGTTTCAAGCAGGGGTTGCGTAATACACCTAATTAGTGATAATTGCTGACTTTGTTTTATAAAACAATGAATGGACCTGCAGGAACTCATATTGCGCATACGTTAGTGATCTTCCCACTCCCTCAGGTTTCGATCCTCAAATTTTCTAATTCTCATCAAATAGACAGCTTTTAATCTATTAAATAGTACCATTCTCTGGAATCGCTTGTCGAAGAGAAAACACCCTAGGAATTTCTCTAAGAATGACAGGAGTGTGCAATCAATCTTACATTGCTTCCAAATAATGGATGTGTTTGGATTGTTCAGTGTTGTCATTCCTATCTAGTTCTCTCGTCTATAACTTCCTCAAAACAACTGAGAAAGCTGTACAGTGGTTTCAATCTCTTGTTTAATGGAAAATCTTCAACCTTGAAAATACGATTGTGATTGTTTCACTATGCGATCCCATATAAGCTAATTACTACACACTTAACTATTCAGCAACCATTGCTTGTAGGTACCGTATGTAAGTTTTACCATCAATATGTGAAATAATTTTAAAAAACCTGCAGAGGCCTATGTCTTCGCTTACTTTTTGTAACGAGTTGTTTGGAATGGTCAAGGAGTTCATGCTAGTGTGATATTGCTTGGGGTAGTAAAGGCAGAAGAGATGTAGAGAAGTCTCATTCACCTTCGAATTCATCATTATGTGAATCGGAAAGTTTTGGTTCAAATGCACAGACATATCAAAAACTGTCTCAAGTTATAAATATAGACTGCTAGATGTCACCTCAGTGATTTAAATGTTAAACGCTTGTCTGAAGGTCTCAAGTTCGATCCCTGGTGCGGTCGTGAATATTCACTGATGTAGAATCCCTTACTAGCACTTAGCATTTGTTTAGTTCTTCCTGAGTCAGTTTGTGATTCGTTTTTTTTTCAAATTCAACAGCCTCTAAAATACCTCATGATCACAATCGTTTTACTAATACTAATGTATTGTAGTCAATAATACACATTTAAAGCGTAAGATAAATGTTTTCACTATTGCACCTCCATCGAGAGTTATATTTACACTGACTTGGTGAAAACATGGGGGAAAAGTAAAAGTTTTATACTGTAAAAACCGAGTCGTTTTTTGTCTACATACCTGTGCTACACAATCAGTGTAAATTTAAGATTTCTCAAAGTCCGAACTCTGCAACTCCGTATAGGTCCGTCTACTAGCTAGTGATTATTAGGTGTACTACCGAGCTGACGATGAAGTGGTCATGTGTCCTCTAGATCATTATATGCCCATTCTCAGATACTATGCATTGAAGCAAAGTAATATTCTTAACTTGAATATTTACTCGGCTTGTGTCAGTTCGTTGTAAAATGTTAAATAATACTCTATAATTCAGTTTTACAAGCCTCCTTTACAGTCCCCATGCAGCTATTGTACTTATTCTGGAGACAATTCTCCACATTTGTGCTTGTTCAGTGTAGTTTCTTCGGCAAAATGTATTCATTCTAAAGGTTAAGAGTTTCTGTAGTCAGTCTTTATATTCAGTATACTGTTACGTAACCCGTGATCAGTCAGTCAGTAACAACGTAGAACTTCGTACGTACGTACATCAGTTCGAGTTGCCACACCACATTAGCACAGAGATGCAGTTGTCGATTCAAATCCCGTAGTGGTAGAGGTAATAAGAGTATAAGCAGTAATCGGGAAGATTACTGCCCGTGATCATTTCATAAATAAACTGATTATTTGACTGAGTTATGTAGGCAGCTGCAGGCTACCTGGTTAGAGTCTGTGTGATTATCGTAAGCAATAGTTAAAGACTGTGTGACATGATTCGGAATTTTCCCGATAGCACAGATGCATTCAATAGTTATATTCCCTCAAATTCCAAGATTTTGAATAACCTTATGATTGTTTTTTTTAAGTACCACGAATCCATATTTTATCTAATCGTATCTTAGATACCCAGTCTTTTCAATTACCATTAATGTTGTCACTACCTCTTCTTCCCTGGGATTTTTCTCTATAATTCCATCTCTCTGTGCAGATAGACTGTCGGCTTTTAGCGATATACACATGTTCCAGGTTCTGTGTTGTATATGACTGATTGTATAAGCTGGCAATGAAGTAACTTTCTACTGTAAAGACAATTTATTTGATTTAGTGAACAATTTTTACTTGAAATTTTAATTTTAATATCACAGTGGCTAACTTCTCGTTTCCTGTTTTCTCTCTACATTTTCAGGCCTATGTAACTAGTACTCAATTTTGTAATTGGCATTTTTCTCCTTCAGAATTAGTTAATCTTCGTTCAGATTGTAATACAACTGCTCTTAAACGATTACAATCAATTAAAGAAGTAGAAATTAAAAATACCAATGAAAATGTAAACAATACATTAACTGTTGTTGGATTAGATCCTGATCAAGAATTTAAAATTATTAAACATTATGTATATTTAATGAAAATTTTATTTGATAAATTTACAACACCTCAGTTACCAAATGAAGTAAGTTTTTGAACTGATAATCAAATTTGTTCAGTTTTTTATTTTTTTATTTATTTTTAAAGTTCAAGTGTAATTATTGTCGGACTGGAAAGAAGGACACCTCATCAAGATTATAAAGAAAAGAGATTTGAACAAATGTGAAAACTACAGAGGTATCACACTAATTTCAGTATCAGAGTGCTACTGAACCAGATAAAAGACGCATTAGACACCTAACTTCGAGATCAACAGGCTAGATTCCGCAAGGATCAATCGTGCACAGACCAAATTGTCACACTACGGATCATTGTTAAGTGAAACTCGTCACTATACATCAACTTCATTGACTATGATAAGTCGTTTGACAGTGTAGATAGGAGAACTCTATGGAGTTCCTGAGAAGATTGTCAGCATTATCCGGAACTCATACGACGGACTTCAGTGCAAAGTCGTACACGAAGGATAGCTGACAGATGCATTCCAAGCAAGAAGTCAGATAAGGCTGTATACTCTCCCCCTTCAGTTTTTACTGGCGGTTGACTATATTATGAATACCTCGACATCTGAGGGAAAACACGACATACAATAGACATCTCAGGACCAATTAGACGATTTGGACTTCGCAGATGACATAGCCCTCCTATCTCATACACACGAACAAATGCAGATGAAGGTAGCTAATGTAGCAGTAGGCGAGATCCTCAAATGCAACGCGAAGAACACCAACCCGATCACACTTGGTGGAGAAACTCTGGAAGATGTAGAATCCTTCATATACCTGGGAAGCATCATCGATGAATAAGGAGGTTCAGATGCAGACGTAAATGCGAGAATTGGCAAAGCAAGGGCCGCATCCCTTCAATTGAATAACATATAGAACTCAAAACAACTTTCAACCAATATCAAAGTCATAATCTCCAATACGAATGTCAAGACAGTTCTACTATACGGAGCCGAAACTTGCAGAACTATTACAACCATAATCAAAATATTGCAAGTATTTATAAACAACTATATACGCAAGATATTCAATGTTTGTTGGTCGGATATCATCAGTAATATTCTACTGTGGGAGAGAACAAACCAGCTTCCAGCTGAAGAACAAATTAGGGAAAGACGATGGAAATAAATAGGATATATATCACGGAAATCATCAAACTGCGTCGCGAGGCAAGCCCTGACTTGGAATCCTGAAGGGAAGTGGAAAAGAGGAAGGTCAAAGAACACATTACGTCGGGAAATAAGAGCAGATATGAAAAGGATAAGTAACAACTAGAAAGAGATAGAAAGAATTGTCCAGGACAGGGTTGGATGGAAAGTGTTTGTGGGTGGCCTATGCTCCTCCATGAGGAGTAACAGGTGTAAGTAAGCAAGTATTGTTATTGTCATAAGAGTGTAGATAACTTCATATCATTCTGTTTGTACTCGATCAAGTAACTAAATATGTTTCATTTTTGATAAGTTAGTATTCTTCGTTTACATTTAGACTGATAAATAATATTGTATGAGTATTGGTTATCATTATTTATCTGAACTATACATTTCATAAGGTGTAAACTTTCTATTTGTTCGTTCAGTACTAGGGAATGAAAATTGTTAATTAGTAAAAGTAGCCATACATGAACCCATTCAAATCTATCTGTCTTCATCAGTGAAAGGTCAGTAAACTTGGTAAATTTGTTAATTGGGTTGTGAACTTATATCGACTAAAGTAGTTGAAACGTGCACTAGTCATTTTCAGCCACTGCCTATCCTGATCTGCTTTACTGGTTTGTATAAAGTAAATTGTTTAAACGTTAGCGATGACCAAAACATGAGTAGATATCAGTTGATAAAATCATTGGCTGTTAATTTAGGCCGTTGGATTTGTCCTAACAATTTCATGTTTCTGTGCTAATGGGGTGTGGCAAATTGAACCGATCTACATACGTATCAGGTTCTACTTTACGTTTAACTGACTGACTGAGTGATCCGAACTCAGTAATTCTGTGGGTAACAAAATGTTTAAATCAGGTGTATGTTCTAGTCCAACTGTGAGTATACTTAAGTATTGTAATGCAAATACATCCATCTAACGAGTCTCAAATAGGATGTAACATGCGTTCTATATTCTACAATCCATTTGTTTTAAATAACTTTTGAAAATGGTTATGTAGATGTTACCTGCACAGAACAGACACATGCCAATAATGATTGACAAATGTCTACTCACTAATTTCAACGATGAAGTAACTCAAATCCCTCGCACTAACGATATATATAACTTGTTCCAATTTTGTCTAACTAGTGAGATTTTCTGCAAAAAGTAACGTTCAGATGCATAATCTGTCCAGTAAATGTTTGAACTGTGGTTGCTGAAACTTCGTTCTATAGTTCAGCACACGTCAATTTTACTGCCTATTATAACTATATAACTGTCCTGTCTCCATTTCTGTTGTTTGAAATACTCTTGGAAGTCGTGAAAAGTCAGATTTTACAGCTACCTCACCGTCGTCATGTATTTTGCGAAAATCATTTCTCTCAAATTCAATTTATTAGCTGTCAGAAATTGTGGAAGACCACATACTTTCGATGTTTTCATCAAAACAGAAAGTTGATGATTCTCGTACTCCTAAATTTATTTATTTATTTATTTGAACACACATATATTGGTACAGGAGTGCGCCAAATATATATGCGCCACACAAAACAATGAGAATTTGAGAAGAAAAAGAAAAAAAAGTGGGTGACGTAAAAAAAACATATAAAAACAATAACGAAGAGATTGGTGTAAGGTAGTGTAATAATAATAGTAATAGTAGGGGAACAGAAGGGTACAATCAGAAGAAATCTTTCAGTTAAGGAAGATACAACCACATTTTATGAAGAAAGTATAAGAAGGTTACAGCATGATCGCCACTGGCTTCTATTCTGAGCCATATCTGATAACGTCTCTAGCCACCGTGTAGCACGATCTCTCAGACCCCAACCAGGGAGTCGTGAAGGACCAACACAAGCCAGTCATTTGCAGCTTTCTTCCATGCCACGACACCATGTCATGCACTGACCACCTCTCCGCTTCTTCCAACCAGTCCCAGAGTCGGCAAATAATGCACGACGTGGAATTCTCTGAGACGACATTCGGAGAACATGTCCAAGCCACCGAAGTCGGTGTTTCAAGATGGTGACACCAATTGAATTATCATCTCTATGCCCGAACACACGATACCGAACCTCTGCATTACTGACATGGTGTTGCCACTGGATGTCAGCAATCCTTCGGAGACAGCGATGGTCGAACACAGAGAGTTGTCTAACGTCCTCAACTCGGAGAGACCAGGTTTCACAAGCATAGAGCAAAACTGCTCTCACCGACGCGTTGTAGATCCGACCTTTTACGGCCAGACTAACATCACGAAGGCGCCATAGATGGCCCAGATTGGCATAAGCCGCTCTGGCTTTCACTATACGTGCATTGATCTCATCATTCACACCCCCACCAGCACTTATGCAGCTACCCAGATACACGAACTTCTCGACTACGTCTATCTGCTCACCATCCACAGTGAGTACAGGATTAGAATCCTGCCAGTCTTGTAGAAGTACTTTGCACTTCGGAGGTGCAAAGCGCATACCATACCTACGGACACTGATTGCCAACTGATTAAGCGCGGATTGCATGCCTTGGGCATTATTTCACAGTAAGACAATATCATCCGCATACTCAAGGTCGAGAAGTCTTTCTCCAGGCAACAGATCCACACCACCATTACTTACATCCATCGGAGCTGTTTCCAGAATGTCATCGATGGCAAAGTTGAGGAGGAATGGTGAGATTGGGCAACCCTGTCTAACCCCACTGCTCGAATGGAACAATGGAGAGAGGTGGTTGTATGCCCTCACTCTCCCTGAGGTGTTTGTATATAGGGCTTTTGAGATGTTAATAAACTTCTCAGGCACACACTTCTTCAATAGACAATCCCAGAGAACAGTCCTGTCCAACGAATCGAAGGCAGCCCTGATGTCAAGAAACACTACGATTGTTGGCCTTTGATAAGTATGGCGGTGTTCTAAAATTTGGCGGAGGGTGAAGATATGATCAATACATCCTCGACCAGAACGAAACCCAGCCTGCTCCTCGCGAGTCAATCTTTCTCGGGTTTTGAACAATCTACGAAGTATGACGGAAGCCAATAGCTTGGACGTAATCGGAAGTAGACTTATCCCCCGATAGTTGTTACAGGAACGAAGTGAACCCTTTTTAAAGATAGGGACAACTATCGACTCATTCCATGACGTTGGTACACTCTCTAGCTCCCACACCTTTGTAAACAACGTCGTCAATTCCTTAGTCAGAAAGTCACCACCATCTTTAAAAAGAGCCGGAGGTAAGTCATCTGGGCCCGGTGATTTGTAGCATTTTAAAAGTTCGAATTCCTTGTGGATTTCCGTCTCATTTGGTGGATCAGTCGTCACCGGCCATGGAGGGCAGGACAGTCTGACCGATGTTGTCGGAGCAGCAAGCCAGTTGAACTGCCCTTCGAAAAGTTCTGCCCATCGTCTAAGACGTCAATGGATGTTAGTGATTGGCATCCTATCATCCTCGCAGATTGTTTCACTCACACCAGACTTCTTGCTGCCAGTGGCTCGGATGAGTTGTAAGAGCTTCCGGTAATTACCAGATGCAGCTGCTGCTTCCAGCTCATTAGCACGCTCCGACCACCAGGCTTCTCAGTCCTTACGCAAGCTTTGCCCAATTTCCTTACGTAACATCCTTCGTTTATGGTCAAACTCACGATCACCCGGAGTAGACCGACGGGCTTCAATGAGTTGTAAGGAACCCGAAGAAACCCAGTGCTTAAAAGCGGGACGTTTCGCAAACCCACAACTGACTGTACCCGCCATTTTTATGGCGTCATGCAATTGCAACCAATGCTCATCCATACTTTTCGGTGGTATGGTAGCTAGCCTAGAGGCTAGCTCGATTCGATACTTACTTGCAACAGGAGTTGCAACCAACTTGCTGACATCAATCCTTTGGTGGCGGTCACTTCGTTGTCCACTGAAAAGTAAAGTAAGATTGGCACAGACCAAGGCATGATCAGAGTCCAGATAGGTACTCCAAAAGGAGCGACAGTCTTGTACACAACCACGCCAGCGGTAGGTGATCGCGATGTGATCAATCTGAGTCCAGGCTTGAGATGCAGAGGGAGGACGCCAGGTGGCACATCGGCGATGACTGTGCCGAAAGTTAGTGCTAGCCAGAAACAGGTTGTGGTCTGTGCAAAGTTGCAGTAGACGGCCCCCATTATCTTTCCTGAGATCAACAAGTCCCCATCGGCCACCTAAACGACCCTCTTCTGTGCCTAGTCGCCCGACCTGAGCATTCAAGTCTCCGGCTAGTACTACAATATCTGTCGAACGCACTTTCTGGAGAAGAACAGATAACTGGTGGTAAAACTCATCCTTGATTGCATCCGGGCTGCAATCTGTCGAGGCATAGGCGGGGACGACGAAGAGACATCGTTTCTCACGCCGATTTCTTCTCACTTTGATGGAACTGTCTAATCTAGCAGCACATAACCGACTGTTAATGGGGATCCAGTCGATTAGTGCCGCCTCAGCTCTAGCGCTTAGTGCGACACCAACGCCAGCAAGACCAGACGAAGAAGCCACAGGGTCTCCGGATAAGCGCACGTAAAACAAGCTTTTTGAAGCGACAGATGGAGATCGAATTTGTAGTACTCCGCCAGAGTCTTGAATACGGGTCTCGGATAGACAACAAACATCAATATTAAGACTTTCTAAAGACATAGCCAGCCCTATCTGTTGTCCGACCTGCATAAATGTGCGAACGTTAAAGGCAGCCAGTTTGAATAGTGCACGTGGTTTCAGAAAAACTGCTTCAGTACTTATATTCGGTGGTAACACAATTTTCAACCGGACAGTGACTCGGTAACGTTTAGACAGAGTCGATTTTCCACCATAGACGAGCTGCTGTATAAGTCAAAAAAATAAGTATAGACAGAGTAGGAATAAAAGAGGGTGAATAATGTCGTAGTAAATCATAATAATAATAATAGCAATAATAATAATTGAATCATTTGAATGTTCGTCGAAGCAAGAAAATTAGTTTCCATGATCATAGACAGTTCAGTTCATTAATTGCGTGTGGGCTGCGATACTGCTCGGGTGCCCAGACCGAATCAGGTGGTTATCTTAGGGGGCCACACCCCGAGCCTTTGACCTAAAGGTCTAACCCACAAGGCAGTGGAGCATCGTAAGGACATGCAGTCCCATGGTAGCCGGTGACCGAAAATTGGTTCATACGCCATTTGTTCCCGCAGGATACTGGTGCCCATGTGCACCATTGATTTGGGATCCGGTTAAAGCGCCGGCATTCGCTTTTCGTCCTCTCATTTTCGTAAACAACACCCTCGCCACGAGAAGGCAATGAGTAGGACTTCCCTGGCAGAGGCTGTATACGCGTGGCCGTGTGAGAGTATTTCGAGAGGGAGGGCGAATCCACCCCACTCTCGGCCATACCAGGGCATTTGGGGGCAATAAACGATTTCACAAGTTGAAATCTATGGAAAGTCTGGATGCACTGGACGGCCGTTTCGTCCTGGTATGGAACTCCTCAGCAGTGCACATCCACGACCCCGCACCTCGCGGGATTCGAACCCAGGGCCTAGTGGTCTCGCGCGCGAGCACTTAACCACTCCTAAACCATCCTTGTGATTTTCTCAATTCTTACTGAAATCCCGATCTGACTTTTCCTATTTATTTAAAAAAAACTGTGCTGTAAATGCATCCACTTTTATATCTCCTTCCTGATCTCGAATTTCAGTGTTCCCCTGTACAGTATTTTCCACCCTTTCTTTTCAAATCGTGTTCTCAATCTCTAGTCACTTTTATTGTCGCTGCTACCATATTATTTCGATTTCTTGCTATGCATACTGTTAATCTCATATTACGCATATGTGATATTACAATTCGGGTCAACGTGCATCTGTTCCAGGTTCTACTTTAACACTGGCTGACGTTTTGAGTAGGTAGATGCAGTTATCTTTTTGAGTAGTAATCTAATGAATAAATCACATAGATTTCAGTCATTCGGTTACATATTTGAACCTCTCTTCACTTCGGTTTGAGTAGTTGAGTATTATCAATAACTTGAACACAGTATGTATGTGACTAGAACATCACATTCATAGACTTCTTGATTATTGAGCATTATAATTTTGACCTTAACTAATATACATACAGCTGATAGTTCTTTAATCGAATTAGTTAATAGCTTTCATCATTTTTTTCGTTATTTCAGGTATATGGTTTTGCTGCAACCTATTTTAAACGTTTTTATCTTAATCATTCTGTAATGGACTTTTATCCACGTGATATAATGTTAACATGCTTGTACGTTGCTTGTAAAGCTGCAGATTTCCCAATTGGTCTTCAGACTTTCATTTCGCATATCCCTAGAAATCAAGAGCGATACAGTTATCTGGTTCTCAATTCTGAACTTTTTTTGATGGAATCACTGGGTTATGATCTGTGGGTGTATACACCGTATCAAGCGTTAACTGGATTTGTTATCGACTTAGTAGCATATCAGGTGGGAAATTTTTATTATTTTATATATTTAATCGCTTTAATGTCTTATCAAGTGATTTCCTACGGTTATAGAGTAGTTTCCATCCTGATCCAATAAAGAATTATTGAAAGCTAATGGGCATTCGATAGTAGTTTTGCCTTATTTTCAAACCCCTCGGGAGCATTTTTATTCGGGTGGTCGGAGGGTTAGTGGGAATAAGTCTTGATAACTTGGTGTTAGTGGTAGAAAGGGTTTGTTTTGGTATGTCAGTCAAATGTATTTTGTAAACGCTGATAGGAATAAAATGAATAGAGCTCAGTTAATAAAACATGGTTACTAATCTGGAAGATAGTTGAAATAAAACGCAATGATGTAATAAATACAAGAAAGAGTTTAAAGAAGAAGATGCAACGAAGGAATATTTGTCACCAAGGAAAGGAAAGGCAAGATTAATAACCATCTCATTTTGAACATACATGTCACGATTTTGACGCCTGATAGCAACGACTTGAGCAAACTTCAGAAGACTGGAGGTTAGTTGTTTACTAATCACCTTAAAATATTGCAATGTATCGACCTTATGCCCTATGTCAAGGAGATGTTTGGTAATTGCACTGTTTAGAGTCTTTCTTTCACTTGTTCTGAGGCTTTCCGGCACATGTTCCGGCAGCCAAACTATTAATTCTGTATAAACCAGCATGTTAAATAACTCAATCAAAGGTTGACAAGCACCCCTTTAGTGTTACCACCAACTGGATTTATAAATTTACGTTTACCTGCTAAAGCAGCTACATTGGCCAAACAGAAAGGACGGCATATCTTATATTTGTTGAACATGCTCCAGAAAGCCTCAAAACAAGTGAAAGACTCTAAACAGTGCGATTACCAAACATCTTCTTGGTACAAGGCATAACGTCGATACTTTGCAATATTTTAAGGTGATTAGTAAACAACTAACCTCCAGTCTTCTGAAGTTTGCTCAAGTCGTTGCTATCAGGCGTCAAAATCGTGACATGTATGTTCAAAATGAGATGGTTATTAATCTTGCCTTTCCTTTCCTTGGTGACAAATATTCCTTCGTTGCATCTTCTTCTTTAAACTCTTTCTTGTATTTATTACATCATTGCGTTTTATTTCAACTATCTTCCAGATTAGTAACCATGTTTTATTAACTGAGCTCTACTCACCATATTCCTATCAGTATTTCACAATTGATTGATCAGTGGGTGGCGATCAATGTCGTGCGTGTCTAGTCCGTATTAGAGCAGATCGAATGCTATCGACTGTGAAGCTAGGTGACACGAGATCGAATCCGCCAGAGAGCACCAGTCCCCTCAAGATTACAGGTAAACCTTGCTGAAGAGTGCCAAGTAGCACGAAACCCAGGTCCAGGGTTTCCTGTCGACTACCTCCAACCACCATCTATCAATATTTATTCATTATATAATCACTTGTTTCTAGCCGTTTGAACTGTTGTCACAATCAATGTTGTAGAATGTTCTTTCATCACATAAGGTATATATTTACAATATTCAGTCTATTAAATTTATTTTCACCCTTGCTATACTATACGAATATGTCTTCAATATCACTTCCAACCAAACCCTTTCATGTAATTAATTTAAACCCATTATGTAACTATGATCTTAAATATCACAGGTTGTAAGCAGTTGACGAGAACTAAACGAAATAAAATGAATTCATGCTATCCTGTTAGAATCTTTGTTCTTGCTCTTTTCGAATTGATATAGGGAACTATGAGAATGAAATAATAGTTCTCCCTGCATTACTCTGGCTATGAAACATTGCATGTATGATAGTAAAAAATATGCAGAAGTTGAGTGGCTTATATCATAGCTTTCTGTGAAGCACTGCCCGCGTATCAACGACTGAGTGTGTAACCAGTGCTAAGGTAAGGTACATGGAACTAAACAAAATAGTAGTTCGTAAAATGAACTGGTAAATCTCCATCGACTATTGTGTCCAGGATACGTCTTACATAAACCAACTTACCCTCTGCCTCTATGTGTGGTGCTTACTGATGCAGGAGGTTGTAATACTTCAAAAACTTGTTCTCCGTTTGGTTAAAAGTTGAGTAAACAAAATGACCTTAGTTTTTTCTTTCATTTCATGTTAACCGTTTTTTGTTATTCATTTCTGGCTACTTTTTGTTGATATATGTAAGCTATCTATTCTGATATGCAGGTTGCTAGATCATCATTTTGACTGGCCAATTTTCTCCTTTTATCTATTTAGAGACGAATTTGTGGTGCACGTTCTGATTCCTATCTTTTAGAGAATCGATCCGATGCTCAGCTCGTTGATGAGTTATGTAAGGACGGTGTAAATTTAATAAATTTATGGTATCAAACTGACTTGTGCCTCACAGCTCATCCAAGTCAGTTCGCTCTTGCTGTCCTAGTGGAACTTGGACATACTCGGCCTCAGTTGGATGTAGAAGTTTTCGTCAGAGATGAACTATGTGGTTGTGACCCAGTACAAAAGTTTAAACAGCATTCTGAAGAGGATGATGGTGACGAAGGAGACATAAAACCCAAGAAGGATACCAAATGTGACCCTGAAACTCGTTGGCAGGAACTGTCTAGTCGTTTAGATTTTATCCGTCAAACAATCGATGAATTTCAGTTTATTACTGACTTAGGACCTGTTGGTGAAGAAGAAGTAATTTTAGATGAATGTCGAAATCCCCTGTATAATATTGAATCTGACGAGTATGCGCAAGCTAAGTCAAAAGCGGATAGCCTAATGGCTACGCTTGAATAATAGTAATAGTCGTACCTGTACTGTATATATACCATGTATAATTCACGTTTACTTTTCTGTTTTGGAAATTGTGTGTAATTACAGGTTTTATTCTCTAGTTTATCTTTTGTCCTGAATATCTATTTCTTATAAATTCTACCTCTCGTAAACTCAGTTTATTATTCCTTTTGAGTAAATCAGTGTCAGCTTTAGGGACCAACGAATATTTGTTGGTCGCTTTCGTAACGTACTGTGCTCTTTGTTTCATGAAATCCAATTTTGTGACAGTCGCTGGACGATAGCTATGTTTCCTGAAATTCGATAATAAACCACCGGCTAAAACGTACCCATAAGCACTTTGATAAGGACATCTGACATAACAGACAGGTCGGTCTTCCAATAACTGACAGATGAATGACGCTAGCCACTGTAGTTCTCTCCAAGACTTGGCAAAATCTAGCCTGTTCGTGGACGAACATATGTTGACAATCCGAATTTAAGTGTCTTTAGTCTCGATTTTCTGACCAAGAAGTTGGGAATTTCGTTAAAAGAAGTAACCAGCTACAAAATATCTTGATACATCACATTTTGTATGTGGTTTGATTTGCCTTTACTATTTTGTACTTAGGAACAATCCTCATAATCTTCTGATCAGTCATGACAGTCTTCGTTGTCAGTATATCCCGTTGATATGCCGAATGGTTAGCGACCACTCAGCACTCATGTAGTAATTTGTCTTCAGTAGAGCCCCAGAAACAAGCTAATTATGAGTTTCGGTCTATGGTCCTAACTATCACAAAAGAAAGATTTGTGTGGCAAACGTGTTGAAAGATTAGCTTTACTTCTCAGACTGAACCGTACAGCTAAAAACTTTAAGAGGCCGAATGGGCTTGTTGCGGCTGTGCAGTGGATATTTTTGTTAAACAATTAAACATAGTTTCACTTGCTTCCCAAGTTTCCTCTCTAAAATACGGTAGTGTCTTCTGATGTGGCGGCTGTCGTAAGTATTGGGCGACGAGTACTTGGTCGTAGTCTTCGAATTTCGTCACCAAAAATCGTCGTCCAAGCACCTATCATTTTTGCCTACTGTAGGACCAGTATATCCATAGGCTTATGGTAGTGAGATCCGGAGCGAATGATTTAGCTACATTCAGCTCTAAGTGACTTGAACCAATAGTAAGAGGGGTCTCGTGTGTCATATATAGAGAGCTTTAGCAGGTTATGTGATGCCATTGAAGATCTTATTAAAACCGATGTATAGAATTATCACTGACTGACCAACCCCACTTTGCTGAGTAATTTGGTCAAAAGTCAAGTGCTGTGTGAAGCATGATCGTATAGTTATGGACTCGTGTCAAGGTGGGCTAATTAGGCTTGCAGAAAGTGAAAATGGTAACAGCTATTTGTGGATGATTCTTGACAGCACAGATTTCAAGGTAATGACCCTATAGTTTGCAATATTTCTAGGTGGTCCTGTTTTGAATCTGGGGATGATAAGCTGTGTTTTCCATACAAACGGATAGACTTCATCGTCCATAGATTGGACAGTTCTAAACAAAATAATAGAAAATCTGTACTACCGTATTTCACGGATTATGCAGGGACCCCATCAGGTTCACCGTCATAGGATATTTTTAGGGCTGTTATGGCATTTTGATGTTGGTGAATATGGAATCAACAGTATATGGACGCTTAGATGTCATCGTTGGAGGCGTACTGATAAGAGTTTTGTGCTGTAGCATTGCGAGAAACGGCGGCTGAATTATTCACAAATAGTATCAGGGTCGTCAGCAACTCTGCCGTTAACTATGAAGAATCTGGTCGTGACAAAGGAATTCGATTTCACGTGGGATTTGAAAAGTCGAAGTACTGATAGCTCTAAGGCTTTATCGTACATAGATATAAGATACTTGCATTGAGATGAATCATCTCTGCCAGTCAAGTTAAGCATAATTTGTAGCCCATACACGTAATTGTGCATGTACTAGCTCTGCTTCAATTTCCTCAGCTTTCTCTTAAAAGTATGTTGGCCTCTGTTAGCATTATAAACCACATGGTCGACAACTGCCTGCCTTGGCACATTGTTTGAGCTTTAGAGTTCAATGATATAGTGTTTGGAGAATGAATATCACTCACCACGACTCTGTGATCACTCACAAAAAATCCATCAATGACGTGCACTGAGGTAGGGTTGATATTGATTGCAAACATTTGATCAAGTATATTATTCCTTATAGTCGGCTTTCGAACGTGTTGGACTCATCCACAAAGAACTACCATTTCAACTAACTTGATATATCGTACCCAGTACCTAGGTCGAATTCCATTTAATGTCCGGCAGATTAAAATCACCTCCGATGATTTTAAACGTATGCAGTTGGTGAGAAACAATTAAAAATATGTTTGTAAACAGTTTGTCAAAGTATCCACGTGGGGTGTGTAGAATCTAAAATAAGGTTTAGACTGGAAAATAACTGTCTAGGTAGTTTAAATACGCTCTATTGCTCAGTTGAAACCAAAACAAGGTGATTGGGTAAATGACGGTTCTAGATTTCGTCATAAGTAGAAATGTACATCATTACCTAAACAAATATTACCACTGAGTTACTCAACCAATAATTGTTCAATTAATCAAATCTAAATTACAGTAAATGAACAAGTTGATAAAAGATTTTACACACTTCCTTATGTAACTCTCAAGGGACTACTTTCAAACCATGTAAAGTGTACAAATTTTGAATGATGTGAAGGATCAAAATTTCATAAAATGTTTCGTCAGAACATCAAGAATTTCACTACAATACTACGTCATTCCAATCTAATGTGTATTCAAGTTTATGCTGGTAAAATCTTATTAAGGAGTTGCGAAGATGTGCACAAGTTTGGTAGATATTTGTCCTGTGGAAAATTTTATCTATGTAGTTCCTGTGTATTTCGTAATGATAAATGCTCTAAATGTGATAAAATTGGATACATACAAGCAGTTTGTATTACTAATATTCATTTAGTTGCAGATAATCCTAAACTTTGTAATTTCGACCCTACTGAGTTGAATGTTTCAAAATTATCATATTCTGGTCAGATTCATTGTGTTATTTTACCATGTATACGTTGTTCTCATGATTCATCTATTTCTAATGAAATTATTTCCAAATATGTGGTAGGTGTATCTAGTGCACCTAATCCTGATCAGAACTCTGATGTTACTTTATATGATGTGGTTTTTCCAAATAAAATATTGATTAAATATGAGGGACAATTTCTAAATAAGTTAAACTCTGATTATAGTTCTGACAGTGTCTCATCAGATGTTATTTGTCCTCACAATAGACTTATCTATGATGATATTTCTAATGAATGTGACAAATATGTTCCGAATGAGTCGGACTCCAATCACATTTCTAATGTTATCGTATCAGATTTAGGATATTCTCACAATCAATGTATTATTATTCACAAACAGCTTGTGGATACATAAGTATTATGTAGAAACCATTTTTCGTCTATTTAGAAATGCAATAAAACACAAGTTTCATTAATGTTGGCAAATTAAAAAAAACCGGTTCTGTGCATTTTAGAAGAATATTGAGTCAGCTTTTTAAAAGGGAATGAGGGAAAATAAGAGAATTTAAAAATGACAGTGGTATTATTCCTCGTTGAGTCAAATCTACAGTTTTGATTGTAAATTACGCATCAAAACTACTGTTCATGCTTTAATTGAATATATTTCAGTGAAAGTGATATTGTTCCTGTGTGTTTTGACTTTGCTTGTGTGCATTTATTGTATCATAGCATACCTGATGAACTTTGACTTGATTTATTCGGTTAAGGTGTGAGATTTTATTTTTATATATCCATTTTCCTGTTACTATTTTTAGTTAACTTTTAAGACGGCTGGCTCTGCTCACAGATGTGGACAGCCATAGTGCTAATTTCATGTGGAAGAAAGAATGCAATGTGATGTGTACCAGTGTGTACCAGTTTAAATCCCACTGCCTATAAACGGTGCTCAAAGCCTAACTCCCATTGGTTTTGTTGTTCGAGCAAAACATTACTCATACAAGAGGTAATTAACTTCTGGCGTTGGCTAACAAAATGATTGATGAGGGCTGTATCGGTAACATGGGTACTGATAGCAAAGAATGCGTCAGTGTCGTAAGTGCTGTTACGGCACGTGCCGGACCGATTGCGTAACACGCAATAGGGTTTCCATCCCGAAACAGTTAATGAGCGATACACCATTAGATACTGGTGGCCGAATTGCTACAGCAGCGACTGACAACCCAGACAAAACCATTATCGTCTCAAGTAGTTCCAATGTGGACGCTGCAACTGATGAGAAATGGAAGAAGACAAGGAAACATTGTTAAAAATAGCGCTTGTTTAGGCGAGAAGTCCTTGGTGAACTTACATTTTGTGTTGCAGATTAGCCCGTCAAAGTCCGAAAGCTAAATGGAGAAATGAACCCTACGATTAAGGGTTTTCAGGAAGTCAGGCCTTGAAAGACAATGCTTCCGAGACCTGTATGGGTAGAAAGAATGACTCCTAAACACCTTAAATGTGTGCTACACGAACGCCCGTAGTCCTTGAAATAAAACCTCCGAGCTAAGTTTGATAGTGGATGAATGAAGTTCCGGTATAATTGTTATCACAGAAACTTGGCTCACTGTAGATATAGGCTGTTATCCCATCATTGCTGACCACATCTGTATTAAAATTGATAGAGTTATAAGTCGTAAGAGAACAATGTTACACGTTTGGGATCACTTTCATATACAATCAATCATATCGGAGGCGCATGTTAGCGGTACATGTGAGGCAGTTTGTTGTGCATTTATGTTTAGACACCGGTTAGTGGTTATAGGAGGAGTATATTGTAGTCTATGCTGTCTTGATAACGACTTTATCTTAAGACACATATGTTCTTGGAGTAACGCAGAATGTCTCATCATTGGGGATTTCAAGGCGCCGCATATCAACTAAATAGAACTCCCAACTTCAAGTGGGGCTTTCGATACCAACCTTCTGTCAATCATTATTCAGTGTGCACTTGTACAACGTATCGCAAAAGCGACACATATTGACTTGTAACATGATTCGTCATTGCTGAATCTTGTTCTCACACACCACCGCGACGATGTCATCGATATTTAACACCTGCCACTAGTAAATCGTGATAAGGATGTACATTACTTTAGGTTTCAGACTTATGGTATGAAGTACGTATCTGCTCCACCGAGTTCTAATATCTGACGAGTTAACACTATCACAATCAGAGACTGTGCTGTCTCAATAGATTGGCCGGTCAGTACAAATGGATCAATTAAAGACGAATGGACTAAGTTGAAAACCACATTAAAATCCGTAACATCGTCGTACATGACATAGTCAACACGTAAGCAATCACATTGCCATCCATGGATTAACAAGGAAAGCCAAGAGAAGGACCATAGCTAGATGCCATACTATTTACGAAAGGTATTGTCATACGATACCGTGCTTGTCCGGAACGATTGTTGTCGTACGTTAAATGGAGATTGAAACGTAGTGATGGTATTAAAGAGAAAGAAAGTATTTGTAAAATCTCAGCGAAAGAATTTGAAGTAAATCCAATGTTTCTCCTGGCAATCTGATCCAAGCTTTCCAAGGAAAATATAATCAAACAACAAAATTTTACAAATACATTCTTCCTCTTTAATGTCTTACGTTAACTCGACGCTCAAGTATTGTTAAACTATTCGTTCGAATTTAGACGAAAGTTCTTATGAAGTGATCGTATTCCCCCATTGCTGTTACATGGAAATTCAGATTTACCAGCTCAATCAAATCTGGCAAAAGCTGAGACTTTATCAACCTATTTTTGCGAAGTCTACTCTACGTATACTGCTAAAAACATGTGTGCTAATCACACCGAATTACCAGCCATAGGATCCGTACATGTGACTGAGGAAACTGTTCTTCCGTTAACCACTTACCTCGAACGTTGTACGATACCGACCCTGATGGGTTACATCTGCGTCTGCTATCATTTCTCACGGACATTATCTCAAAACGACTCTCAGTGCTCTTCAACAGGTCCCTTTCACTCGCTCAATTTCCTGTAAATTGGAAAGGTGCTATAGTCAAACCTTTATTTAAGGATGGTCAGGGACAGATCTTATCTAACTACAGACCTGTCAGTCTAACCAGCTTAATACTTGAGTTACTTGAAAAGATAATTCGGGTTAAGTTACTAAGTCACATAGATTCGTACAATCTGTTAACTCCCGAGCAACACAAGTTTCGAAACAAACATTCATGTCTAACCAACTTACTTATCGCAAGAGAGGAAACGACAGCAGCCGTAGATAACGATCTGTTTGTCGGTGTGGTTTTCATAGACTGTGAAAAGGCGTTTGACAAGGTTTCTCACTTGGGTCTTGTTCAGAAGCTCTCGAGCTTCAGAATAACAGGTGCTGTACAGGAATGGATAGGAAACTTCTTATGTGACCGCAGACAGGGAGTGATGGTTAGCGTAGCGCTATCCGAACGGAAGCTGATAAAATGTGGTGTACACCAAGACACCATTTTATGTACCTCACTTCGTACTCTCTACGTTGATGAATTACCACAATTGCTTAAGTCTTCGACATTATTGTTTGTGGAATTTTGTATCCTTAATTACGATTTGGGTGTTAATATCTTATCCTTTTGCTCTTCCAGAATTAGTAATCTTCAAGGTCACGGCAAGAAGGTTCAAAAACTACGATCTAATAAACTTGAGGTAGGGTTCCTTTTTTCTCATCGAGTATTCGGTGCCTGAACTCTTTACCCGAACAAGTAGTATCAGCACAATCAGTGGACATTTTCAAGAAGCTGGACCTTCACTGGAATGTGAACTGTCGGGATTAACACAGGTCCATCAACCTACTATCCTTATTACTGAAGAGTGACGAATAAAGGAAACGCGAAATACATAAATATTTTAGTAAGCGTGTTTGTGAACACAGAACAAGAACAGACTATTATGTATGTATCGCTAAACAGTATACTAAACAGGGAAAAGATACATGAATAACACACCGTATAGTATTTAGAGGACAGGAAAAGTGAGTCAGTAAACTTAATATCGTTCGTGATTGACAAAAAATTATGATTAGTGAACAGAGTTAGAAAAAGTTAACATTGTGGTAGGTGTTTCAGGTTATCACTGGTGTGTTCGCTTATTGATCACACTGTACACATGTAATGGGATTCAGAATAAAACCTGATATTATTGTAAACTTTTGTGCAGTAGTAATTTAGAATGATGCTACGACCGATTCCAGCCGTTTCAAATTCGGGTGTAGTTTGAAGCTGTGAACTGTGAAGTCAGTTGATATGATATCAGTTAAAAGCGTAGTAGCTCATGGTCAATTAATAATGTAAACTGACATCCAAATATCATCTTGTGAAATTTCTTTACAGCGAAGGTGATCGACAATGCTTCATTCTCGATCTGACTGTAGTTACGCTCTGCTGATGTTAACGATCTAGCTGAATGTGATATCGCCTTCTCAGATCTATCTGGCATGATGTGAGAAATAATTGTTCTAATGCTTAAGTTTGAAGCGTCTGATGCTACTACAATGGGTAAAGATGGATTGTAGTGGGTGAGCAGCAGATCCGAGACTAGCACTTTCTTGATTTCATCGAAAGCAGCTTGGAAAGTTGCAGACCAATTCCATTTTACATTCTTCGACAGAAGGTTATTCAAGGGGGCACGTAATTGATGAAGGTTCGGAATAAAAGCTCCATAATGACTAACTTGTCCCAAAAAAAGATCGTAGTGTGGGGACGTCCGTCAGTCTGGGTATAGTTTTTACTGCCTGGGTATTCTCCGGATCTGGTCTTCTGCCATCTTCGTCGATTATAAACCCAAGGTAGTGTACTTTTTGCATACAGAAGTCACATTTCTCTGGACGAAGTCGAAGTCCATATTCGGCTATTCTCGTCAGCACCTGTTCGAGATTCTTTTCTAAGTCTATTCTATCTACTCCCATAATTATTATATCATCTAGATAAGCTGCAGCACCCACAACATCCTTTAGCATAGTATCCATTATTTGCTGAAATATGGATGGGGCCGTCTTGACTCCGAAGGGTAGTCGATTATACCGGAATAGACCCTTGTGTGTGTTTATGGTAAGTAGGGTTTTAGACTCGTCAGAAACAGGGATTTGTAAATAAGCTTCCAATAAATCCAACTTTGCAAAAAGCTTAC
Organism: Schistosoma bovis; assembly: GCA_944470425.2. Classification (NCBI taxonomy): domain Eukaryota; kingdom Metazoa; phylum Platyhelminthes; class Trematoda; order Strigeidida; family Schistosomatidae; genus Schistosoma; species Schistosoma bovis. The sequence continues at coordinate 44,319,088 of OX103956.1, read as the reverse complement.
CTCCGTTCAGTTTAGCAAAAAGATCTTGAGGTAAGTGTAATGGACACTGATGAGTTTCTAAGGTTTCATTCAACCCGGTTGAGTAACCGACACATAAACGAATGCTACCATTAGTCTTCTTTACTACTACTATCGGTGTGGCCCATTCTGAGAAATTCACTGGTTTAATGACACCTAGTTTCTGAAGTCGTTCTAGCTCTTGTTCAACCACTGGGAGAGCAGCGTATGGTACAGGTCTTCTAGGTCGAAAGACGTGAGTGGCTGTAGGCTTTAGAGTTAACGATGCTTTGGTCTTCGTGCATTCCCCCAATCCTTCTTTAAACACTTGACTATATATTTCTAATACAACCCCCTTCAGATCCTTTTCCGCTGGTTTTCACTGCGTTGCATACGTGGTTAATGGGGTGATTTGCTAATTGCAATGTTCCTATTAAGTCTAGACCCAGTTAATCCAGTCTTGAGTTTTCTGTGAGATATAAAGTTGAAATCGTCTTCGTGTTTCCTTTCGAAACTGTACAACAGACCTCTCCAACAATATTTAGTTTCCCTCCGGATGCATTATGAGCATTTAGAATTATGGTCTACTATTATATTAGTATTGCTCTAATAATAGACCTAATCCTAAAATTGTAGATTTGTCATGATATAACTGCCTAATCTATAAGATCTTACGTGGAAGTCACACCATCGACTACACCAACTCACTGTATCGTATCAATTACCAATACATGATGTAGAACAAGGTTAGGCTAGAGAAAGAACAATATATTTAATATGAATAGAAGATATAAGGTAACATTCAAATGAACCGCGCCTGCATGGCCGAGCCATGCCACTCGATCAAATCCAGTCCATTCAATTCATTGTTCGCGCCTTCTCCATTGTTAGGCATTTCTCCGTGTCAAATATTGAATATCTATTCTCTGAGTAGTCTCGTGTTCACAGCTTTGTGGATTGTGCGGTTATGGTCCAATGCCACTACAAGCTAACTGGGTTGTTGGGAGCACCTGTGGTTTTCCGATAAGCTTCCAGGTTCTTCGACTAATAAATGTGATGTCAGAAGCGGTGTTGAGCTGCAGGTGGACACGCTTTTTATTTATATCTAGGTTCACATACTTTCTTTGTCGGCAAATTTGTGCTCGATTATGTGATACTGTAGTGGCATTGAACAATAACCGCACAATCCACAAAGCTGAACACGAGAAACGCAACCTATTATTGTTAATCCTTATTTCCACCTTAACCTTCTCAATCGGATTTTATTTTTGTAAACCCACTATTCTAATGGTCCTTTGATTAATGGTCACATATATTATAGCAATGTGATATCTATTAGTTCACATAACTTACTAGCTCAATCCATAATAAAAGTTGATCATCTATATCAACTAATTAGCTTTGATGGTTCGTTAACAAGCTTTAATAGCATTTACATGCTTCAGCAACATAGACTTGTTTAAACATCAAGCTCTAGCAAATATGACCTGCAAATAGCGTAAGTATACATTGAATAACAATGCAATTAAGGACTAAATAGTTATCTGGATCTAACTCTCAGTGTTCCTTCACCTAACACCTCATCCTGTTTTAAACTATGCACTATCCTGTAATATCTTTTCTTCTGACCACTGCCTGCCTAATTTCATATTTTCGAGTTCCATTGCCAAACAACAATGATGACACTTCTCCAAAAACATACGGTGAGTTTCATCTATAGGTTTTCTGCAATCATAAGGTCATTTTAGATGGCTCGTTCAATAACAACCACACAATTAACTGAATTCATTCGATTGTTCTAATCCGAGCGAGTGGCAGAAACGTCAACACCATCAAGCACCCTGGAATTAATTGCCATACTGCATGCTTTATTCTGGATACTTTTGGATCATTACTTCTCCTTACGAATGGCGTTATATATGTCGTCCACTGAATAATCTAATTTTTAGAAATAATCCAGGCGAGTTCAACTATCTTACTTAATGATTTTTTGTACTGAACATACATATGTTTTCCAGTTGCTTTTGCCATATATTTGTAAGTGTCCCTAGGCTGAATGCAGTAACTTCTTATGGAATGTTTATAACGCGGCATATTCCTGCCTGAAGTTTCATAAGCAGCCTGGTCGTGTTCATTATTTTTTAATTGTCATATACGTCAACAACCTGCTTGTTAACCTGGCCCATACATACGTTACAGTATATCTTCATGTCTTCTAAATTTAGAAATCATCTGAATCGCCTTTAACGTGTATAAATAAACCCATCATAGTCGTTGTTGCTAATCGTATTTGGGTTTATGGATGGGTTTATCATAGTAGCAGCCTAAAATGCAGACATAGTTTAGATAATTAAATTACAAATTTAGGTACTATCAACGGCACTAGGCAAATAACTAAATCCCCAGGTAGCTGTTGACTAAACAAACGTTTAAAATCAAAACTCCGTAGCCTACTAAAATTACCACTAAACGAATATTTCTGAATTGAAAATTATAATATAATTAGGCGTTTCGGATTCTGTAACACTACAAATTTCTGATAATTTTGAATCACCTAAAGCAAAAATACCTATTTTTCCACTGGCTAATCCTCAATCAACACTATAACTAGTTAAACGTAATTGTTTCGAAATATCGTCATAAAGCATTGTCATGACTTGACAATCACGTAATATGATTGATAATATTAATGAAACTATTAACATAACCGGTCATCAAATCGACTTATAATTATCACTAGTGTTGTTTTTCTTTTATCTTCATTCACTACAGATGATTACAGTATGTTTCTCTCTCAGTTGCTCATTCAGTAAATATCTCAAAACCTTGTCAGTCTAATTGATGGTTTAGCGACACAATAATGCATGCAAATAATCAATATAAGCAGTCAAGCAAATCTCCTGCAAACTGAAAACATCAATGTCGAATTTACCCCAACACTGACTAAGGTTCAAGGCATTATCATAGACATGAGTTGGGAGTGTACTCCCCTTGGTTACAACTTATGTTCTCCCTGATAATCACATGAGCATCACTCACTATTAATCATCTTGTAAAAACTTATTTAGCTAAATAAATCTTGCAGCTTCACATCACTTCGTAATATGACACAGGCCTAACTGATTTTAATAACTTGTAACCACTATATCTCAATTAAATCGTGTTCCGCCTTATGACAAACTGCATGCTTGCAACTAACTTGTATGTCCAATCAGCCGGCAAGTATAAATACAAATAAATAGTCTGCCACAGATCAGAACATTGAGTCTAGAGCATGTTTCTTACGGACACACTCATGTTCAATGATTTTATTCCTAGCTATCTATCCAAAATCCATATAATTATCACTCATGTATTGGAATTTTGTTTTAATAACCATTCATGTGTATTAGTAGTATTAATAAATTCTATCACGGTCAAGTAAAAACGAGGTTGAGAAAATCTCCACGTAACTAAATAAACCGTATCAAACTAACTGGAACACTAGTTGGAATTCTTTTCCATGGTAATACTTTTGTTCTTTCAGCTAGCCTACTAATAAAGATGCAATTGGAAATCACATATGGACGGGTTACCGGCATAATTGTTAATTGGTTTCATAATTTAAATCAAAACTAATACCAATATTAACATTTCTACAATATTCATTACTTTAATATTTCTAAACACAAAATACTTACTACCTATACGTTAAGTTATTAACCAACGGCTATTAACACGCATCGTTTTATTATTATTATTATTACTGTAATCCCATTTTTTTATAGCTCAAATAATCTTCACCCAAATTGTCATTTTAAGCGTGTCAAGCATGAAGACAGATTTTTTTAAAAAATTATTACATGTATTTCCCGACCAGATGCTGCCGCCTACTTTTTGATTTATCTTTCAGCTTATCGTTACCCGGGGGATTCTTCCTAGTCTTGGTAACCTTCAACGCACGACGATCCCATCCAATTCGGTATCGAACCAAAATCACGTTATTTCTGGTGGGAGAGTAGTGTAGTGGCATTGAACAATAACCGCACAATCCACAAAGCTGTGAACACGAGACTACTCAGAGAATAGATATTCAATATTTGACACGGAGAAATGCCTAACAATGGAGAAGGCGCGAACAATGAATTGAATGGACTGGATTTGATCGAGTGGCATGGCTCGGCCATGCAGGCGCGGTTCATTTGAATGTTACCTTATATCTTCTATTCATATTAAATATATTGTTCTTTCTCTAGCCTAACCTTGTTCTACATCATGTATTGGTAATTGATACGATACAGTGAGTTGGTGTAGTCGATGGTGTGACTTCCACGTAAGATCTTATAGATTAGGCAGTTATATCATGACAAATCTACAATTTTAGGATTAGGTCTATTATTAGAGCAATACTAATATCATAGTAGACAACTATTCTACAATACCAATACTTTGTTAGTTAGAGCACTATATCTGTATTTCTTTGAGTAAGGTTTCAAGGAATGTCGTTTATGGTTTCTTCTCCCGCAGAGGTTTTCTTCATGTCACTTCCGATGACATTTGCTGCAACAATGTTCTTTATATGGGCAGAAACTCATATAGTGTCAACCTCCACATGACCAACATGTAGACGATGGGTTGGCGCTGTTATTACTATAATTATGCGTGCTGGAACGTTGAAAGACTTTTCTCTTGACTGCATTGACGTTAGGGAAACGGTTACCGTTTCATACCATTGAGATATCATGCTTCAAGTTCACTAACCTTTAGCACTCAGTAGTTGCCTCCTGCAGGGTCATGTTAGGGCAGTGTTCGAATTTGCTTAGGATTCTAGTTAGGATATCAGCATCGGGTGAACGCAGGCTACAGATAAATACTAAGCATTTAAACTGGTCTTCAGACATGGAAGACAATTTGAACCTCTCACATTCTCGGTTCACAATTCTTGCATGTTTCACCCAGTCATCTCCTGATTCTTTCGTTAACTTTAAGCACTGATAGCGGATACTAAATAGAGATGATTGTTCTCCAAAGATTTGAGACAGGGTTTTAACTGTTTCATTGAAACTGAAGTCTCGTGGATTCTTCGGGAGAATAAAGTTGCTGTAGCGTTTATGTTCCATAGTTTCAAGTTTTCTCAGTATTCTGACTTTTGATGCGTCATCCAGTTTGCAAAGATCAATATAAAACAAATCTTCCTACTTCTTAAACCACGACTCAAAAGTTGCACCTGCTACACCATCAAAATTAAATTAATGGACGGCGTTAATGACTGAATCAGTATGTGATACTTGTAACTCACCAGAAGCAGGGTTTCGCTAGGACAGGCAGAATTTCTGCATCAGGGCTTCTATGATTCTGATTTGGGACTCTTCAAACCTCATTTCTTGATGCTCAATATAAGCTTCTAGTTGCTCCAAAGAAATATCCCATCTAGTTTTTCCCGTCGCCACTGATGTCATGAAGTTCTCCGAAAGCCGACTCAACTAATTGGTTGATCAAAAGGTTTTTATTGGTAATGGTCTCAAAAATTATCTTCCAAGACTTATGATACGGTTTGCCTTACTTTCCTACGCCTGGTACTCCTCATGGAGGAGCATAGGTCGCTCACCAGCATTCTCAGCAACTCTCTAGTGTCGAATAAGTTTCCATAACGTCCTTCTATCTACACTGCCAAACGCCTTTTCATAGTCAATGAAGTTGATGTACAGTGACAACTTCTATTCAACTGATTGTCCGACGATGATCAGTAGTGTCGCAATTTGGTCTGTGCACGACCGATTCTTACGGAATCCAGATTGTTGATCTGGAAGTTAGGCGTCTACTGAGTCTTTCATCCGGTTCAGCAACACTCTGTTGAAGAATTTTTCTGGTACTGACGGTAGTGTAATGCCTCTGTAGTTTACACATTTGCATATGGAGTCAAACTACTGGTATTTTTCTACAGAACAAATATCAGTACCCTTGAATGATACATGAATATGGTTACTTGACAGGTATAGCAATTACCGACGTTGAAATATGATCTTTGAAACATTTCATGTATTTTCTTAGCACACAGTTTTGGGGATTGAGTAATGAATTAGGCCTGGTTACGAAACTACGAGTTCGCGCGCTTTGCAAAAAACTAAATGGCTTCAAGGTAGCTTCCCTCGTGTTTTCGTATTAGTTCGGGATTACGCTTTGAAATTGCTTTAAAATGTTTATTTGTCTTTAGAGATAACCGTCTTTCCGTTTACGTTGGTAATCTTCCCCCGAATACTATACAAGGGCATTTCGATTACATATTTGCAGGTTGTGATGTAGGTCCCCTATTTTTTTCTTCATTTATAGTGTAGATAGAAAGTGTTAGATTAGTGAGAGACAAACAGACAGACGAATTCAAAGGGTATGCTTATGTAGATTTTAAAAATGAACAATCCCTACAGAAAGCACTAGCTGTCGACGGTGCGGTATGTCACTGGTTCTCATTTTACTTTTCTGTTTAGATTGTCGACGGACGCTCTCTGCGAGTAAATCTCGCAGGCGAAAGACCTGGACGTGGTATGTTTATTTTTCCCCCGTATTTGTGAAAGCTTCATGTTGTGCATGTAAAACTTTGTGACTGATAGTTATTGGCAAGAAAACATAGGTAAACATTTATTCCTACTTTTAAACTCGAAAGTCTCTATTAACGTGAATTGGCTTCATGCAGCAGACACTGTATTTTGTTAGAAGGTTGTTTTCCAAGCTTCTTTTCTGCTAAACTTTCTTGTCTGGCATGTGAAGATGTTCTCAAATCCTGGTAGATATATTGATGTATTATTATGATGATCCTGTAATAGTTTACAAAATAGCCAGATGGTTACTCTTAACAAGCTCATATTCACAATTAGTGAGATTCAGTGGCTAAGAGATTTCCCTAATTGTGAAGTTAATGTACGTTGCACTACATATGATTTTCAATTATTCACAAATGCGAACGCAGTCAACTTGCAGTTTAAGGTACGTTTAGATCCTCGCCACCTTAAACGCTACAGCGCATTTAGTCTACTATAATTTATTTACAACGGGAAACCTTGGTAACATGAGTTTACAATACCCAGTTGAACTAGCCTTTCTGCGATTGGATCTCAGCTACAGCAGGTTTGTGTATACACAAATAATAAACAGGTAGTATGGGTCACTACCCAATATTCTACAATGTCGAAAAAGTAAAGTGGATAAAGAATCTAACAATTACCGTCTATTATTAACATAGCATTCACAATAGCTATTTTAATGGGTTTGTGTGCCCGTCTTCTGTAACCAGAAATTTAATCAAGTTTTTTGATGACTTGTACTGTCACATGTTTTGCTGTATCTGCATTATCATGCTTTTCACTATCTGAAGGTGGTGGTGGTGGTCAGGGTCAATGGGGTATGAACAACGGATATGGAAATCAAGGACGTGGTGGTTTCGGTAGTCATGGTCGCGGTGGTTTCGGAAATCAAGGACGTGGTGGCTTTGGAAATCAGGGACGTGGTAGACCTAGCATGGGTGGTGGACGGATGGGTGGGCATACTGTTTTTTTTCTTGACTTTTCATCTGGTTTGGTTAATAGGTTTATCTTTCCGACTCACTGTACCGATCAATTTATGTCTGTAAATAGGATCGAGCTTTTTAGGTTTGTCAGCTATAAGTATTCCAAAAGTTGTTTTTAGTGTGGTTAAAATCCCAGACATTTTTCATATAGAATAGGACTCGATTGTTTCGTTTTCACCACAGATGATTTTGTAATTACTTACTGGTGACTTGGATAAGCTTTATTTGATTAATTCACATGGATATTCATTTTCCCCCAAAACATTCACTATGTATTTTTAGTCGTTCTGCATGGTTTTTATGGTATTGAAAATGTGCATTCGAGTAACTTGACTGGGATGCTGAAGTTCGGTTATGATGTATTTTCTGATTCTAAGGTTTTCGCATTCAAACAAAGGATATAAGAGAACCACAGAATAAAACAATGAAAACTATGAGTCATTTCTAAGTGTAATGCTAAGTAGGATTATTTGGCCTAACTTAAATGTGTTATGCATAAAATGGATGTATATTTTTTAACAAACGTGTTTGATGGAATTAAAGGTGTAAGTCTCTGTAAACTGAATAATTGTTACTCATTCGTTTATTGATAGCTTAAAAATATCTACCAGCATGGTCGTAATGATCGAAATCTGTGGGATTTCTTGACTAAACATACTGAGGTTCCTTTTTTAAAAGAACATGCCAAACTGTTAACATCAGTGCTTTACAAATAATAAGATAATATAATCCATTTAAAACACAGACTTATATATTCGGCTGTCAGCCACATTTTACTTGATACTACTCGTCAGCTCAAGCCGACCTAGTTTACTCAGGTTTCTGACTTGCACTCTAATGTCGACCGACCTACCTGACGAGGTGGGAGTCGTGAAGGAACCCCAAATCCTTGGGTGCTATGGGTCACCAGCCACAGATGGCTTACCTCTGACCCCTTTTGAAAGTCGTCCCATTCTATCTTGTGGGTATGGAACATTAGCCATTAGGAATAAAGGATATTCGTAGATTGCTAGTGTTCGACAATAGGTATCTTCGAAGCATTTCCCTTGTGTTTTGGGACCATGGAGTAAGCAATGTCTGGGTAAGGATGGGGAGGATTCTATTCGTGAGGTAGCTGGAATAGACATTGCGTATGCCGAACCAACCGCAACTGATCGATTTCTTATTGGCATATGTGCATCCTGTGTGGATTGCCTCGTTATTTCCTCAAGTCAAAATCATCATAAGCAGAGTTAGATGGGTGCAGCAGCGATGTACTATGAATGTCGTTCCTCCGAATCCCACATCATGCATTATTTACCGATGCTGGGACTGGTTGGAAAAAGTGGAGAGGTGGTCAGTTTACAATACGATCTTAGGGTGTGGACGAAAGCTTCATAGGACTGGGATATATCGGTTCATCCTGACTTCCTGATTGGGTTCCTAGAGATGGTGTAACTTAGTGCCTTGAGACGTTATCAAACATGTCTCAAAATAGAAGCAAGCGGCGATCCTGCTGTGATTTTCTTTTGCTTTCTTCATATAGGTTAGGGAAACTTCGTTAACTGAGTCTTTTCTGGTTGTACTTTTCTTAACTGAACTGCTCTCAGTTTTCTACTCGGTTCATAATTCATCACACTATTGAAATCGAGTTCCTCTAATTATTAAGGAATTGTTTTTATTTTTTAATTATATAAACACATAAACATTGGTACGAGGAGGCACTAAATAGATATGCGCCACATAAATCTTTCGATCTGTGTGAGGGCCGGGATACTCTACGAGTGCCCAAACCGAAGCAGGAATAAAAAATCTCGAAATATTCCTCTTCCATATTACTTTTTTTAGTGTTTGTTATCTCTTTCTTACGGTTATAACCCAGCTATTCCTATTGCTTGGTAATCTTGGACACCAAATCACTCGACAAGTCCCCGAATCAGAACACGGTTGAACAGGAAAGAGATAATATTCCAAATAACAAGGTTAGATGGAAGCAAGAAGCACAGCAGGAAAAGCGTTAGTTTATTCATAGTTTTTACATGAGAAGATTCCAGAGTATTCTCCAAGTATCGACTAGTGCTGATCGGATAAGAATTAGCCAATCAGCGTGCACCAAAGCAATCGTGCATTGAGTATGCTTTAATCCAGTCTATGTCCCGCTAACTGCTTTAAAATACTTTTTACCATTACGTATATATTATAATCTACAGATGAAATGTAAACTATAATTTTTGTTTAATATGTAATAGTGGTTTAACATCTCGATGATGTTCGGCTTATCAACTGTCATTACATCATTTGGCTCATAATTCGTTACAATCACCGTTAGTTTAGGTAACTAGATAAATATTTTTATCATCTATATAAAATATAGCTAATATACTGTTTATTTGTATGTTCAACCAATTATTCTTCGTTACCAAATTGAATTTGAGAAATTTTTATTTCTTGTTTATGTTTTACTATTAGAAAGTTATGGACGTCCAAATAGAGGCGGAATGGGTGGGTTCGGTGGACAACGACAAAGTTACCATCCTCCAGGACTGTCACGAGAGGAATTAAATGAACCTAGTATCAGGAATCCTCAGTCAAATTCTACGGATTCAACCAGTAGTGGTTCGGGTGGTGATCGACCTAAACTAAACCTAAAAATCAGAGAGACCCCTGTAAATACAAATGATGATCGACAATTATCAGAGCGTGCCCGTGCGATATTCGGAGTTGGGCGTCCTCGAGAAGCTAGTCCAATTCGAGAAAAAAAGTAATTAAAGTGTGCATCTGAATTCAGTACTTATTTAGTTTTGATTGAGTTCCATTCCCATACTTCAGTTTTACGAAGTTTTGAAGTATAACCTGTTTAGTAAACGTCCTAAAGTTAGTCAATCGATCGTATGAAACGTACAACTAATCACATGTGAATCATTTCAAGCGGCTACGTCAGATTAGCAACGTTCGAATGCCATACTTAAAAGACAACGGGTTTGAACTTTGACTCAATTTGTTAAGTGTGTAAATTACCTTTAATCGATTTCGTTGTCGTACTTTTGTCGATTTTTCGATTTCATCTTAAGCCTACTAATTATTTCGTACTTCATTTGTAACTTTGTTACAGGTTGGGTTCTGAAGAAAATGCAACCGGTTCTAGTTAATGAGAGAAGATCATTTATATTCAACCAAAGCAACTTGACAATTGTTTTCACCAACATTTCTACGAATATGTGTATTTTTCTTGTTTAATTCGAACATTTCACCCCCCCGTTTTTTCTTACATTACCACATGAATATATACATATATATTTCTATGTATGAACTAATTTCATCTTAAAAGTGTGTTACTTTTTCAATTTGATCTTTTTCTCATTGTATTCACACTTTAGTCTTTAAACCTCATTGTCTTTTCAAATCAAAACGTTTAAATGTACAGGTTGTCCGAGTTTTTTTTCCCGTCAGTTCTACTGCTTGGTTAGAATCTTTTTAAAACAATAGTTCTATTTGTTGTTGTGCTAATTGTCATTGTTGTTTGATTGTAAAAACAAGCTTATCTCCTTGGTAATTGTTAGACAATTTACCCGTTTTCGTTTTTACTATTTGTCTTCATATATGCGTGTGTGTGTGTATGTGTATACATCCAAGTGGGTTGTTTGTTTGTTTTTCTTCTTTCTTTATTACTGAACAAATCATATACATCATTCAATTATCTTCTATATTACTGAATCTGTTTAGGAAAGCATATGTAAAAATAAGAGAATATAATAATCTATTCTCAAAGAGAGACAAAAAACTAATAATAAATTCCTTTTTATAATAGATTTTGTTTTACAATAAAAGAATGAATGATTTATACTGTTTGTTGTATTTAGATTACATAGATGGTGATTGGAGGTACTCGACAGGAAACCCTGGACCCAGGTTTCGTGCTACTTGGCACTCGTCAGCAAGGTGTACTTGTAATCTTGAGGGGACTAGTGCTCCTTGGCGGATTCGATCTCGTGTCACCCAGCTTCCGCCAGAGAGCACCAGCACTGGTATGGCCGAGAGTGGGGTGGACCCGCCCTCCCTCTCGAAATGCTCTCACACAGCCACGCGTAAATAGCCTCTGCCAGGGAAGTCCTACTCACTGCCTTCTCGTGGCGGGGGTGTTGTTTACGGAAATGAGAGGACGAAAAGCGAATGCCGGCGCTTTAACCGGATTCCAAATCAATGGTGCACATGGGCTCCAGTATCCTGCGGGAACAAATGGCGTATGAACCAATTGTTGGTCACGGGCTACCATGGGGCGGCATCTCCTCACGATGCTCCACTGCCTTGTGGGTTAGACCTTTAGGTCAAAGGCTCGGGGAGTGGCCCCCTAAGATAACCACCTGCTTCGGTCTGGGCATCCGAGCAGTATCACAGCCCGCACACAAATATGATGAACTGTCGATAATTATGGAAAATACTTTTCTTGCTTCAACTATTAATCAAACGATTCACATTATTTTTATTACTATTGTTATTATTTACTACATCATTTATTCACTCTCTTTTATTCCTACTCTGTCTATCCTTATTTTTCGACTTATACAGCAGCTCGTCTATGGTGGAAATTCGGTTCTATCTAAACGTTCTCGAGTAGAGACGTTATCAGATATGGCTCAGAATAGAAGCCAGTGGCGATCCTGCTGTAACCTTTTACTTTCGTCATAAAAAGTGGTTGCTTCTTCCTTAACTGAAATATCTCATCTGAGTGTACGTTTCTGTTTCCCCCATTATTATTATTACATTACCTTACACTAATCTGTTCGTTATCGTTTTTTTTACGCTCCTTACCTTTTTTTTCCCTTCTCTGCAAGTTCTCATTGTTTTGTGTGGCGCATATATATTTGGTGCCCTCCTGTACCAATATTTATGTGTTTAAATAAATAAATAAACAGGTACACCTTGCTGACGAGTGCCAAGTAGCACGAAACCCGGGTCCAGGGTTCCCTGTCGACTACCTCCAACCACCATCTAATCTCAATATATAATGCCCGCAGTGTCGAGTCACCTACCTAGACTGATGACCACATTGCAACATGGTCGATAGCATTCGATCTGCACTGAATAAGAACTAGACACGCATGATCAGTCAATTGTGATTAGATTACATAGTTTACCTTATTCTTATTCTTCTTTATTATTTTATAGGTAAGACTTGTGAATGGGTAGACGTTTTATCTGTGATTATTGTGACAAATCATTTCCAGATAATCCAATTAATCGAAGAAATCATCTTAAAGGTGTCCAACATCAACAAGCTCGAAAATTACATTATGATAAATTTCTTGGTAGGATTATAAATTATGAAATGTGATTTCATTTTATAAATATATATATATATAGATCCTAAAGAAAAACTTAGTATAGAGAAAGCAAAGAAACCATGTATAACATTTCGTAATTCTGGTACATGCACTTATGGTCCATTGTGTAAATATTCTCATATAACCATCGAAGAGATTCGCATATTAGAAGAGAAATCTAGTAAGATAATAATAGTTTTGTTTATTTATCAAAATTTAGATGCTGAACTTCTTGCTTCATCTTACTTAAATCATTTAACATCTGAAGTGAATATTAATAATCAAATTAATATATTAGAATCAAAATTAATATCTAGGCGTGATAAACAAACAAATTCTGGATCAAATAAACAATTTCATATTCCAGAAGGAATACAACTATTATATCTACCTCCGTCATTGTCTTTACATTAAATATTCCAGATAGATGCCTGATTTTTATCTTTCAAAAGATTTGTGTATATCGAAAATTCATTTGAGGATTCCACATGTTTCTATAGTGAGGTTTTAATTGATAGACAAATCAATCAGATTTCAAATAAAGAGTTATAGATTTTAGCATCAACTTCTGATTTCTCACACTAATTCATAAACCTATTTAGACCTTTTTAAGTTGGTGCAATCTCTCAAGGTCACTATGACATCACTTAAAGGTTGTCTATAAATTCTAACTCCACTTTATGGGACTTCTTTGATGGTTAAAGGATTTTTGTATATTTACGTTATGGAAAATAAAGTACTTATTACTTTTTAGGCTGTTTGGCCTATTACTCTTTTCTTTTCAAATATTTTCTATTTGTTCGGGTTCTTTTAGTTAGTCGAGGGAGGGATTTAATCGTGAATAAGATGATCTTGGTTGTTGCTAGAAGTATAAGGGTGGAGGGATATTTCTTCTTTAGGGGTCTGAAAAACCGGACTTTTGGTGACCATAGAGACCTGGGAGCGTGATCTCCTGAGCCCGGTCACTTATGACATTTCTGTTGGACTTTTTTGAACTGTTAACTCCGCACTTCGATAGGCCTTACCGCTGGAGACAAAAATCCATGGGTAAAGTGAGGTGTGACATTTCAGGGTTGACCTTTTCTAACCCCTTTCGTTGTGAGAATACAACATCACTGTCCGAGGGAAGTACCTTACTGCCTTAGCGCCCCTTTGCACTCGGCAGTACGACTTCACCATCGTGCCTTAATTTACTGCTTTTAATCTTACCGTTCTCCAATCGACCTGCTTGGTATAGTAGAGTTTAACGGAGAATTTGTTTTAACCAATATACCACGTCAAGATAGCATATACAGTCGAGTTCATTCAATTCATATAGCCCCCACCAGCGCAAATATGATACTACAACCTGAATTCTAAAAGTTTAAGCAGTTAGCATAATAACATTTAGTTTATTGATTGAAGTATAAAGTGCTTCTTTTTTAATAGTTTTTCTTGGATTACTGATATTGTTGCACATGTAATCAACATACAAGTACATCAACGAAATGTTATATGGTGACGTGTTTCGTCTTTCTAATTTGAAAACCAAGTAAATGACCGAATCACATTGCTGTAAGAAGAGCCAAACAGACGTAACGCATTAATGTATGTATTCTTTGTAACCTAGATCACTGAGTTTTCTAAACGAAGGTATTTGCAATACGTTTGAATTACATCTATTTACAACACAAGTGTTTCTAACAAATTCTCAAGTTCCGCATTGTGTGCTACAGTCGCCAACGCTTTTCAATACTAGCTCGATAAAATAAGTGTATATCACTATTATTGTTTACTGAACAATCCAAGCAATAAAATTACTTGTTTTCTTTTCGCCCGAGAACTCACATCAGCAATTTCAATTTTTATTGGTCACCAACAGACCCGAGATTATATTGATATAACACAGGACCTGGCATGACTGCTTAATCAGAGATACTTATACACAGCGACTTTTTGATTCATACAAGTAAGGAAGAGTGGTGAAATTCCTAGTGAGATGACAATACAATTAACGATTACCACAGTGTGTAAGATAGAGCGACCAATAGCAGTGGGAATCTGTTAGGTTGCGAAGGCCGAGGTAACGATTGTTGCGGGAAGATCCGTCAGTTAATTCACTAGAATATAAATTGAAAGTCATTTTGTTTTCTTGACTCCAATAAATTACCCGCAGTTTTTTGTATAAGGTATGGTTCGGACGTTGTGTTGAAAAGCAGTATCTGTACATTTTTTAAAACCATTTTGGATGCTTATTTTACTGTTTGGGAACTTAATCTTGTGATTCTATTGATTTAACTCGATCATAACTGGCATTCATTACTTCGCCTCTTTAAGATCCTTCGTAAATTGAATAAGTAAATGAATGTATACAATCGTCAATTCAGTCAAGGTAGAGTGTAACATAAATGTTTGTTACTATAATATGACGGGATGACGAGATAAAGTTAACAAAGTAAGTAATATGTGTAGTGAGAATGACTTAACTTTGAGAATATGATTTGGAAAGACAATAAAAAATTATAAGTGGAAGAATAATGTGACTCATAGGATATAGAGTAAATCCATCTGTTCCAGCGTGACTCGTCCTGATTAGTGAATTGTAATTTAGCGTAGATGGGAGGTGTATGAAGATAAATCATAGTTGGCTTTTGTCACATTAATACCAGCTGACAACCTATTAAAAAACCTAGAAATAATGAATCTCTATCTTACTTGGTTTCTTAACAGTGCACATCTGTAGATAGTTGAGAAATAACACAATACCTTTGTTGAATTGTAAATGATTTAAACGAATAGTAACATTCATGGAAAACAGGTTACTAAATACAAAAATTCGGATTTGTAAGTTATATATTAAAACTCAATCTAAAATAGCAAATATATCTACATTACCGCCAGCCACCCAATTCGAATTATTTTATTTACGATCTACGACCATAGGTTATGATGCCTTGGTACGGCCGAAATTGGGGAGAGGCAGCTCTCCCTCTCGAAATGATCGCACATGGCCACGTGCATACAATCACTGCATGCTCGTGGCGGGGATGTTTACGAAATTGAGAAGACGAAATGCGAGTGCCCGGCGATCTAACCGGGTTGGTGGATGTGGAGGACCAACCTAGGAGAGTTAGAAAACCCTGACTACAACCCCATAGTACACATAGACTCCAGGATTCTGAAGGAACAAATGGCGTATGAACTAATCATCGATCACCGGCTACCGTGGGACAGCATCTCCTGATGTTGCTCCATCGTCTTGTGGGTCAGATGTTTAGGTCGAAGGCTCCGGGTATGGGCTAATTAAACCACCTGCTCCCGTCAAGACACTAGGGCAGTATTACAGCCCACATACAAATCAAATGGCATGTGTGGCGCATATGTATTTGATGCCCCTTTGTACTGATATTTATGTGTTCAAATAAATAATAAATGATCATTAATCGACTAACTTGACTGTCATCTGTTGATGTTGTTAATTTGCAAATTTTTTCTATTATTAAGTAATACAATCGTAACACACTATTTTTTTGTAATGAGCACAAATCAACCCATAGTTACGTCATATCTATATGAGATAATCTTCAACAAGTATTATCTTCATAACTAAGCAGAACTAATCAGTCAGTCAGCAACGTGGAACTTCGTACGTACGTACATCAGTTCGAGTTGATTAATGTTTACATAATTATTATCAATTATTATATCCATCATTCATCGATGTCTTATTTTTATGAGGTGCATTTATTACAACTTATTGATTTCATAATCCATTTCGAGACATTTCAAGAAATCTATATAACTAACTCTTCAAAAAGACCATCGCATTGTATCACTTATAATGTGAAATTATAAACACTATACTCTTTGTATCCAAATCATTTTTAACCTGGTAATAGAGTTACATAATCATTATGAAGGATGTCTGTCTGTTGGAAATATGTATCTGACGCGAGAAAAAACATACAAATTAGCTTTCATTTAGTAATTTTGCTTACAGAATACATTGTATACTTCTAAATGTTTGTTTAACGAAGATAACTTTTTAGTGTAAACGGTGATTTCCGTCATAAAACGATATTAATTAAATAACCAGAAAGCGCATTGTATCAATTATATGTCACTCCTCAATAATCAACGAGAAATTTCATAAAAGAATGTTGGTTCCTCTACTACTGAATGCTCGAAGGATCCGTTTCTTGTGGATCGATAACTTATTCTTTAGAACGCTTGACTTTCAGTCACAAGGTGCTATATTCCAACCCCACCCAACATCAATTTGATCCAGTAATTAGTATTAATACATCTCAAATTTACTACATCTCGCATACTCAATTACCTGGTGAACTATTCAGTGTAGTTGTTTTATTTGTTTTTTTGTTAGGTGGTAAATAAATCCACAAATTTAGGTCACTTTTTTTTCTTAAGAGATAAAATAGGATCAAGTAATAAGTTTGTAGAAGGTAGTCTTTTTGAGTTTTTTTCGTCGTATTTTCAGAGGTTAGATTAAAAATATTGTGATCCTGTATAAACAGTAGTTGTCAATTTGAAATTTAGTAACAAAACGATCCAAATAGTTAAGGTTCGATCTGTTAAATCAGCTGTTCCACCAGGGTGCTTGGTATCTGTGTGGTCACGCCACAGTATTGAGCTGTACTATTCAGATTGTGACGTTAAGGCCTATATGGTATCTGGTTGTCCTATGAAGCGAGGTCGAGTTGTACTGCTCAGGTTATAAAGTTTAAGCTCGGATAGTGCCTAGTTCTCTTGAAAACGGGATTGGGCCGTACTAATTGGGCTGTCACGTGAAAATTTGGATGGTGTCTGGTTCTCCCAAAAATCAGGAAATCAGCGAAATACTCAACACGATAATATTTATCTAAAGTATACAATAATCAGATTTATTTACCTTCACTACCTACCTGTTTAGTTAAATTGATCATTGTTTGTCAACAGTTTAACATAGAACCACAGTGGTAGGTAATAGAACATTCCTGTCTTGTTCGGAAAAGACTAAATGAATGGTAACTTCCAGGGATTATTTATTGAAAATCGCAAGAACAAAGATTCTAACAGAATAGCATGAATTCATTTTATTTCATTTAGTTCTCGTCGACTGCTTACAACCTGTGATATTTATAAATCATAGTTACATAATGGGTTTAAATTAATTACATGAAAGGGTTTGGTTGGAAGTGATATTGAAGACATATTCGTATAGTATAGCAAGGGTGAAAATAAATTTAATAGACTGAATATTGTAAATATATACCTTATGTGATGAAAGAACATTCTACAACATTGATTGTGACAACAGTTCAAACGGCTAGAAACAAGTGATTATATGATGAATAAATATTGATAGATGGTGGTTGGAGGTAGTCGACAGGAAACCCTGGACCTGGGTTTCGTGCTACTTGGCACTCTTCAGCAAGGTTTACCTGTAATCTTGAGGGGACTGGTGCTCTCTGGCGGATTCGATCTCGTGTCACCTAGCTTCACAGTCGATAGCATTCGATCTGCTCTAATACGGACTAGACACGCACGACATTGATCGCCACCCACTGATCAATCAATTGTGAAATACTGATAGGAATATAGTGAGTAGAGCTCAGTTAATAAAACATGGTTACTAATCTGGAAGATAGTTGAAATAAAACGCAATGATGTAATAAATACAAGAAAGAGTTTAAAGAAGAAGATGCAACGAAGGAATGTTTGTCACCAAGGAAAGGAAAGGCAAGATTAATAACCATCTCATTTTGAACATACAAGTCACGATTTTGACGCCTGATAGCAACGGCTTCAGAAGACTGGAGTTTAACTGTCTTTCACTTGTTCTGAGGCTTTCTGGGACATGTTCAACAAATCTAAGATATGCGGTCCTTTCTGTTTGGCCAATGTAGCTGCTTTGGCAGGTACACGTAAATTTATAAATAAAGTTGGCGATAACATGTATGTATCATATACTTATTATGTAACTACATTATATATGTTCATATTTCTTTTATAATACCTTTCATTTGACCTATTCACTATTGCCATACGATTTATTTCTCTTAATTTATTCTCATTGTTTAATTTACAGTCCCCCCTACTTACAACCACTTTTAGCTTGAACTTGAATAGTTGTTACTTTGAACTTTATGGTATGATGCAGTTTGGTTTGTTTGTATATGAACTAAGTATGTTTGAAATATAATATCCATACGATAGGTGCCGATTATTTTGTTCTGAACTCAACGAGTAGGGCAAAGGGTGCAGCTACTAAATCGAGTTGACTAAATGCTACGACTGTTGGTCAGTGTGTCATTGATTCCCTCAGAGACAAGCTTATAGTGATCAGTATTCTGGTTGGCAGTTCTGTCACGTGCAATTTAACAGGGCCATAAATCATAACAATTCCGCTTTACACAATGACATCTTAGGAATTCTCTCCCATACAACCATGAATGAGTAAGACAATAATACACGGGAATTACTATGGAAATTTATTATCTATACTTTGATGAATATAAGGAATAATTTTAGCCGAACAGTATCACACTACCTTCTTTATTTATGCAAATGATCATGTTTAAAAGAGAAACATTGAAGTATAAATTGATGTTCATTCTTTTCCATTAGATGTGATAGTAGCATTGCATATACTTGAGTCTGTACTCATTTAAATTTATTAGGCAATTCCGTAACAATTCACTTATATGTTCACGTGATTAGCTCTACGTTTCTATGATCATGTATCCTTGATCACATGTTACATCCTACATATATATTCTCCTTACTAGTCTAAATGCTAATTGCCTGGATTCACTGGACGACTCATTGCTTAGTTATATAGATGTTCTTCTTAATTCCTATTCATTCATCCATTCGTATTCGCTATTTGTATTAGTGTTTTCCTAGTGTGCTTGGTATCTTTATCTTCCGGAATTTATACACCATTAGGAGTTATCTAAAAACAGTTTTCAGTATGAGTGATATACGAAGCATTCGAATTGTTTAAATGAGAATCCACTATAACGTAGTCGTTTGCTCTTATTGATCATCCATTGCAGTAAGCAGTATAGTAGCGCTAATCAAAACTTCGACTTAGTGACATTGTCATAGGAGTGCAATTAGTATTTTTGGAGATAAATAATTAAATCAAAGAATATATGCTTCCAGGTTTTCAATGGTGGTTTAACATCAATCGGTTCATGATCTCAGTCAAAAACTTAAGTCTCCACAACCCTTAAACTGATAATATAACAGTAATTGATGCTATTAGTGTGAAATTCTTAGTTCTATAGTAGATTAGCGATAGGCTTAGTGATGTAGATTTTAAACTTGATTAATTAGTAACTTTTATCTCGAAATTGCAGATACGTGCTACTTACTGTTATAAATTGTGCCCTGTGTACCTAGTAATGTATAACGTAATGATACCGACAATTAGAGAACAGTGACTTATCGACTACTCAACCAATGACACAAAAAGCCTGTACGAGCAGTCTAGAGTCTTTATCGTTCCTATTAAGTTCAGAAAACCAATCTCAACCACCCCTATTTGAATCATTCATTTCAAACATACTGGCTTTATATACCACCAGCCAGACAAACCACATCGTACCAATAAAATATGAAACAACATTTGTACAAGAATTAGCCAAATGTGGCTATGAATGTGGGAGACTGTAATTGATATACAGGGTGTAATTCAAGAATGGTAAATCGTATAATAACAGTTCATAGGTCAAAGAGCGGCCTATGCTCCTTCACGAGGAGTAACAGGCGTAAGTAATTGGTCAAAACAAAGTTAATGATAAGAGGAACGCGAATATGAATAGTTTAATTACTTAACAATTATACAATAGAAACTACATGTATCGTATTAGTCCAGAAATAGATTCCAAAAGTTACCATTCATTATTCCCATCGAGACACACCATTTACTAGTCTAACTATTCAGTTAATTGTTCTTTGTCAATTACTTTCAACCATATAATCCATAAGCCTTCATGTCTGTGTACAAGATCTTTTTTGTAAGTCTTGATAATGAAGTGTTTAATGAAAGCACTTACTTAACATCAACACAGAATATAATAGTGCTAGCTGGAAAATTAATTGTATGTTATGGTTATAATCGTGGAAATAATGGGGAGAGATTCTCTTTCAGTTTTACAGCTTCAGATTTATATTTTGATTGAAAATAAAAACTACATGTAATTTGTTTTGTTTTTTTTTCTGAAGAATCTTTTATGAACTTTCAACTTGGAGCTGATAACTGATTTATCAGACAAGCTTGGATAGATTACCTGGTATTTCATTCTCGTATGGTAGATGAGAGATCTAGGTAAAAGAAGATAACTTCTTAAGGACTCTTAGTCTTTTTACTTAATATAGTTGGTTTACGTGGCATTACAATTTATTATTCATCCAATCAAGAAAATAGCCCTCAAATGCCCTGGTACGGCCGAGAGTGGGGAGAGTTCGCCCTCCCTCTCGAAATGCTCTCACATGGCCACGCGTATACAGCCTCTGCCAGGGAAATCCTACTCATTGCCTTCTCGTAGTGGGGGTGTTGCTTACGAAAATGAGAGGACGAAAAGCAAATGTCCGGTGCTAAAACCGGATTCCAAACCAATGGTACACATAGGCTCCAGTATGCTGAAAGAACAAATGGCGTATGAACCAATTGTTGGTCATCGGCTTCCATGGGACTGCATCTCCTTACGATGCTCCACTGCCTTATGGATCAGACCTTCAGGTCAAAGGCTCGGGGTATGGCCCGTAAGGAAATCACCTGCTTTGGTTTGGACACCCGGGCAGTATCACAGCTCTCACACATATCGAATGAGATTTGTGTGGCTCATATGTATTTGGTGCCTCCTTGTACCAATATCTATGTGTTAAAATAATAATAATCAAGAAAACAACTGATTGACTTTTTTGAATATTCGACTAGATGGTCGACAGATTTTGAACAGTTACTCATCGATAATATTATCATAATTATCAATGTAGTTCTCTTGCAAGCAATGAAATTTCATAGATAAGCAGTTACTCAAATATCAATTTCAATATGATATCATCAGTGGAGTTCAACCGGGTCAGTTTTGAGATAGTAACTCACTGATGACAATAGTGGGTGTGTCGCTGAATTTCGTGGATTAGTTGAAATTAGACATTAACACCGCTGGATACCGACCAACTCAATGGTCTAATGGTTAAGCTCTCGCGCGCAAGACTGATAGGTCCTGGCTTCAAGTCCCGCGAGGTGGGGCCGTGAACACGCACTGCTGAACAGTCTCACAACAGGACGAAACAGCCATCCAGTGTTCGCAGGTACTGTGTGGTAGTCTAGCCTCAGTTGACTCATGATCTCAACTATTGAAATTACTACAATCTCCACAAAATCTCTTCTGACACATAGTGATATATCAGAAAATAAAATGAGATTATACCGTTAAGTATATTGGAATTCCAAGTATCAGATGAAAATGGTGTTTTGGTCTAAAAGTTATGAAGAAACAGTATAATGAAAATTGTTTAAGGGTCGAAAATTTGAATGATAATCATACACTTGATAAACATGAAAAAAACTAAGGAAAAAATGCACGGTGATAATAATAACTGACTGCTGAGTAAGAAAAACAGAAAAAAGGGTGGTGTGGATATGCTGGAATGAGTAATTCTATGTGCTGATTTTGCCTGAATAGTTCTGACTTAAACCTTTGAATTGTTAAATTGTCTACAGTAGTCAAGTTTGTTATTCGTACATCCTATGAGTTCACTCATTTGACTGTTGATAATTTTGGAAGATAAATATTATTATTTCCTTTTAATCTTTTAAGACCGTTACGCAACGTGGTCTAAGCCATTTCGATAGATGCAGACTATTTGGTTAGGGTCCACGTCACTATCGTAACCAATGGACCGATGCACATATTTGCCTGGTTCTAAATTGTAGCTGACTGACTGTTTCTTAACCTTCTTGTAGTACTTCAAGTATTCGAAAATTTTATAATGTGATCTATTTTTGATTTCCAATAAACTGTTCACTATATGAACAATTGTACTTCATTAATGAATAGTATCAGTGAAAAGAAAACTTTCTTTCTCAAACCGTCTCTATTTCTTCTTCATTAACAATAATGAACCTCATTGTAAATTATTTATTATTTATAGATACCCTAGAAAGTACTTTAAAAAATTATTGTACTGCAAATATCCTGCGCTTTAACCGGGTTGGTGGACATGGAGAGTCTACCTGGGGGAGTTGGAAAACCCTAATTCCAAACCATTAGTGCATATGAGGTTCAGGATTCTGAAGGAACAAATGGCGTATGAACCAATCGTAGGTCACCGGCTACCATGGGACTGAATCTCCTTACGATGCTACACTGCCTTGTGGAGCAGACCTTTAAGTTGAAGGCTCCGGATGTGTCCCTTCAAGAAAACCACCTGCTTCGGCTTAAGCACCCAGGCAGTATCCCATCCCTCAAACAAATCTAATGAGATTTGTGTGGCGCATATATATCTGGTGCCCCCTTGTACCAATACCTATGTGTTCAAACAAACAAACAAAACACTGTTTAACTTCATACAAGAATTATGTGTTCAATGTAAACTTATGCAGTGATATAATCAGTTCGACATGACTATGAATAAACAAATTCATCGAAAATGATTATGGAAATGAGAAAAGAAGAAGAAGAAGAAGAAGAAAACGTCACAGTCAGTTCGTCAGCTCTTCCGTACAAAGAGTCGAACCTAGGCCACTTTAGATGAAAAAAAAGTATTTTTATCGTGAAAGTTTTTGAATTTCTTGTGTTAAACTATTAATCTCATCATTTTGTAATTTAACTAATTGTGAAAGTTGTTTTAATTGTTTTGAATCAACAATTCCTAATGAACTTTGAATTGTTCCAATCTAAAAAAGAAAATTGAAGAAAAAAACAAAGAAAGATTATAACAATCATAATAAACAATAATGATACTTTTTCAATGATCAATATGGATACAAGAAAAAATTAGGGGCGTGGTGAATTGATTAAATAAAGCTTTAATAGATAGTGTGTTTTTGTATCCATAGTTCTCTTTATTATGATCAACAGAGAGAGAGTAAGAATGAAAATTGGTGCAGAATAATAAATGGACTCATTACGTTAGATACTTATCAGCTATTTACAATCGATCAGATTTTAAAATCAATATTATTACAGATATTGACATCTTGATAGTAATTACGAAGGTGATTGGAGATGAATCGATAAGTATTATGATGTAGGATATAGATCAGACATCTGATCATTATCATTTAGGCATATTTCAAAAGATTAGAGTTTGATTATTTCTTAATCATCATGATTGACCTCAGTGTATCGATTTGATATCCTGTGTATGCAAACAGAAGGAGTAATAAATCTTTCTTTGCCCTGATAACATTACAACCCCCCTCTTCTTTATTTATTACGTCATTCATTATTTCAATTCTTTCTGAAGTTTAAAATTACATCATCATCATTTTCTTCAATCCATTCTGATAATAATCACCAGTTCACTAGTGATTGACTTCAGGAGATACTCCTGGAGTTCTAGTGAGAAGTTGTTTCCAGTGGAGTTCAACCAGGTCTGTTGTGAGATATCAGCTCACTGAAGACAATGGTGTACGGTGGCGCAACTTCGTGGATTGGTTGAAGTTAGACATTAACACTGTCGATTGCCGGCCGGCTCAGTGGTCTAGTTGGTTTAGCGCCTGGTGCGAGACTGATAGGTCCTGGTTTCGAATCTCGTGGGGTGCGGGATCTTGGATGCGCACTGTTGAGGAGTCCCATACTAGGACGAAACGGCGGTTCAGTGCTTCCAGGTTTTCCATGGTGGTCTAGCTTCAATTGACTTATGATTTCAACCAGTGACATATCTTTCTTTTTATTGTCATTAATCTATCTTCAGTTAGTCCATTACATAATCATCTAATGTTTGTTAACTCTATGAGTTCTAATCACTCTTTCAATGTTCTGGAAGTTTCCCTCTCAAACTTTATTCATTTATCCAAAACAAACAATTTTTAATGACCCTAATGAACTTTATTGAAATCTTCACTACATCATAATTCATATAGATTCATTTCTAATCACCTTCGTATTTATTATAAAGATGTCAATATCTGTAATAATATTGATTTTCAAATCTGATCGATTGTAAACAACTGATGAGAACCTAACGAAATACAATGAATCCATTCATCACCTAACTTCATTTTGTTCTGTTTAAGATAGTTTTTAGATGATTATATGGAAATGAGATATTTTGGCAGCGTTTTTATCAATGAACTTATTTACTATTTATGTTCATCTTTAGATTGTTGCCAAGTCTAAATTTATATATCAGACTTATATCAAAAAGAGATTCTAATTCAGAATATACGGGGATTCGTTATTAATGATACGTCGTGAATTTGCATGACATGTATTATGACGATGTGGTTTTTTGTTGGGGAGATCCAGAAAACTCCTCTAAAAAAAGCCAAGAAGGGCTCTGAGAACACTGAGAAGCATCTTATTAAATCAACGTTCATTAGAAACATGAAGGAAGTGAGAAGTCACATGTAGAGTTTCTGATTGGATGATTACTTATACTACTACTATGTTTTGTAAAATTCCAGAATTTTTGGGGGACCCAAGGACATTTAAAATACTATAAAAACCCTAGATTTTGTTGTAAATAAAAGAAAACTTTGGAGTAAAATGTTTCTTACATATTTCACGCCTTTTCTCTTGTGTTCAAGTCGCTGTGTAGTTCTAGCCTGAAGGTTACTAGAAGAGTTTAGGAAGCAAATCTAGCGTTCAGTTGAATAATTATACAAAGTACTCTATTGACTTGTCAATATTTTGATTGACAATGAGTGAAAACTTCTGAATGGGAAGTCGATAGCTTACCATATACAGTAGTATTTGAAGTAGGCAACTCATAACCGGTTAAGCAATAAAATAAAGTAGATGTTTTAATCAAGAACAAACATCAATTGAAGAGTTGCTGAAGATTAATAAGCATTAAACAAATATCTTGGTCTATTTTCGAAATCATCAACTAAAGAGAATTTTCAATATTGATATATAACGAAGAGGATACGGAGATAGTTATGACGTTTGGAACCATTACATATGCAAATTATTGTATATATTTTTATGATGGTGCTATATCGAGATAAACACTAGGCAAAAATAGGACTTTCGAAGTTAATATTTAAAGCTTTGTCGTATAATTAATGATTACTTAAATTATAATAACTCCACGTGAAGCCCCTCTGGGGCTACTGCCGGTCCTAACCCCGGATAAAGGAGGAGGGTTGGGCACGGGGTTAGCGACACCATCCCATAGAAAAAGAACTCGCTAAAAAAACGCTAACCAGGAAAAGAATATTCAAACTATTCATAGTCTGCCCTGGGTATCAAAAGGTCTTCATTTAGAAGAGTTATGACGCCTCGTGGCGAAAGCCGAGTTCCTTCGGAATTCACGAGACTGATGCCTCTTCCGACAACCAAAGCAACTATTTATTTAGGTATATGGAATGCTCGTACAATGTGGGAGACCGGAAGAGTCTTCCAAATTGCTGCAATTGCTAAATTATCATAGTCTTGTATTCTTCTACCTGTAATCTTTTCTTTGACGCGGAATTGATCGTTGTATGTTTTACCTTTCCTAAATTATTGTTAATTTATTATGGTTCCATCATTCAGTTCTATTTCACTTATGACACAGTTACCCCCTCTCATTCCATTGTAATTTCTTAATTCTGTTAATGTTTGATCAGGAATTTGCTCTATATTATTGTGTGATTAATGATTCACAACTTTGAATTGTATAGTTAGAAGTTGTTTGCTTGCTGATTTGTTCTCCGTTCGGTCTATCTGGTGAGTGAGAGTCGGAAATAGCATTTTGGACAAATAGTCATTTAGTGTTACTCTATGCTATTATCTCACATTTTTCGTCGAATTAGTTTACCGAAGGCCATTAATACTACACAGACAATCTGGATGGGCTAATCACTAGTCAGACTAGATAAATACAACTCTTCTCCTATCTTAAGGTATAATCTTACGGGCCCCAAATAATCAAACAGTAAAATCTGTTTATTTTTGCGGACATAAAATGATAATTGGATTGTTGCGTTTTTTATTCTGAGCATTGTAAGCTATCGGCTGACCCATAAATTATGGTTATACTCTCTTCATTTGTTATTGATCTATTACTCCTTTTCTACTTCATCTAGGGCATAGTTATGCGTATACCGTAATTTGTTTATTGTTACTACATAGTCAGGAATATACCCAATACCTGTGTGATCGATAATAAAATCTGCACACTAGAAATCTTAGCTTCTCGTTATGTTTTCTCATTGGATTGAAGACTGAGAGTACAGAAGAAAGTGTGCCAAAATTAGCTCATCACTACTCGAAGTTAATATTTAGTGAGCGAAGCGTTATATTGTGATGGAGCTGAAATGTTTGGTCGTGGTCGTAATATAAAACTTATTATTTATATTTAACTAACTAATTCTTCAAGAGGTATCATCAGTAACAGCCTACTGTAGGAGAGAACAAACCAGCTTCTACCTAAAGAACAAATTAAGAAAAGACATTGGAAGTGGATAAGACATACATTATGGAAATCATCAAATTGCATCACGAGGTAAGCCCTAACTTTTAATCCTGAAGGGAAACGGAAAAATGGAAAGCCAAAGAACACACTACATCAGCAATTGAAAGTAAACATGAAAAGGATAAATAACAACCGGAAAGAACTGAAAAGGATTGCTCAGGACAGGGCTGGATGGAAAGTGATGGTTGGTGGCCTATGCTTCTCCATGAGGGGTAGTAACAGGCTTAAGTAATTCTCCAATAACCATGTTTTTTTCTTCTTAAACACATAAATATTGTCTATAAACAAACACAATCAATGTTCACTTACTTTTGCACCATTTGCTTGATTCAAATCATTTTGTAATTGTTGATTTTCATTGAAAAGTGTTAATAATTTTGTTAAATAAACCGTATTTTGACGTATTTGTCCCATACATGAATCTCTTGCATCACGTATTTTAGCCTTCATTTATTAGATTTAACCAAATTGATTAGAATAAGAATCATAGAAGAAAACAAACAAACAAATTATTATCAATGTTCAGCGAATTCAATAAATAAAGTATCATAATTTTACTAGTATAGGGGTTGTGGAGATTGTTAAGTTTTTTTGATTGAAATCGTGAACCGATTGATGTTAGACCACCGTTGGAAACCTTGAAGCACTGAAATGCCGTTTTGTCCTATTGTGGGACACCTCAAGAGTGTGCATCCACGATCCCGCTCACGGGATTCGAACCTAGGGCCTTCGGTTTCACGCGTGAACGCTTAACCTAATGGACCACTCAGACGGCGTCCAATGGTGAGAGTGTCTAACATCAACCAATCGACGAAATTGCGCCACCATCTTCCATTGTACTGAGGTAGATACCTGTCTTTACCCGACACGGATTAGATCCACTGATCACGGCTTCACACTAGAACTCCGAGAATTTTCTCACGAAGCTAGTCACTAGTGAGCACATATCAATTATCAGTATTGGAGTTGTGGAGATTGTTAATTTTTTTGATTGAGATCATGAACCGATTGATGTTAGATATGTTTATCCTTTTCAGTATTGAAAATCCACGTGAAGCTGTGATCAATGGATTATGACTAAGTAGGATGAAAGTCATTCATCCTGTTATAGGGATTAGAAGGTGGTTGAGAAATATCATGAACTGATTGAAGCTAGGAAATATGAACTATTGGATCCAAATTAATTGAACAACAAAAGATTTGAAGGTTGTAAGTTCAGTCCTTAGTAAAATTGTAAATGAGCAATGCTGAGGAGCCTCATATTAGAATGAAACTGTTGTCTAATGCCCCAGGGTTTTCAACAGTTGTCTGATTGAAGTTAATTCATGACGTACACTATAACATTCAGCGGTTTCGACAAATCCCTGACACTTTATTCGCAAGAATGTAAGAATTCCTGATAAAAACATAAATAGCTAATTGTCTGTTATAGTTTTGTAGAAATTATTTTACATTAGGATCAGTAGCCGTTAAGGATTAAATCTGAAACCATTACACAACAATATCTACTATACATCTGTTTCATCTTTGTATGGGACTACATAACTGTCCCCAAATGCCCTAGTGCGGCCGACACTAAGGAGAGTCAGCTCTTCCTCTCAAAATGATCGCACATGGCCACGTGCATATAACCACTATCAGAGATATCCTACTCATTGCCTTCTCACGCCACAGTTGTTGTTTAAGAGATTGAGAGGATGAAACGCGAATGTCCAGCGCTTTAACCGGGTTGGTGAGTATGGAGGATCCACCTAGGGAAATTGGAAAATCCTGTTTCAATCCCAACTCCTGAAATAGCATTCGATTCACGTTCTATCGACGAGTCCTACACTAAGATGAAAAGAATATTCAATGCTTCTTGATTGTTCCTGGAACTCAGAATGTAATAATTATCATCTAGAATAATTTATAATTGAAAGAAAAAAACAACTGTTAGCGGGACATAGACTAGATTAAAGCATGCTCAATGCATGATTGTTTTGGTGCACGCTGATTGGCTGATTCTTATCCAATCAGCATTAGTCGATAGTCGGAGAATACTCTGGAATCTTCTTATGTAAAAACTATAAATATACCGACGTTTTCCCCTATTGTGCTTCCTACTGGCTTCTGACTTGCTATTTGGAATATATTCTTTTTCCTGTTCAACCGTGTTCTGATTTGGGGACTTGTCGAGTGAATCGGTGTCCGAGAATACTAAGCAATAGGAATAGCTGGGTCATTAACCGTAAGAAGAAACAGATTTATAACAACAACAAATACCAACCTCTATATTCGCTTCTTCTTTTGTGAATTCCTCTTGTAGTGCCAACATTTTTGTTGTTAAATCTTCTAGTTTAGGATTTACTATAACATTTTCCATTTTTTCAATATCATCTATTCTACCAAATTTATCATTCATTTCTTTATCACATAAAGCTGATAATTTCTCTATTTCTTTCTATTGTGGAGAAAATCAAGTTTATTAGAAAGTTATACAATGAATAGTAATAATAATTCTATTTAGGAAACATATATTTCCTTTCTAACAGATAATGTGGTGTATACTACTTATGTCGATATAAGTAGTATATAACATGAGCCAGGAATAGGATATATCTGGTAGCAGAAGATTGAGAAGATCAAGAAGAAATAAAAAGAAATTGATATGGAAATTCAAGAAATCGGTTTCGTGAGTTTTATCCTGTTTTTTTGGTCGTCAATCAACACTTATGAACAATCGTAAACTAGAATAGATAACCTTCCAAGTAATTAAACAAATCTCTACGATATATTTAAGTAGGTGTTATGTCTCGACAAGAATAATGAATGGTAACTTTTGGGATCTATTGATGGACCAATACTAAACGTATATTTCTATTGTATAATTGTTAAGTGTCTAAACTATTCATATTCGTGTCCCTCTTATTATAAGCTTCATTTTGATCTATGAACTATTATTTTACGATTTACCATTCTTGAATTATGCCCTGTCTATTAATTACTACCTCCCTCATTCACAGCCACATCTAGCTAATTCTTGTACGAATGTTGTTTCATATTTTATTGGTGCGTTGTGGTCTGTCTGGTTGGTATATAAACAGAGTGTGTTTGAAATAAATGATTCATATTTCAGAGGCTGAGATTGATGTTCTGGACTCAACTGGCTGGGCTAGGCGGAAAGTAGGACCATTCAGGACTCTAGGCTGCTCGCACGTGTTTTACGCGTCCTTGGTCCGATCGATAAGTCACTGCCCTCTAATTGGCGGTCACAAGTTATAACAGTAAATCGATTTCTTTTAATACATATACGATTGTCTTAAATGAATGTTTTCATCCTTCAGTAATAGTTTTTGTGATATCCTAGTGAAGGTTAAACTATAGGTAACTTCTGAGAATTCTTTATGGACATATACATATATATTCTTATTGCATAATTATTCAATAACTGGATTATCTATATCTATATTCCTCTTATCATAAGCTTCATTTTGACTTATAGATTATTATTATACGATTTACTGTTCTTAAGTTATGTCCAGTTTATTCATTACAGTCTCCTTTAATCACAGCCACTTTTATGGCTTGATCTTTGTATAAATGTTATTTCCTATTTTATGATGTGATGTGATCTTTTTGGTTGGTATATAAACCCGGTATGTTTGAAATAAATGATTTGTATAGTGGAAGCTGTTATCGATGTTCTGGACTCAACTAGCAGGTTTAGGAGAACAATGGACCAGTAAGGAAGCTAGGCTTCTTATACTGTTCAATGCGTCATTGGTTTGGCACAGTACTAAGATTGTTTAAGTCGTAGTTCGATTGACGAATAAGTCACGTGATAATTAAACCGGCTTATTGTCTACAGTTGATGAATTCTGATCATCAGATTTATCGACTAGATTATTAGTTGAATTATGGAACTTTTCCTGGACACTATTAGGAACAACCTACTGTTGGAGAGAACAAACCAGATCCCAGTGGAGGATAAAAATCAGGAAGCAGCGCTGGAAGTGGATAGGACACACATTGAGGAAAGCACCCAATGGAGTCACAAGACAAGCCCTCACATGGAATCCTCAAGGCAACGGAAGAGAAGAGGAAGACCAAAGAACACATTACGCCGAGAAATGGAGATAGATATGATAAAAATGAACAAGAATTGGATGGAACTAGAAAAGTAGGCTTAGGACAGAGTGGGTTGGAGAAAGCTGGTCGGCGGTCTATGCTCCTTTGGTAGTAACAAGCGTAAGTAAGTAAGTACCATGGAAAACCTGGAAGTAATGGACGGCACTGGATGCATAATAAACATCAATAATAGTCGTACTAAAATTATGCTGATAATTATTTGGTTCTTTCAGATTGTTTTAGATGAATGTTATATTAATTGTGAAGCGTAAGTTTTACATGATTCAGGACAAAAATTACGTTATGATTTTTAAAAAGTTTCATTTTCATGTTCTAAAGTATCTTTAACAGTTCTAAGAAGTTAGTGTCACTAATCGACACGTTGTTCCTCAATTTTTCGTATTCTCGCTATCTCACTGACACCCTCGTATGAGGGCCTTGTTATTCAGTTAGCTAAGCTTCTTGAGTGGAGAGAGTTATTTTACTCAGTGTTTGAATTAGGCGTTTAGAACATGCAGATAATCACTGCTGAATATGCAAGCGAATAGTTGTAATGTCACAGGAAACAATTAGCACTGTATATGACTTACATAATCTTTTGTATCTTCATGTCGACATCAGCAATCACCGGCTAATGTGCGAGCAGAAATTCACAGTGCCCAACAACAGGAGTATCACGAATCGGAGAATAATCTTATATAGATTATTGATCCTAATTAATTAATTACGTCTGTTATCCCCGATGGTCCATAGACCGCCGACCAGCATTCTCCAACCCACTCTGTTCTAAGCCTTCCTTTCTAGCTCTATCCAATTATTGTTCATTCTTCTCATGTCTGTCTCCATTTCTCGGTGTAATATGTTCTTTGGTCTTCTGTTTCTCATTTGACATTGAGGAATTCAAGTGAGTGCTTGACTTGTGTGTCCTATCCACTACCAGCGCTTCTTCCTGATTTGTTCCCTCCCATAGTAGGTTGTTGCCGATATCGTCTGGCCAAGGATCCGAAATATTTTGCATAGACAGCTGTTAATAAACACCTGTATCTTCCGAATGATGGCTTTCGTAGTTCTCCAAGTTTCCGTCCCATACAGTAGAACTGTCTTGACATTCGTATTGAAAATTCTGACTTTGGTGTTGATTGACAGTTGTTTTGAGTTTCAGTTGTTCTTGAATTGTAGATATGTAAATTGTTGATCACATTTCTTGATAGCTTTTGCTCATGTATCGTATTTACTTATTCATTCCCTACCCTAGGGTTTCAACTTAACGTCTTATTAATAGAATCATGTTCACCAATAATTATCTTAGTAACTTAGTTTGCATATTTATCTGACAGGACATATATATGTGTATATAGAGTCAAAGTGATATCTTATCGGAACGAAATGAAAGAATCACTACCATACTATGTCAATAATAAGGAGAAATTTTGACTTGAAATTCTCCACAACCCCTATACTGATAATTACTACATGCTCAATAGTGACCAGCTTCGTGAGAAAATTCTCGGAGTTCTGATGAGAAGCCGTATGAACAGTGGAGCTAATCCGTGTCAGGTAGAGACAGGTATCTACCTCAGTGCAATGGAAGATGATCGTGTGATTTCGTGGATTGGTTGAGGTTAGACATTAACACTATTGGATGCCGGCTGAGTGGTCCATTAAGTTAAGCGTTCGCGCGCGATACTGAAGGCCGTGGGTTCGAGAGCCGCGAGAGGGATCGTGGGTGGGCACTGCTGAGGTGTCCCACAATAGGACGAAACGGCCATCCAGTGCTTCAAGGTTTCCAACGGCGGTTTAACATCAATCGGTTCATGATCTCAATCAAAAAATTGTATTACATGTACCTTTGAAACGGCATTAAAATAATAGTCAACAGAATCGTCCATTTATCGATAACTAGTATATGAATATATATAAAACTTCGCCTGGGGCTCCTCTATGGTAATGCTGGTCCCAAAGCCCAGATACAAGAGGAGGGTTGGGCATGGGGTAAGCGACCCCACCCCTCAAAACTAACCTGAAATAATTTTTTATATTTCTGTAACATAATATGATGTGTTCTGGCTTGTTTTCTTTCAATTCTTTGTTGTTTCTGCTCTAATTCTAATTCATGAATACGTTTTTGTAATGAATATAAATTCTGCTTTAAAAATATTAAACTATTTGTCATATCCGATGGAATAGAATGTTGAGCTATTTGATCTAATCGTAATATAACAACAATTTCTAATTCATTCAATTTACGTTGTTTTTCTAACTGAAATAAACAAACAAAGAAATTGAAACTATCAAACAAATAGAAAGAAGAAGGTAGATGATAGAATGAATGTGTACTATAGACCAAGTAGAATTTCGATTATAGGCATACTTTTGTTCACAAATGTGGATTAATAAAGTGTCCAAATGACCTGATACAGCTGAGGGTGGGGAGAGTTAGCTTCCCCTCTAGAAATGATCTCACATGGTCATGCGTATACAGTTATTGACAGGGAATTCCTACGCACTGACTTTTAGTGGAGGGGGTGTTGTTTACGAAAATGAGAGGAAGAAAAGCAAATATCCGGCGCTTTAACCGGGTTGGTCAATACAGAATATCCATGTAGGAGAGTTGGAAAACCCTGATTCAAAACCAGTGGTGCACAAAGACTCCATGATCCTGATGGAACAAATGGCGTGTGAATCTATTGTTGGTTATCGGTTACCATTGGACTTCATCTCCTTATGTTGCTCAATTGCCTTGTGGACCAGACCTTTATGTCGAAGGTTCTGGGTGTGGCCCCCTAAGAAAACTACCTGATTCAATTTTGGCACCCAGGTAGTATCACAGCCCACACACAAATCAAGTGACTTTTGTGGCCCATATGCATTCGTTGCCCCTTTGTTCCAACATTTATGTGTTCAAATAAATAAATAAATTAATTAATAAAGCAGTCTAGAATGTAGTATCTAAAAGATCCTAAATCATAAAGTAACGTAAATTAAACCATGGAAATTTAATTTTCAATAGTTACCAAGAAGGATTGTTTTTTCTGGTTAGCGTTTCCTTAGAAAAGTTAACTCCCAAGGATGGAGTTACTGACCTAATGCTCAATCCTCCTCTTTTCCATGTGCTTGAGAGCTGCAGTAACCGTAGAGAGGCTACTGGCGAACTATACTATAATGTTGTACATGAAGGATAGCTCACAGATGTATTCCAAGTGAGGACCGGTGTCAGACAGGAATGCTTACTCCCCCCCCTTCGTTTTCTTCTGATAGTTGATTAGATTATGTAGGCCTCCACATCTGAGAGGAAGCACAGAATACAATGAACAGCTTGCGTCCAACTAGACGATTTAAACTTCGAAGATGATCTAGCTTTAATATATCTTCTGCTAATGTCCTAAAACTTTCCCGTAATAAGAGACAACTTACTGATATGTATGAATTTAGATTCTAAGCTTATCAATATTCTTTAGGTAGATAGTTTTCAAAATCATTTGAAGACTAATATTTCTTTAAAGACAATGATTTCGAAAAACCTGATATTCCGGTTGTACAACTGACATTTGATGGATACAAGTTGCATAATTAGTTGTGGAAACAGTAAAGAAGATTTGTAACTTAAGGTAAACATTTCGATTATGTTGCTTATTCTAAGCATCATGAATTGTTCATTGACTTTCCACCAAACAACATCATCAACAAAGATCTCACTTTGCAATATCTGTAATTAATAATAATAAGTTTAAATACTTGGTAGTTGAGATGGTGGAGAAGATTTGTAGCTCAGGTGGATGATTTTGGCGGAGTTTTGTTCTCTGAGCTCAGAGAAAAAAACTCCACCAAAACTTGGTACTTGAGTTACACAATTCATTTCATAAAGGTTGATAATACCAATAAAGTGACAGAACCGTAGTACGCACAGTAGAATTCAAGCCCGAGAATCAACAGTTGAATCACAAAGATATTGAACAGACTATGAGTTACAGCCCAGCAAAAGAATTATCATTGCAAGGAACACCCTTCTTTAAAAAAAAACATATTCTTAAAAACATTGATATGCTTAAATTACTCTTTACCTGAAATGCTTCCAATTCATTTTGAGCTTGTTTTAATGTTGTTTCAACAACACGTTGTTTTTTAGTAAATATATCTAAATCTTTACGTAATATATCTAATGTTTTCTTTTCTTCAGTCATTTCTTCTTCAACATCTAGACGTTTCTCTCTAATTAAACAAGTACGTTCAAAATCTTCCATTGGACAACCTGGTGGACATGTATCTAAATCCATAATAACAACATCTTCATTTTCATCATCTATTTCTTCGTAACTGGAATCATCATCATCATCAGATGATGATGATGAAGAAGATTCTTCTGATTCATCTTCAGAACCTTGAAATTTTTTTTGAAAAAAAATAGTTGAAACAAAATAAATCTAGTGGTATCTAAATTTTATTCAGACGACTGCTAGTATCGCTGTATTTTCCCCCAAATAACCTGATACAGCCGAGAGTGAAGAGAGTAAGCTCTCCCTCTACAAATGCTGTCAAACAACCATGTGCATATAGCCATTGCCAGGGAAGTCCTACTCACTGCCTTCTCGTAACACAGGTGTTGTTAACGAAATCGAGAGGACGAAAAGGGAATAACCGGAGATTGAACTGGGTTGTTGGATATGGAGGATTCACCTAGGGGAGTTGGAAAACCCTAATTTCAAACGAATAGTGCACATGGACTACAGGACCCTGAGGGGACAAATGACGTATGAACCTATATTTGGTCACCGGCTACCATGAGACTGCATCTCCTGACGTTGCTCTAATGCGTTGTGAATTAGACTTTTAGGTCGAAGTCTCTGGGTGTGGCCGCCTAAGACAACCAGTACTTCAGCCCTCACACAAATCGAATGATTTATGTGGCGCATATCTATTCAGTGCCTTCAGGTGCCAATATTTATGTGTTTAAATAAATAAATATCGTTGTATTTAACCATGGATCGTAAGGATTTCACTGTTGTATCCTTCAATCTTTATAAACTCACCTCCATATGAATCAGCTACTGGTAATATTATCTGGAATGATAGTGTAAGTTACTAAACACGCTAACAAAACTATCCCTTAAACCAACTTGTTTACTAAAAAATCACTGTGATGTGCCGTTATTATTTTGGCAATCTATCTAAATGAAACCAACGAACAAATGATTGTGCTAAATAAATAAATGCGTATATTCACAGTATTCTAGCGTCAACAAAGAAATCTACACTAAATGATTACTGACGCGTGATCAATGTCATTTTGTTGATTCTTTAGCTTGTTGGACACATTCCAACTCAATTGACAAGATTTCATGAGCTTCAAAAGTCACTTAAATGATGACAGTGATTAGTACAAAATGTTATTGCATTTATGTTATCCCTCGTTTTTACCAATCAATGAATCTGCTAACGTCCAGCATTGGTTTACATCGATTAAACTTTATTTCAAGTGGAGATTTTGAATTGTTTTCTTTATTGATATACAGTATGTATTTACAACGGGTTATTATAATGAGTAAATGGTAAATATGTGATCAACAGTTTAATTTTATAGCAGTCTAAAGACTAAACAAAATAAAACTGGTCACAACTTTTTGGTCAGTCAGTTACAACATAGGAACAGGCACATATATACATCCGTCCACGTTGACACATCTCATTAGCACAACAAGATGAGTACCAAATACATAGAAGTAGTTACTTTAAAGGTGGTAATATATAAAAGAAAGACTGCATATAAGGACATAGTACAGCAAGAAAGATTTATTTCGTAGAAAGAAAGACATAAAGCGTTTTTAATCTCATAGTTTAAGGGAAGACAGAGAGTGTATACACCTACTCCATTGTGATCGATTCTGAGCTATGTCATCCACAGTCTCCGACGATTTGTTACGATAGTCACATGGACCCTAACCAAGTAGTCTGCATCTACCAACATGACACAGAACAGAAGTTAGTGACTTTGTGGACTGATGCCACGTTTTGGTTTGGCCGCCCCTAACTTTCTTCCAACCATCCCCTATACTAGTCAATATTGCGCGTCGTGGTAATCGGTGTTCAGACATACGTAACACGTGACTCAACGATGTTAGTCGATGAAGATTTACAACTCCATCAACTCATTTACCATCATTCCCTATACTCTGCGTCTAACCTCACTATTACTTGTCCGATGATCCTAACAAATTCGAGCAATATTTCTAAGACATCTGTGGTCAAGTACTAGTAGCCTACGAGTATCGTCTGCTCTTAATGGCCACGTTTCGTAGCCATAAAGTAGAACAGAACGAACTGCCGCGCAGTATATTCATAATCAACTCTTTGACCAACTGATGTAGATATTTTCAACAGTTGAGATCATGAGTCAATTGAATCTAGACCACCATGGAAAACCTGGAAGCACTGGACGGTCGTTTCGTCCTATTTTTGGACTCCTCAGGCAGTGCGCATCCACGATCCCGCCTCGCGGGATTCGAACCCAAAAATCTATCAGTCTCGCGCTAGGCGCTTAACCAACTAGATGAATGAGCCGGCCGGCATCCAACGGTGTTAATGTCTAACTTAAACTAATCCACGAAATTGAGCGACACATCCACCATTGTCATCAGTGAGTTACTACCTCAGTCCTACAAGAGTTCAGTCGAGGGTTGTCTAATTCAACACTAAAGTCTCTAACTATGACAATATACAAGGGTTGGTCAAAATCTCCTCCCTCCTTACCTTAAATTATCACACTAATTTAAGAAGATATTAGAATGTATAATTGATCTGCTACAATTTACCTGTTACCACCTTGGTCTCTTGTGCTGTTACGGGTATGAGGGCTGATATCACTTCCCGGCTGCCCACACCGTGGAAGGGTGTTTCTTGAGGAACCTGAAAAGGAAATTGGATTAGTGTTGGTCTTGACGACCTGGGAGCGTGACCGCAGAGCCCAAGGGACAACTGCTTGAGGCCGGTCGCGCACGGCCTTCTTGTGGAAGGTTTTTGACGTGTTAGCTCCGTTGTTCAAAGGGCCTTACCGCCGGAGACGGAAATCCGTGAGGTAAGGTGAGGTGTGGCATTTTTAGGGTCGACCTTTTCTAACCCCACCCCTCCTTGTGGGAAGGCAGCATCGCTGTCATGCTGGATGTCCGAGGGAAACACCTTACTGCTGTCACACCCCTCTACAGTCAGCAGTACGACTTCGCCCTCAGACCTTGAGTTGCTGCTTTTAGTCTTACCGTTCACCAATCGACCTGCCTGGCATGGTAGAACCTGCAGGAACATACGTTCCAGCCAATATAGCTCGGTTGGGTCATCACGATAGGCAAGCCCGATCAGCGCGTCAAGGTAGCAGCTTCGATCGTGACACGTGTTACGTATGCCCAACGACCGACTGCCTCGACGTGCGATGTTCAGTGGTATAGGAGTAGGTTGGAAGAAAGCTAGGGGTGGCCAAACCAAAACATGGCACAAGTCCATGAAGTCACTGACAAGTGAACTGAGTCATGTTGGTAGGTGTAGACTACCTGGTTGGGGACCGCGAGATGATAGCAACCGATGGTTAGAGACCCTGAATGACATGGCTCAAAATCGTTTGCAATGGCGCAGGTGCATCCACTCTCTGTGTTCTCTCAAATTGTAATCTTCTGAATTCTTCATGTCCCTTTTTTCCTCTTTCCAAATTTATTTCACTGGATTATACTCTTCAAGTAACATCTTCAAACCCTAATCTTCCCGATTACTGCTTATACTCTTATTACCTCTACCACTATGGGATTTGAATCGACAACTGCATCTCTGTGCTAATGTGGTGTGGCAACTCGAACTGATGTACGTACGTACGAAGTTCTACGTTGTTACTGACTGACTGACTGACTGACAATTTACCTGAATGAATTAATTCTTGCTTCTTTCGTTTAATACGTTTTTTAAATACTTTTGTAAGAAATTCTATAAATTTATGTGAATCATCTAAACTTGTTTTAAATTCTTCATGAATTTGATGTTCACGTTGAGAAAGACGTTCTAGATCTTTCTTTTTTTGTTCAAGTTTCAAAGTTAATTCATTTACCTTTAAAATAAAATTTAAAAAAAAAGAAAATGAAACGATTATTAGAAAGGGATATTTTGTAGAGATTGTAGTAATTTGAAAATAGTTGAGATCATAAGTTAATTGAAGCTAGATCATTATGGAAAACCTGGAACCATTGGACAACTGTTTCGTCCTGGTATAGAACTTATCAACAGTACGTATCCACAATCCCTCTCTGCAGGATTCGAACCCAAAAACCTATCAGTCTCGTACGAGTACGTTTAAACTTTAGATCAATAAACCGGTATCCAACGGTATTATTGTTTAACTTTAACCAATCCATAAAATTGAGTCACTGTCCATCATTGTCTTCAGTGAAATTGTTAGTGACCAATTTTTTTTCCAACAAAAACACCCGTTAAAATTTTATTGTCAGCTGATCTTTACTTCAAATGAAATTGTTAAGTTTTAAAATAGAACAATAAAATAAGAGTCTATATTAGTAGTATAGTAGAGGAGAACAACAATAGGGAGAATCGACTGTATTTGAACGTCTTAGTAAAATCTGAGAACCATATAGTAAATAGTAAATAGTGCAAAATGTTAATCAGTCATCTCAGACTTTATTGTGTTTTTTTTTCGTTTCCACACCATTCACTCTGTGTTCTTGTTCCTTTCTTTTCTTCGATCTTCTTAACCTTCTGCTGCTAAGTCCTACTTTTTCGATTGATGATAGATACTATTTATGTCTGTTGACATCAGGAACACACACCACACTACGAGATATTCATTAATTAACCCATTTTAGATATGAATTGAATGAAAAGTCAGCGAATAAGTTCTTAATCATTAAGATCAACATCAAATGTACGAATTGTGATAGGTTGATTTTTCATTTAATGAAGATAGAAGTCAAGTGTCTACACAGTATGAATTGGTAGATATAATTCCTAGTTCAGATGAATCCTTTAAGATAATGATAAGTGTTTCGAGGTGAATAGTTTAATTATATAACTTTAGCTATCGTTCTAGACAGGATTGTTGAACCTTTAAGCTTTTATAGTGCATCAATTACTTTCAGATTATAATGTCCGGATACCATCAGCAACAGCTTACTGTGTGAGAGAACAAACCAGTTTCCAGCTGAAGAGAAAATTAGGAAAAGATGATGGAAATAGATAGGACATACATTATGGAAATCACTAAACAACATCCCAAGGTAAACCCTAACTTGAAATCCTGAAGGGAAACGGAAAAGTGAAAAGCCAAAGAATACATTACATCGAGAAATAGAAGCAGATATATGAAAAAAGATGAATAACAACTGAAAGAAGCTAGAAAGGATTTCCCAGAACAGGTTTGGATAGAGAATGCTAGTAGGCGGCTTATGTTCCTCCATGTAGGAGTAACAGGAGTAAGTATTTGAATTCAACATATTCAATTTGTTCAACTTACCTTATTAGTAATATCTTGTTTTTCTTCTAATCTATTTTTCATTTTTTCCATTAAAACATATTCAGATTTATCAAATTCTTTTAATAAACAATATTCATTATATAATGTACATTGATATAATTCAGAACGTTTTAATAATACACCTAATTGATAACGTTGATGACGGAATAAATGAATTTCTCTATCAAAACAACGAACTAATCGACTAGCTAATTGTAATAAATAATTACGATAATAAATTGTTTTAATACATTTTTGTTCTTTATATTCCATTTCTAATGATCGTAACATTGTACTACTTTGATTGATTTCACTGAAAATACCAAAAAAAAATAAAGAGAAAAGAAACAAATGAGAAAGAAGTAAAAATGGGCGAAACTTTAATTTATGAATGAGTCAATTAGAAGCGTTTGAGGAATTTCAAGGTTACGGAGCCAAGTTCAATACCTGATGCTCACATACGATCGGTTTACAGCGAATTTTAGAGAAGAGGTGATTATTGAGCGGCTACAAGAGATGAGACTAATAAGAAGTTCCTGTATCTGTGATTGGGGTTATCAAATGACTGCAGTATAGTGTGCAGATTATCGTGATGAGATTGTATTTCGTTGTTGTTTATGTTGGAGAAAAAAGTCTGCTCGAACGAGGACTTTCTTCACTCGATCGCGACTGAGACTGAGGCAAATCATGATAATAGTTGTAAATTGGATAATAAAGACACCAGTAACACTGACTGCGGCGTTTGCAGATGTTACTGAAACTTCAGCCGTCCAGTGGTATGAGTATTAATGTGATATATGTGCACTTAAAATGACTAGTCTACACGAATCACTCGGGGGAGTCGGAAGTATTGTGGAAATAGATGAAACAGTAGTGCGAAAGCAAAAATACAACAGGGGACGTAGTATCAAGGAAGATTGGGTAAGTAGCACTTCCGTAAATATACTTGACAGATACTTGGAATTTATGATCGCTCAACACAAAAGGGGCATTTTCAGAGGGTCAATAACCGGCAAGCAAGCACAATAATACCAATTATACAGGAATACGTGCAGCCGGGCACTACGATATATACAGATGATTGGAGAGAGTATAGATGCCTTCATAGACTTGGGTATGTCCATCACGTCGTAGTGCATAAACTCCATTTTTTCGACCCTACTACGGGCGTTCATACTAACAACATTGAAGCCATGTGGCCGAGACTGTAGGAATTTTAAAGACCGTATCACGGCTCCAGAGGATGACTATTATGGAGCCATATGGACGAGTTCCTATATCGTATGCATTATGATTTTAAAACATCTGAACCTTTATCAAACCTTAACAAGTTTTTAAATCATGTAGAAGAAGAATATCTATTGTAATTCATCAGTTTCTTATAATATATTTTTACTTCATACTAACTGTCTTCTGATTGGCTAATAATTGCCAAGGTGGCGAGACTCTAATTTAGGGACGAGCCAATCAGAAGCGTTTGAGCAATTTCAAGGTCACCGAGCCAAGTTCAACAGGCGCTGCTAACATACGATCGGTTCACAGCGGATTTTAGAGAGTAGGTGATTAATGAGAGGTTACAACAGATAGGACGGCGAGACTCTAATTTAGGGGCGAGCCAATCAGAAGCGTTTGAGCAATTTCAATTATTAGTCAATCGGAAGACAGCATAAAGTAAAAATATATTAAAAGAAAGTAATAAATTACAGTGGATATTCTTCTTTAACATGATTTAAAAACTCGTATGTTAGCATCCTAACCCTAACCTTAACCCTCACCTAACACTAACCTTAACCTTCACCTAACTCTAACCCTAAACCCTAACCTTAACCCTAACCCTAAATCCTCACCTTACCCTAACCCTAAACCTTAACCCTCAACTAACCCTAAACCTTAACCTTAACCCTAAACCCTCACCTAATCCTAAACCCTAACCTTAAACCCTCACCTGACTCTAACCCTAAACCCTCACCTAACCCTAAACCTTAACCCTCAACTAACCCTAACCCTAACCTTACACGTAAACCTAACTCTAACACAATAGACGAGTTTCTATTCCATATGCATTGTGAATTCAGAACCTCTGAACCTTCATCAAACCTTAACAAGTTTTTAAATCATGTAAAAGAAGAATATCCATTGTAATTCATTACTTTCATATAATATATTTTCACTTTATACTAACTTTCTTCTGATTGGCTAATAATTGTCAAGGTCACTTAGGATTCGTTCAAAGGTCGTCCTTAAATCAGAGTCTCGCCGCCAAGGTCATTCAAGATTCGTTCAAGGTTGGTCCATAAATTAGAGTCTCGCCAAAAAATGTGTTATGATCAAAGATCATGTCCTATTACGTTAACATTTATTCACAGTTGATTGATCACTGGATGAGTGATGATCAATGTCATGTATCAAATCGTTTTTAGTGCAGATCGATCAAGTTGCAATGTGACCACTATCCTAGGTGACTTGACATTACGTGCAACTATATTGAGGTAAGATGGTGGTTGGAGGTAGTTAACAGTAAACCCTTGGACCTGAGTTTTGTGCTGGTGATTGGCCTATGCTCTTCCACGAGCAGTAACAAGCATAAGTAAGTAAGTAGTCTTTTAAACTGTAATCTTCTAATCTAATCAATAGTGTAATCAGTCAGTCAGCTACAACGTAGGACCAGGCACAAGTTGCCATACCGCATTAGCACAGCAAGATGGACATCGGATTCATAGAAGTAGTTAATTCAATAGTGGTAATATATAAAAGAAAGATTGCATATAAGGATATAGTACAGGAAGAAAGAATTAGTTCGTAGAAAAATATGAAGCGATTTGAATCTCTTAGTTTAAGGAAGGATAGAGAGTGTATACACCTACGCCATTGTGATCGATTCTGAGCCATGTCACCAAGAGTCTCCAACCATTGGTTACGATAGTCACTCGGATCCCAACCAAGTAGTTTGCATCTGCCAACATGGCACAGACCAGAAGTGAGTGAGTTTAAGCACTGATGCGACGTTTTGGCTTGACCGCCCTTAACGTTCTTCCAACCATCCCCAACACCGGTTAGCATTGCACGTCGTGATAATCGGTGTTCAGGCATACGTAATATTTTATGATAAAATTGATATGAAATTATTTACTTAACTCATTAGTATACTACAATAGATTTTTATGAAATAATAATAAAGAATAAACAAACTTACTTTAAAAAAGAAGAAAGTTGTATTTGTAAAATCTCCGTGAATGAAATTCGAAGTAAATCGAACGTTTAACCTGTCAATCTGGTTTAAACTATCTCCTTGAAAAAGCTTAGACCAAATTGTCAAACGAAACATTGGATTTACTTCAAATTCCATTCATTGTGACTTTACAAATACAACATTCTCTCTACTTCTGATGTCACACATCAATTCACACTTCACTTCTATCTGAAATTTATGCTGATGATGTTATTCAGAAGAACGATAGAAGCTCCACGACCAAACCATCCAACTCAGAGAACAAAACTCCATCAAGATTAAACTTACTTTAAATTTATATCTTCCATCTGATTCTCATTCATCATGTATGAATTCATTTTATCTGGTCTTATTGGATGATATATTGATATTTTTATTGTATCATCGGTATCTTTTGTTTGATTTTCTTGTTGCTGTGGATGTTCTTCTATCGTTTCATTATTATGTAATAGATTATTGATTGACATTTCATCAAATATATTATGTAATGATGGTTTTAATAAAGAGTACTTTTGATTTGAATTATTTAATATAGTTAGATTATAATGATCTGATGCTAAACAATGTAATGGAAACCAAATAACAT
Organism: Schistosoma bovis; assembly: GCA_944470425.2. NCBI lineage: Eukaryota > Metazoa > Platyhelminthes > Trematoda > Strigeidida > Schistosomatidae > Schistosoma > Schistosoma bovis. The sequence continues at coordinate 44,274,208 of OX103956.1, read as the reverse complement.
CTATAGTATCTGTTTCATCATTACAATCAATCGTATTGAGATTACGGAATTCTTTGATAATTTCTGGTTCTTTCCAATGACAACGTTCTTCAGGTGGAATACATTCAGTAAATGAAAGTATTTTATTTGATGGCTTCTATAGTAAAACAAAAAAAGACAATAGAATCCAAGACGAAAGAATAGGTTTTCAGGTTGACTTTATGAAAACATTGTTAATTCAATGTTAATGTTATTATTTTGACGAATATATTTGAAAACGATGAAGTTAATATAGTAATTTCAATAATTGAGATCATGAATCAATTGAAGTTGGACAACCATGGAAAACCTAAAAGCGCTGGATAACTGTTTTGTTCAAGTCTATTGTGAGATTGTAACTGACTGATGATAATGGTGAATGTGTCACTGGATTTCGTGGATAAGTTGAAGTTAGACATTAACACCGTTGGATACCGACCGACTCAGTGGTCTAGTGGTTAAGCGTTTGAGCGCAAGACTGATAGGTTCTGGGTTCGGATCTCACTAGACAGGATCATGGATTCGCACTGCTGAGGAGTCCAACAATAGGACGAAACGGCCCTCCAGTGCCTCCAGATTCTCTAAAGTGGTCTATCTTCAATTAACTCATGATGTCGACTATTTAAATAATACTGAAATGTTGATTAATGTCATCTTTTCATAGTCTATTAATTTAGATTAAATCCAATAAATCAAGTTTCAATGTAATCACTAATCTAAGTCATTTAAAATCACGTCTAATATATTGAAGTGTTAGTTGTATGGAGCTAATTGATAGTAAACACTGGTTATGTATTAGTTGCAATATGTCAACAACATATATGTGTAACTTTGAGAGGGAATCGATATTCCCTGTGGTATTCTAGCCTGCGTTATTCAGTTTCATAGTTTAACAGGTTATTAGAACTGAAATATTAACAGTTGATTGATCAATCACTACTGAACAGTCTATCGTTCAAATCTTAATGTGATATTCATTACTTTAAGTTCACACGTACACTTTCTTAATAAATGCCAAGTAGCTTGAGAAATAGATCCAGAGTTTCTTAATCAATTTATTTCTATTTATCTAATTAGTTAATATACGTTGGAAGTACATTATACCTCGTTGATGTTGATGATAATTGATTTTATTATTATTATTGTGTTTACTTAACAAATCAATCAATAATTGTTGTAACGGGTGGGTGACTGCAGGTTTTTGATAAGCAGCGTTATTTATCGATCGCGATCTGTGACAGTGACACGGAAAACACGTACGGACGACCTAGTGCCCTGATTGGCCCTGCTTCGCTGTCCGTCCTAGCCCAGTTGAGTGAAGAACACAAGTCACAGCCTCGGAGTTATGAATCATTGTATTTCAAACATACTCTATTTATATACCAAGCAAACAAACCACATCGTACCATAAAATAGGAAACAACATTTGTACAATATTTAACAAGTGAAATAAACATCGACCAATAAGAATGTACATTTAAGGTTCAAGGACACCATTGGACTTAACATGATAATTATTGGTCTCATTTTCCGACTATCCCAACAATAATATTCAACCAAACTCAATAAATCGATAATATCATATACTGCTAAGCAACTAATGGTTATAACTAACATAGAAAGTCACTTAGTTACCAATTGAACTATATAAAATAGAATTCATTTTTGTATGGATTGTTTAGATTTTCTTATTGATGTTTAAACCTTCAATTGATCAGTCTCTTATTGGTCAATATGTACATCCTGTGAGGATTGTCTTGATATATTACACAAATATTTATAATCCTATATCATCACTACAGAGATAGTAATGACAATTCACAAAATCAATGCATAGAAATAACAGTAGTATTAACGATTAAAGTTTTTGAGAAAAAAGAAAAAAAAATTTACAAAAGAGAATAAACTAATTGTTCCACCTCCCTCCAAATAGAAATCAAGTGGTTGCTAATTACGTAATACCAATTTTTAGTTTATCCGCTTAGAGAATTTTTTGTAGTTTATTCCATTTGACATTAATAAAAGTGGATACTTTATACGTACGTAACACAGATTTCAACCTTATTAATCGATGTCAGTTAGTCACTTGATGTATAGTTCTAAACAGATTGTTAGTTATGTTTATGTTAGTTCCCGATAAACATAAAGAATGGTAACTTTGGGATCTATTGATGGACTAATACTAAACGTATATTTCTATTGTATAAGTGTTATGTAACTAAACTATGTATATTCATATTCCTCTTATTATGAGCTTTATGTTGACCCATAAACTTATATTATACCATTTACCATTCTTGAGTTATGCCCAGTCTATTAATTACTACCTCCCTCATTCACAGCAACATTTGGCTAAATCTTGTACAAACGTTATTTTCTATTTTATGCTACATTGTGGTCTGTTTGATTGGTATATAAACTCAGTATGTTTGAAACATAAGGATTCATATTGCAGAGGCTGAGACTTATGTTCTGGACTTAACAGCCTGGGCTAGGCAGGAAGCAGGACCAATAAGGACTCTAAGTTGCTCGTACGTGTTTTACGCGTTCTTGGTCCGATCGATAATTCGCTGCTTCTGACTGGCGGCTTTGGGCTATTACAGTCTATAAATAACCAATCAGATCGTTGTTGTTAAGCTCCCACCACGTCAATTTTGTCTGATGTATTTGTAGACTAATCCCTATTGCATGTAACCTAACAATTGAAGGACATTATTATCCTATTATATTAGTGTGACGAACTCCGTCTACAGCCCATCTGCCGTTGGGCACGGAATTCCCGACTTTATCCTGTAGAAAACTAGAACGCTATCAAAAAATATTCTTACGACCCATAATACTTTTATTCATTTCGATAAGATACTCAACACTGGTCGGTATGTTTGCACGTTCCACTTAAAGACTATAACTCTTATAATTATTACTGTACTAATCAAATCTTGCGGGGTGGGATCATGGATGCGCACTGCCAATGAGGAGTCCCACAATAGGAAGAGTTAGCCATCCAGTGCTTACAGATTCTCCATAGTGATCTAGCTTCAACTAACTCATGATCTAAACTATTGAAACTACTATAATATCCACAATAAACCCCATTCTGATATTAATCAAACTGTTACTTTCACTGAGATCATGAACCGATTGATGTTAGACCACTATTGAAAACCTGGAGGCACTGTGCGACCGTTTTGTCCTATTTTGGGACTCCTCAGCAGTGAGCATCCACGATCTTGCTCGCGGGATTCGAACCCAGGGCCTTCAGTCTTGCGCGCGGCCGCTTAACCCACGTTTAAAATCAGATAAAGTTTTCAAGCCAAATTGTTCTTGTTCCGACAACACAGACACTGAGGTTCGCCACCAATATCACGTTTACAGTTCTAGTACTATATCTGTAAAATAAATCAAATTCGGTTGAGATATAAAATCATATTGATAAACAAACAAACATGATCATTTACCTTAGTTGTTGTTGCTATGGTGACATTAGTTTGTTCTGTTTGTTTATTCGTTTCTAAATTCTCTTTAAAATTCAATAGAATCTCATTGTTGTATATGAATTTTCTTTTTAGAAATAGTTCCATTTTTTGGAAGAAAAAAAAGAAGACAAGATTATCATTTATGAACGAACCAAACAGAGGTATAAGATAACAGATCTCTGGGATTTTGGCACGGAATTCACAGATCCTTTTGGCTAAATAGAGTTTAAGCATTATAGCTGATGTTAGTTCGTGATGAAAAAACCCTAAATCTAATTCCTAATCTTAATCATCAACTGTAAATCATAATTCTAATTTCTCATACAGGTTTATAATTCTCATTTGATTCTAGTTACTAGTAGGTGAACACTCTCAAGGTCACTGTAGCGTCACTCAAAAGTCATCTATGAATTATAATCTCACCACATTCTTTTTTATATGGAACGTTTCATGGTTTTGCGTGTGATCATTGCGCAGGGCCATGCTAATCCTCTCTGTATCGTGCCAATTTTAGTAAATATACACAAAATACTTCGGATCCATTGGCCAGACACTATGAGTAACAATCTACTATGGGAGAGAAGAAATCAGATCCCACTGCAGGAACAAATCAGGGAGAAGCTCTGGTAGTGGATAAGACACACATTGAGGATATCACCCAACTGCTTCACAATGTAAGCACTCACTTGAATTACTCAATGCCAAATGAGAAGCGGAAGACTAAAGAACACATTACACCGAGAAATGGAGACAGACATGAGAAGAATGAACAACAATTGGATGGAACTAGAAAGGAAGGCTTAGGACAAAGTGGGTTGGAGAATGCTGGTCGGCGGCACATACTGCTTTGGGAGTAACAGGCGTAAGTAAATACGTTAATCTCTGACTAGACTAATAATGATTTTCTTTTCTACACATAATTCTCATCATGTTTCACGTAATATTAGATTTCTGAACAATATTATCAGCATAAACGTTACTTCTGTTTGAAGTTTATACTAGAGATGTTGTTTTGAATGTTGATCCAACTTTCACAATGAAACCATTCAGCTTGAAGACCAGAATTTCATTAAAATCTTTATCAATTTTAACTCAAACTATCATTAAAACTAAATTTTCCATAGTTACTAACATAGAAAATCTATAAGACAAGAAAGTACTGCATCTTTTAATCGATAGATGATTCTGATTCGCATTATTCGGTAACATCTTTCTTAATCATATAGTTTAAGAATGTAGATAAATTGGTCTATAATTTAGATGAGATTCTTACTGTTATACTCCGATGAGAATAATGGATAGTAACTGTTGGAATCTATTTCTGGACTAATACGATACATGTAGTTTTTATGGTATAATTGGTAAGTAGCTAAACTATGAACATTCAGATTCCTCTTATTATAAGCTTTAATTTGACCCATAGACTATTATTATACGATTTATCATTCTAAAGTTAGGTCCAGTCTATCACTTACTATCTCCCATATCCACAGCCACTTTTGGCTAAATTTTGTATAAATGTTGTTTCCCACTTTACAGTACGACTGATATGCTTGAATGCTATTACGAGTTCACCTTACTCGATAAACGGAATGAAGGTCAAAGATACAATGATACGATAGGCTATTCTAATCCGTTGTCCCCAGCCCTGTCAACTAAATCAACAAGTCTTGATCAGGTGTAGAGAATGTATTCTACAAGCATCCAGAAAATACGAGGTCACTAAGCACACAAATCAAGCTTATTTCTACAATGATAAAAACGCCTTTGGGAGAGCCACAAAATAGCGTACTAAAAAAAATCCGTTAACCAATGACAGTCAAGGATTTCCGAGTGGGAAATGTAAGCTGTGAGTCAACTAAGCGTCTCTTGGCGCGAAAACATAAAATTCAAATTTTCAGAATAAAATTACAAAATTAGGACCTTTTCCAACTTCCTCAACAACGATGTAGTCTATTTAATTTGTATATAAACCTAGTATGTTTGAAATACATGATTCATATCACAGAGGCTGAGATTTGTGTTCTGGATTCTAACCAGGTAGGGCTAGTCGGGAAGCAGAACCGACAAAAGCTCTAGACTGCTCGTACAGGTTATATGCATTATTAGTTCGGTGGATAAGCCACAATTCTCTAATTGGCAGTATCATTACGTTATAAATTGATAGGGTTACAAGGTTATAAGTTATAACACTCACCATAAGGATTATATCATTATTTAATCAAATTTCAATAATTCAAAGTGTCAGTATAGTGGTTGTGGAGATTGTTAAGTTTTTGATTGAGATCATGAACCGATTGATGTTAGACGAACATTGAAAACCTGGAAGTACTAGACGGCCGTTTCGTCCTATTGTAGGACTCCTTAGCAGTGCGCATCCACCATCTCGCCCGCGGGATGATGGTCTAACATCAATCGGTTCATGATCTCAATCAAAAAATTCAAAATATGTTTAATAATTTTGTACAATTCATTTCAATGATCAATAATACCTTTCAGGATATTCATCTTCATCAAGTTCATCAATATGTAAACGTATACCATATTCATTCAATGGTAAATTACAATTAATATATTTTAATTGTTTATCAATTTTTTTCAAATTTTCTATAATTTTCATTTTTTTATTACGTAATCCAATTAATGATACATTGAATTCATGACTTAATTGATACACCTATCATTGAACAAAATCCAACAAAAATTATATATCAGAAGGGATTTTGTGGAGATTTTAGAAATTTCACTGGTTGAAATCATGAGTCAATTGAAGCTAGACCACTATGGAAAGCCTGGAAGCACTGGACGGCCGTTTCGTCCTAGTATGAGACTCCTCAGCGGTGCGCATCCACGATCCCGCACCACGCGAGATTCAAACCCAGGACCTATGAGTCTCGCTCCAGGCGCTTAACCAACTGGACCACTGAGCCGGCCTGTATCCAACGCTGTTAACGTCTAACTTCGACCAATCCACGAAGTTGCGCCACCGTATACCATATTATATGCTCACTAGTGACTAGCTTTAAGAGATACTCCTATAGTTCTAGTGAGAAGTCGTTACCAGTGGAGTTCAACCAGGTCTGTTGTGAGAGGAGTCCCATACCGGGACTAAACGGCTGTCAAGTGCTTCCAGGTTTTCCATGGTGGTCTAACTTCAATTGACTCATTATTTCAATCTGTGAAAAGTGTATATCAATAATTAGATTTATCCTTGGGTTTTCATTTATAAGTTGAGATTGTAACGGTAAATCAATAGCTCTGTAAGTCGTCGACATTGGATGCTGGAAGCGCTCGGTCATGCATCTGCGACAAATCATGAGTAGGAACGTCATGTTGCTCAACATCCTTTGCAATCGCTAGCCAGTCTAGATCAGTCGATCCTCAATATACTGATAGCCTATCAAATATAACTTCGAGCATCCTCGATTCTGACTTTTAATTTCACTTGGTGGGTACGATTCATAGTAGCGGGTGTTATTGATTAATGAGTTGTCAAACTCCAAATACATGTAGTATCTTCAAGATCATAAGTTAATTGAAGCTAGGCAACCATGGAAAACCTGAAAGCACTGGATGGCTGTTTCGTCCTATTGTGGGACACCTCAACAGTGTGTATCCAAGATCCTGGCTCGCGAGATTCGAACCTAAGACCTACCAGTCTTGCACTCGAGCGCCTAACCATTAGACCATTATTCTCGGCTAATATTAAAAACGTTTCACTTATGGTTAGTTAATGGTAGCTTTCATTGTTTAAGGTGGTAACTTTCCAAAGTTTAGACACAATGTACGAGTGAATAGTATTACCTGGATTAGAATACATTGACGGCAGTTATATGATTCGAAAGACAGGTGCTTAAGCTAATTTATGATTAGCTTGAAGCATAATTTAATTCACAAGCAATAATGAGAGGAGTTTAACCATCTTTGTAGTGTCGGTTGCTATGTTAAGCCCATATAACTTATTCTAGCTTCTGGATAGACCAATTTATCCATAAATCTTAAGTCATGTTTTGACCCTGCTTTTATATGAGTGTATGTGTGTGTACATCTTAGTCTACTCATCACATGTTTGTAGCTTATTTGTATGTAACTATACATATTGATTAACGTTTGATTAAATCGAGTTGTTGGCCCACACGCCTTTTCCACTAAGCGTCATTTCGCTTCTTTATCGTGTGTTTGTCCCATCGCTTTGATTATCTGTCCAGATTAATGAATGTACAAAATACATGTATTCAAAACTTCGTTCTCATATTTAATTCCGTTATTCACTAACGTGATTTAAATCGATAGTCAGGATATATATTTCGACAGCAATCATTCAACGATGATCATTTATCTGATCTACCTGGAGTCAGATCTCGGGCCACAGAACTCTGCAACCGAAAAAATGTCGTCGATGCTACTACAAGTTATTTATACAGTAAACTAAAGCAATAAGTCACTGAAATTTGATGACAGCTTAATGATTCTGTGATGGGCTAAAAAATGAGTGGAGTCAGGAGTTTGTACTGCTAGTATCTGTTACGTAATCGACGGCTTCTAAAATGCGTCACTGCTAACGTTTCATAATGTGAAGCTGAATAATTTGTATTTCAATCGAACAGGGGACCATTTACCAACGCTTGTAGACAGACCTTTCTCGTGAGTGTTAAACAGAATAAATCCTAAGTGGAGCAGGGTTTCCTGTCGATTATGTCAAATCATTTAAAATCAACACATGTTTCACATGATATTGATTCTTCTAGACTAGTAAACACTTGGCAGTTTGATCTAAGCTAAGAAACTAGACAAATATGACAGTGGTAACTGCTCAGTTGACAATCCGTTGTAAACTACAGAGATATTCTAAACTTTGAAGAAGTCCCTACTTGGTAACATCTAATTTCGAATAGTTACTCACTTGATTCTGTCTTCGAAAGTCTATTTTCAGTTAGATCATTCTTATGCTGTAGCTTATTATGTACCTCTATCTATATATATTATCTCGTGGCTAACAACTTAGTCCATCACAACACATATCTTGGCACATATGTACATTGGTTCAAGTTGCTATAATCTATTAGCAAAGACAGATCAAATTGTCAGAACAAATTCCAAAAGATAATAACAAATCCAAAAAGTCCAATTCAAAACTTAACAAGACAACTGAGATTAGATGGTGGTTGGAGGTAGTCGATCAACTACCATCTAATCTAAATATATAGTACACGCAGTGTCAAGTCACCTAGACTGGTGACCACATTGCAACATGATCGATAGCATTCGATCTGTACTAAATAGGGACTTGACACACATGACATTGATCACCACTCAGTGATCAATCAATTGTGGTTAACAAGACAACTATCCAGCATTATCTTAGTTCTCACTAATCATCCAATTCATTTCATTACATAACGACAATATTGACTTACATGATCCACAAGATTAAGAAGTTTATGTTTCACTTCAAATGTATTCAATTTCATACTTTCAGGTATTACATAATTAGTTGCTGATTTCAATTTATAATCACCTATTGTTTCTTTAGCCAATTGAATTTCTTTCATATCTCTTGGATCTTCATAATCATCAGCTGGTTTCATAGCTTCTAATTGTTTCCACTTAAATTTAAAATAGTCCATAAAGAAAATTGTACATTTTATATAAACACAATTACAAAATATTAATAGTTGAAATCATGAGTCAATTGAAGTTAGACCATCATGGAAGACCTGGGAAGCATTGGATAGCCATTTCGTCCTACTGTGGGACTCCATAGTCGACACCAATAGCACACATACCACAGTACTACATAGTCTGAATAATTCTAATGAGAAATTCATTTTGTGATAAAACTAATTAATGCATAATAGCTTATCGTACTTTTTTCACTTTAGCTTTAGGTTGGTTAAGAACATTGATCAACGATCGCATTCTTTATGGTCATTGTTATAACCAATGTAATTGTGTATTATAGTTTTGTAGCTCAATGAAATATAAAATACAGGATGAAAGCAGTCCAGTTATGTCATCCAACCGCTGACCAATACCACGTGACAAAACAATCATTCGGAATCCCGATTTATATGACTTAGTGTCATTGAGTTGGTCAGTTACACGTCAAAAACATACCAATTACCTTGAATTAACTGCTAAGTCATTTTTCTTCCATAAATCCATTCATACCTTCTTCCTCTGCCCCCTTCCCTGGAGTCCAGAAGTCAATAACCAAACTCCATAATACGAATAATATGTTTCAAACAGACGTAGTTTATATACAGGCATACTACACCACATCCAACTATATATTTCATGATAACAGTTATACATGATCAAGCCAAAAAGTGGCTGTGGGTAGAGGATACTGTAATTAAAAAGCTGGGAAGTGACTAAGAATAGTAAGTCGCCTAACAGCAGTTAATGAACAAATCAAAAGCTTATGATGCGTCTGAATGACAATACAACAAAATCATTAGTTAGGTTGATATCATGAATGGATTAACACTAGACCATCATTGAAAACCTGGAAGGACTAGACGACCGTTTCGTCTTCTTATGGGACTCCTCTGCTCATCCACGATCCCACACAGGGACTGGGACTTAGGACCTCCGGTCTCGCGCGCGAACGCCTAACCTCTAGACCACTAAGTTGGCATTCAATGGTGTTAATGTCTAACTTCAGCTAATCCACGATGTCCCATACTAGGAAGAAACGATCATCTAGTGCTCTCCAGTTTTCAATGGTGATCTAAGATTGATCCATTTATGATATCAATCTAAACTCAACAATAATCCGATAATACTAACTCCAATTTTTACAACATCCACTCCGTTATAAACAAGTAGTCTTTATATTCATTCACATAGTTTAGTGGATGGAGTGCAATATCAACTATCATATCAATCCACATGGTCATATCAAATATCTTGAATAAAATTAGAAGTATTTACCAATCAGCACATGAATGAATAAAAGATCAAGTTGGAAAACTCTATCAATGATTCAACTACCACTCTTAAAGGTAACTTTAGCGGCTGGCACCATATGTTAAGCCCTCATAACTCATTCTAGCTTCTGGACAAATCAATCTATCCATTGTCCTTAAGCTACAAATTCTAACCTTGTTAATCATTAACTTATCAAAACTGACTGTTTTTATATCAGCCTATGTGTATCCACATCTTATCCTACTCATCACATGTATGTAGCTTATTTTTGTGTAATTATTAATATTGATTAAATTGAGATGGTTTACGTGCCTTCTCCGCTGCTCATCATTTTGTTTCGCTCTCTCTTCTTTGCTTCTTTCGCTACGTATCTTTAATTTTCTGTTCCGATCAATGGTTGTACAAAATAAATGTATTCGAAATCCATTCTCGTACATGGCTTATTTTAATTCCGTTATTTACTTACATGGATTAACTCGATGATTATATACGAGGATTGGTGATATGTATATCTCAATAACAATCAATCATACGATATTACTGGAGTGAGATAACGGATTACAAAAGTAGTGAGCCCTTCGATAGCATCATTGTACAATTAAACTAGAGTCAGATACAGGAGCACTAAATAACAATGATTAAGTTCTTTTTATCAACACCATACTCCTTATCATAATCAAAATAAATGCGATGAAGTTGTAAAGTGTAGCAAAGTTATTTTTCAATTGGTATTGTTTACTTGAATCTTCCCATTGTTATTTAAGACTGCGAATGATCAGTCTCTTATTGGTATATGTGCATCCTATGTGGATTGCCTCGATATTGCCTTTATTCACAAACATTATGAGCAAAGATAGATAGTGGCTAGCAGTGTAATCCAGGACGCGCGTTTCATTCTACTTCGGACTTTTCATTTGGATGTACCTGCATCTCAGAGTTGATGTTCACTCTGGGACTCGAATTACTATTCTGGATTGTTCTGAATATGATCATCAATGAATCTATTCATATTCATAAAAGGAACCAACTACATAGATTATAATACTGCCAAGTTGATTAGCAGAAAGTAGTTTTGTAGATATCATAGTAAGTTAATAGTTGAGTTCATGAGTCAATTGAAGCTAGACCACCATGAATGTCAGCTCATTGACCTAGAGGTTAAGCATTCACGCTCGTGACCAATAGATTCTGGGTTTGGATCCCGCGGGGAGGGAATCTTAGATGCGCACTGAGGAGGAATCCCACACTAGAACGAAACGACTGTCAAGTTTCTATAAAAGAATCATATATTTGGGTTAGTATATGTCATCTTGTAGATGATTTATGTTTTCAAATCGAATTTATAAATTTACCTGAGCTCGACGAGCATCTCGTTTTCGTCTAGATTCCTCAAGTAAGTGTAACTTTTGTGCAATTCTTAAACCCCGTGCTCCTTTTATTGATGTATTAACTTGATTAGTAACATTTTTAATCTTTTCAGATTCATGTTCCATTGTACTAGTTACATCTAAATATCAAGATACATAAAAAAAAAAAGGGTGAGACTATAATTTATTGGTAATCTTTAAGTAATGCTAGAGTGACCTTGGGAGTATCCACCTAATTACCTAGGATTGAATGAGGGTTACAAACCAGTGTGAGGAATTAAAATTATGATTTACAGTTGATGGTTAAGGATAAGAATTTAATTTGGGGTTTTCATTACGTACTGACATCAGCTATAACGCCAAAACTTTACTTATCCAAATGGATGAGTGAATTTCACGTCAAAGTCCGAGGCCAGTTATCTTGTACCTGATTGGTTTGTATTGAAATGTCCCTGAGTCCTAACCAAATCATCCAGCAGTTGGGTCATTGAATATCGAACAGTTCATCGATCCTCGTCAAGGTCAAGGACAACCAACACCCATCATTCAATCGTATCCCAACGACTGGCGCATTCGGTCGTCTCGCTATCTTCTCCGTATTCATTCTTACTTATATATTTCCATAATAACATCCTTTGTGTTATACGGTCTTCAAAGCAGTCATAGTACTTTGATACATCGAAAAGGTTATCCAAGTTTGATGCTGATCTCGAAGTGTGACTTTAATGTCAGCTGGTTCGTCACACTCTTCCCGTCTAACTTGAGTAGGCCTCCAGTCATTCAACATAGATCATCTACGTTGATGATCAACAGGTTCGTCCATAAATTATAGTCTCACCGAAATAAAGTTTATTTTACCTGATCGATTTTATACAATCTGCAAGTCAATATAAGAAGCACTAAGATCGAGAGGGTACAGATCAACTTTGTCACGTATACGTGATTATATGTAAGTATTAGATTGCCATATACATCTTAAAATGAATGTAATTATCTTCTCATTACTGGTTAGTTTCAAAATAGACTTTTTGAATTTAAAGTAGGGTAATGTGAAATCTAAAGCTCAGTCATGTCAGAAATATGGTGTTCTCCGTGTTGTATTTGAGGACCTTGGTTTTCCCCTTGTGTGTGCTGAGGCCTACTGATGCAGAGACTGCTGCTACACTGGCTGTCTTTATCAGCATTTGTTCGTGTTTATGGGATAGAAGGTCTAGGTCATCTGCGAAGTCCAAATCGTCTAATTGATTCTGAGCTGTCCATTGGGTGCCGTGTTTTCCCTCAGATTTCGAGGTCTTCACAATCCAGTCGACCACCAGAAGAAAGAGGAAGGGAGAGAGTAGACAGCCTTGTCTGACTCCGGTCCTTACTTGGAATGCATCTGTCAGCTTTCCTCCATGCACGACCTTGCACTGTAGTCCGTCGTATGAGTTCCGGATAATGTTTACAATCTCAGGAACTCCGTAGTGTCTAAGAAGTTTCCATGGTGTCCGATGGATTTGTTGGAGCCGGCCTATTCAGGAGTTTTTCGAAGTACTGTACCCATCTGTTCCTCTGTTGTTGTATTTCAGTGATTGGCTTGCCTTCTTTGTCTTTGACCGGTCTCTCTGGTTTACTATATTTCCCTGCTAGTTTCTTCGTTGTATCGTAAAGCTGTTTCATGTTTCCTTCTCTTGCAGCTTTTACCGCCGTCGTTGCTAGTTCTTCCACATATTTCTTCTTTTCAGCTCGAATGCTCTTCTTCACTTGCTTGTTTGCTTCTATGTCCTCAGCTTGTGCTTGGACTTTCTCTGCTAGTGTTCGGCTGTTGTTAATTGCTGTCTTCCTGTTCTTCCCTTCTTTGATCCTGTCCAGTGTTTCTATAGAGATCCATTCCTTATGATGATGATTCTTGAGGCCCAGAACTTCTTGACACGTTGAAGTTAATGCTTCTTTGATACCTTTCCAGTTGTCCTCCATACTAGTTTCTTCGTCCTTCAGTAGATCCTGTAAGGCTTGGAACCTGTTGTTGAGAGCTATCTTGAATTCGTTGAGTTTGTCAGTATCTCGAAGAAAGGCTGCATTGAACCTTTGTAGTGCTGTTTGTCCACTTGTCCAGTTCTTTTTTAGCTTCAGTTTTAAATTGGCCACAACTAGGTGGTGATCTGAATCTATGTCAGCTCCTCTCCTGGTTCTCACATCTTCCATTATCCTTCGGAACTTTTTATTGATGCAAATATGATAAATCTGGTTCTCTGTGTTGTGGTCCGGTGAGATTCATGTAACTGTGTGTATACGTTTGTGTGGAAATATTGTGTCCCCTATGACCAATTTGTTGAATGCACACAGACTTGCAAATCTTTCTCCATTTTCGTTTCTCTCTCCCAGTCAATGTAGTCCCATGATATCTTCATATCTGGTGTTGTCTATTACGACGTAAATTGAACCTGCAGAACACTGGATAAAACTATTTTGTAATAAGTTTCCCTATTTGTACTCGAACCGCGTCTTTTAATTTTTAAAATATATCTGCCGTGCCAGTACGTTGCGTTCTTACTTCACAGGCATTTACCGGTTCTGATTGTTATGTTGTTGTTTCAGATCGCTCCTGTTTCCAAGTGAACGCTAATATAACGTGCTTTAAATGTCATTTTGGCATTATAGACCGAACGTTAAATTGCACCGTCTATTTTATGTGTAAAATTGATTCCAGCATCATTCTATTGCTTGACTACTTTATATTTTTTATCAGAAAGGGTTTTGTGGAGATTTTAGTAATTTCGATAGTTGAAATGATGAGTGAATTGAAGCTGGGCCACCATGGAAAACCTAGAATAAATGGAAGGCCGTTCCGTCCTAGTATGGGACTCCTCGGCAGTGCGCATCCACGATCCCAGTCCCCGCGAGAGTCGAACCCAGGACCTACCTGTCTCGCTCGCGAGCGCCTAACCATTAGACCACTGATCCGGCCGGCAATCGACGGTGTTAATATCTAACTTCAACCAATCCACGAAATCGCGCCACCGTCTAACATTGATATCTCACAACAGACCTGATTGAACTCCACTGGTAACGGCTTCTCACTAGAACTCCAGGAAATATTCTTTGTTAATCAACTCTGGTTATAAGTTGTTTTCAAATTTTGATATTTGGTCAGATAAATGAATCAAGTATATCATGTGATCGAGTATTATGGTCTATTGAGGCGATTGCTGTAACATATAGTACCCAATCGAGTGTTTGTTATGTTTTGTGAACCCAATTTATTATTTATTATAATAATAATAATCTATTAGTATTAACTTACCTAATTGTGTAGAATCCTTTACTGTGTCTTCTTTTTCTTTGCTCAATGATTTTTCTCGAATACTAATTATTTCATCATAGACTTTCATATGTTCTTCACTTAATTTATTCATACGTATTGAAGTTACACAGTGACCACTACAAAATGCTTTGACAGTTATACGATCACAATCTAACGGCTTTATGAATCTGTCAAAGTAAATTGTTAATAATACGGTAATTAAAAACTTATATGAAATTAGAAAGATGATAGTGAGATATGGATGGTGGTTAGCAACGTAATCTAGGGCACACGCTTCGTTCTATTTAAGACTCGTTAGCTAGCTGCACCTGGATGAGTATATTGGAAACTAGGCAGTATTGGATAAGTTTTCCTTCTTAGTGTGAAACTATTCACCAGTGTGTAGTTTGCTACTACACTTAGGATCTAAGTCCATGTTCCACTGAAGAAGTGATGTTTACGTAAAATTGATTCAAAATCCGAAAGTTTAATTTTCCTATCTTTATTCAGTAATGTTATAGTTTAAATATCATTCACTTTCACGTTATCAGGATACTAAAGTAATTGTGGACGTGATTAATTACACTATTGAAATACTAAGGAGAATGATAATGTCTACCATATAACACTAGTTTAGTATTACTGAATATTTTAAAGAATAGTTAAGTCAATAGTTTATCCGATTGTTAACCAAATAATAACACCGTTGGATGCTGGTTCATTGATCTAGATGTTAAGCGTCCACACGCCAAACTGACACCCCTGGGTTGAATTCCCATGTACAGGATAGTGAATGCGGGCTGCTGAGGAGTCCCACATTAAAACGAAACGGCCGTCCAATGCTTCCAGTTTTTCAATGGTGGTCTAGCTTCAATTTACTCATGATCCCAACTATTCAAATTACTACAATCTCCACAAAACCTTTTCTGATACTAGATCATATATGTTTATATTTCTTTTATCATAAGCCTTCTTTTGACTTAATAACGATTTGTTATTCTTAATTTATTCCCATTCTTTTATTTGGAGTCCAACCCCTACTCATAAACACATTTGGCTTAATCTTGTATAGTTGCTATTTTTCATTTTGATGGTGTGATGTGGTTTAGTTTGTTTTTATATATAAACTACGTATTTGGAATATATTATTTATACAGTAGTGGCTGACTATTATGTTCTGGACCCAATGGGGGTGGCAAGGAGGAGTGCAGTTATTTTATCGAGGATCAATAAGGATAGAGAGTCGACGGAAGGCTACGAGTGATGGTCGGTTTTTCATTGGTTAACGAAGAGACAAGACCGTAGAGATCAGTATTTTCATTGGTGATTTTATGAAATGATATTAGACAGGGTCATAACTCATTAAAAATGACATTTGGATATTCACTTTTATTCACATAATAGAAGTACAATTTCTCTAATGTAATAAATGAGCCTAAAGCTGATCTCAGTAAGAATGTTTAGTTTATATCTCATCAGTCATTTTTATTCAACAAAAAAGTAGTTATCAGTATACGGTTGTGGAGATTATTAGGCTTTTGATTGAGATCATGAACCGATTGCTGTTAGACCACCACTGAAAACCTGGAAATACTGGACGGCCGTTTCGTTCTGTCTCGCGACTCCTCAGCAGTGAACATCAACGATCCCGCTCGCAAGATTCAAACTCAGGGTTTTCAGTCTCGCGCGCGAACACCTAACTTCTAAACCACTGAGTCGGCAGGTATCCAACGGTGTTAATATCTAACCTCAACCAATCCAAAAGTAGTTGAAAATTTGAACAAAATATCGAATCAAAACTAGGCATCTTATGTCATACCATTTAGTGTTTTCACAAAGACTGATAAACCTTATGATGTTTATCAAGCAAATTATACCTTTGGTTTCAATATCTTGAATAAATTTAGTTTAGGTTAAATCTAATTACTATACTCTCACCTTAAACTATCAAATCCTCATACAATAGTCACTATTATAAAATGAATGATTGGAATTGTGTTTTTATTCAAAGCAGATTGTTTTTACTAAAGTGAATTCACTTACATAGACTACAATTGAATGTATACAGAAATAATCATTACAGAATTATTGTATGCTTATTCAATTTCATCTGGCTAACGTTGGTCATCTTATGTTGGGTTTTTTTTTGAATACATTTTTATACTACTTAAAAGCAAATTCAATAGTAACGATACAATAAAACGACATAAACATTTCACATATAAAAACGTTACTCAAAATTCAATCTTTTTATTTTGTTTTTGTTTCACACTTACACATTCTCTAATTTTTCTAATGCCAACCTATTTTTCTCAGTTTCCCAAGCTGTTTCTCTATAGACCAAATCAATTTCAGTTTCACGATCTTTGAGTAGGTCATATCGAATTTGTGGAACTAAATTGAACGCCTTGATTAATTTGATTTTTCAATTAGAATATCAAACAGGAATGCATGAGATTTATGTAACTTTTAAAATTAAAATCATTGAATCTTAGCATAAAATAACAATCATTAAAGGTAATAAATAGAAACATATGGAACTCAAAACAACTGTGTTGGGATATTCAGAAAAATATCCCAAAAATTATTGTGTTAAGCCTAATGCTATCCATGGACATGAAATGGTATCATCCCATTGGTCAATATTCATTTGACGTGTCATTTTCCTACTGGTCAATATTGTCCAAATGATATTTTCTATTTTATGGTACGATGTGGTCTGCTTGATTAGTATATAAACAGAGTGTGTTTGAAATATAGCGATTCATATATCCGAGGCTGAGACTTGCGTTCTGGTTTTAACTGGCTCGGCTAGACAGGGAGGCGGGACCAATCAGAACCCTAGGTCATTCTACGTGTTTGCGCGTCTTTGGTCCGATCAATAATTTGCTATCCTTTAATCAGCAGCATTTTCACGCCATAACAAACTGTCTATCAACTAATATCAAAGTCACAATCTTCAATACGAACATCAAGACAGTTCTACAGTATGGAGCTGAAACTTATAGAACTACCAAAACCATCATCAAAAAAGTACAAGTATTTATAAATAGTTGTCTACGCAAGATATTTAATATCCATTGACCGAATACCATCAGCAATAGTCTACTGTGAGAGAGGACAAACCAGCTTCAAGTTGAGGAGGAAAAGACGATGGAAGTGGATAGGAAATACATTATGGAAATCACTAAACTGCATCACGAAGCAAGCCCTAACTTGGAATCCTGAAGGAAAGTGGAAAAAGGAAGACAAACGAGCACATTACGTCGGGAAATAGAAGCACATATGAACAGGATGAATAACAACTGGGAATAGATAGAAAGAAGTGGCAAGGATTGCCCTGTATAAGGTTACATGGAGAATGTTGGTGGGTGACCACCTATGCTCCTCGACGAGGGGTAATAGGTGTAAGTAAGTAAGCAATAAATAGGAAACTGAAGATCTGTTGGAAGTCACTTAGAAATATTACATAATTCTAAAATTTGAGTGTACGTTATTAATTAGTACAGTTAGAAAAGAATCATGATAACGTATATAATTACATATATAGAATAAATTTGTTTGAATATTTGATTAATGACTACCTAATTATATTGAATATTCTTATGTGCTTGATGAATGCTGACTTGTAAAATATCAAGAGTTTAAAGCTCATTATTGGTTATCTTCAGCTGTTCATTATCGAATGTACTGTTCACCATGTGCTCACTAGTGACCAGCTTCGTCAGGGAATTCTCGGAGTTCTAGTGAGAAGCCGTGATCAGTGGAGCTAATCCATGTCGGATAGAGACAGGTATCTACCTCAGTACAATGGAAGTTGGTCGCTCAATTTCGTGGATCGGTTGATGTTAGACACTAATACCATTGGATGCCGACTCAGTGGTCCAGTAGGTTAAGCGTTCGCGCGCGAGGCCTAAGGCCCTGGGTTCGAATCACGCGCTCTGGATCGTGGGTGCGCACTGTTGAAGAGCCCCACAATAGGACGAAACGGCCTTTCAGTGCTTCGAGGTTTCCAACGGTGGTCTAACATCAATCGATTCATGATCTCAATCAAAAACTTATTAATCTGTACAACCCCTATACTAGTATGCAACTTCAAAAGTTATCACTTACCAGTTCGTGTCGTGGACAATATAAAATTTTCATAAATTTTAAATCATGAACTGATCATAGTTAGACTACCATTGAAAGCCTGAAAGCACTGAACAACTGATTCGTTGTACTAAGTAACTTTTTAGGAGTGCGATTCCGCAACTCCTCATCCTGCAATCGAATTCACAACCTCTTGTTTCGTGGATAAATGCCTAACCCCTAGGCCACTAAACAGACAGACATCAAAGTTAGTGTACAACTCAATATTGAACAACCCTCATCCATTACTTGCGGTGGATAACCATATCATACCCAAAATGGTTGAAATTCCCAGATCATGACTTCTCACTAAAACCTCAGGAATTACACCTTGAAACTGGTCACTAATGAGCCCAGTGTATTACTTCGATGTTTTCAATGGTGTTCGAACTAAGATAAGTTTGAGATTTAAACCATGAAACTTATATACATATATATCTTACAGTTAAGCATTAAATATATTCATCAGTTCATTTTACCTCCGTTGGTAGACGAATTCTTTCTGGTAGGCGATTGTTTTGTTCTTTTAATTTTCTTAAACGATCTTTCAATTCTGTTACTTTTTGTCTGGTTTCCGCTTTCTTTCTTTCTGCTAATTCTACAAGACGATCATGTTCTGATTTTTGTTTAGTTTCTTCAATACTATAAGCTTTTGGATCAATGATGTCATCTACTTTTACACTAGTATCCTGTAAAATATTTAAAGGTGTTAAGTAAAGTATTTTTGTAATTTATCAAATTCGAAGTACACTATAATAATCAAATGAAAGTATGGTATGTTATAAACATAGATGGCTACCACGATCCTCAATACGTTATCGCTCTATTGCGATGAATTCAAAAACGTTTTTGAGGATGATCAAGTGAAGAATCGACACTAGAATACGAAAGTACAAATAGTTGACTTAAGTGATCTAGTGATATGGTCAGCGAAATATCTCATACTAGATGATATACAACTATATAGGGAATGATGGTAAATCATTTGATAAGGATGTTAATATTCATCGACTGAGATAGTTAGGCCACGTGCTACATATACTTGAACACCGATTACCACGACGCGCAATGCTGACCAGTGTTAGGGATGGTTAAAAGAAAGTTAGGGGAGGCCAAACCAAAACATGGCATCAATCCATAAAGTCACAAACTTCTCCTCTATGCCATGTTAGTATATGCAGACTACTTGGTTGAGTTCCGAGTGACTATCGTAATCAATGGTTGGAGACTCCGAATAACATGGCTCAGATTCGATCACAATGGCGTAGATGTATACACTCTTTGTCATCCCATAAACTATGAGATTAAAATCACTTCATATATTTCTTTCTACGGACTAATTCTTTCTTCCCGTACTATTTCCTGATATGTAATCTTTCTTTTTTATATTACCACCATTAGCTTAAGCACTCCTATGAATCCGGTGTTCATCTTGTTGTGCTAATGAGGCATGGTAACTTGGACCGATGCATATATGTGCCTGGTCCTACGTTGTAGCTGACTGATTGATGATCTCTGTGAAGTGAAGAACCTAACCGATACATATTTGTATTAGATACTTGGTTGATTCTATACCTATATTTACCCTTTTTTGTAATAATTAAAATTGATTCTGTAAATTGCATTAAACAAATTGATTATCAATTCTGTTTACTTTGTGGATCTTATGTAATCTGTTCTTACAGTATCTATGATTATCATACAATTGGTAAGAGATTATGTCACTAGATTAATTAATGTAAATATATAGATGTGAATTTTTGTAATCCTCGAATATCTGACTACAGTTAGATCGCATGATTGATTGTTATTGAAGCACACATGTCGCCATTCCTCGTCGTATATGATCATCGACTTAAATCATGTTAGTGAATAACGGAATTAGAATAAGTCAAATATGAGAATGAGGCTTGAATACGTATATTTCATACAATCGTTGATCCAGATAAATGAGGGAAGAAAAAACGAAGCAAAGCGAAATGACGAACAATAGAGATGGCGAACGAGTCAAATCAATTTAACCAACAGTGTGTAGTAAACCTGCTTTTACCAAAAGAACGCGATTGATTAAATGGGAACAATCATTATTATACTGGTTTATTATTATAACCAATTGTACCAGTGATTGTTTTACTGTGTTCGTTTATTTAACTGTGCTAAAGACAGCCATATTACTGCTCTATTATCTTTTGATTGTGACCTTGCACGAGTTCGGTTACGCTCACTAACGACACTTGTACTCCTTTGGCACGATCTCGGTATCCTTTCGATACCACGAGATCGCCAAAAAATACATCTCGACTACAGCCATCAACTACCTTCTGATATTTGTCTTACGGGGGATTTTATCGGTTAACCGGCACGTAGTCTTCTTGTAGTAGAGTTCATAGTCAACCGTGACTCGACACCACGCTACAAGTGAATCGATATTTATAGTCAAACCAAAACTAAGTTACTGACATGTGATGGGTAACATAGATGATGCACAGATACATAGCCCTTACAATAAAAACGGACAATGATAACAAGCGAATAATTTAACAAGGTCAAAATATGATTCAAGAGGAACGAATAGATTGGTATGTCCAGAAGATAGACTAAGCTGAGTAAGATTAACATAGCAAACGACACTACAAAATAGTTGATATAACTCTTCAAGATAATATTGGACACTCAATGATAAAATATAGAACCCTTCGATTCGAGTTAGTTACACATAATCAACAAAGTGAATTATGATTTGAAGAGGATGGATACATTCAAGGAATCCAAACTCTCCGAATCTAAATAATTAACAAGCTAAATTGATGTGAAAACTATACTAATTATAATGGAGATCATATTAGTACATCCTTGTCCCGATTGAAGCTGCTACCTTGACGCGGTGGTCGGGCTTGCCTATCGTGATGACCCAACCGAGCTATATTGGCTGGAACATATGTTCCTGCAGGTTCTACCATGCCAGGCAGGTCGATTGGTGAACGGTAAGACTAAAAGCAGCAACTCAAGGTCTGAGGGCGAAGTCGTACTGCTGACTGTAGAGAGGTGTGACAGCAGTAAGGTGTTTCCCTCGGACAACCAGCATGACAGCGATGCTGCCTTTTCACAAGGAGGGGTGGGGTTAGAAAAGGTCGACCCTAAAAATGTCACACCTCACGGATTTCCGTCTCCGGCGGTAAGGCCCTTTGAAGAACGGAGGTAACACGTCAAAAACCTTCCACAAAAAGGCCGTGCGCGACCGGCCTCAAGCAGTTGTCCCTTGGGCTCTGCGGTCACGCTCCCAGGTCGTCAAGACCAACACTAATCCAATTTCCTTTTCAGGTTCCTCAAGAAACACCCTTCCACGGTGTGGGCAGCCGGGAAGTGATATCAGCCCTCATACCCGTAACAGTACAAGAGACCAAGGTGGTCACATTCAAATCCTTCCTACACCTCTTAATACCTCTCTTATCTCCCCGACTAACCCTCCTCACGTCTCTTTATCACCTCGCACCGCTAGGGCAAACGATTCGAGTACGTGGAACGCCATTCCTGGTCTCCTGAAACCACTCTCTAAACTACACGTAGGAGCTTTTAACGTACGAACACTGTGTCAAATAGGACAGCAGGCTTCCTTAGCTAGGACTTTAGAATCTCGCGCCATCGATGTGTGCTGCGTCTCCGAAACGCGCATACAGGATCCGAGTAGTGTCATTCATTTGACCTCACCATGCCAAAATAAAGAACCGACTCGATTTACGCTTCGTGTATCTGGAAGCCCTGATTCTGCTTCCCGTGGCCTCGCCGGCGTAGGTATGGCATTGAGTCCTAGGGCAGAACTAGCTCTCTTAGAGTGGATCCCAGTAGACAGTTGTTTGTGCGCTGTCCGACTGAACAGTAAGAATCCGGAAAGATAGGGACACTCATCGTTGCCTCTTCGTCGTCTCTGCCTATTCTCCCACTGACTGCAGCTCAGATGATGTAAAAGATGAGTTCTACAGAAAGCTTTCGGACCTTCTCCGAAAAGTTAAGCGCTCGGATGTAGTAATAGTGGCCGGTGACTTTAATGCTCAAGTATGTAAACTAAGCGATAGGGAAAGACACCTAGGTGGATCCTATGGTGTCGTGGCTCAAAGAACAGATAATGACGACCGTCTGTTGCAGTTATGCTCGGATAACCGCCTGTTCCTTGCAAATACTAACTTTAAGCATAAGGAAAAACATCTTTTAACATGGAGACCCCCTAATTCGTCCCAACGTTGGACCCAAATAGATCACATCGCTATCAGCCACCGATGGAGGGGCTCGATAGAAGACTGTCGCTCATTCTGAAGCACATGCCTAGATTCAGATCATGCTCTAGTGCGAGCGCGTATTTGCTTGCGTCTTACTGGACGTAGGAAAGACGCTGCAAGGGAACCTCTTAGGGGCCTACTTAATGATAGTCAAGCTAAGAGTATATTTCAGGAACAACTAGGCAAACAGTTAGGCAGCCATGTATGTGATGCCCAACCCGATGCAGCATGGAATGATATCCGAAAAGCTTTGGAAACAGTAGTGATATCTGCTAGTAAGGTAAACCAGAAGGTTAGGGAGCAACACTGGATCTCAGCAGCATCTATCTCACTGATAGATGCTAGGAAACTCATTCCACCTGGCTCTGAACATAATGAAAAGCGGAGTCAGCTTAAGCGCAAGCTGACAAGAAGTCTACGCAATGATCGCGAACAGTGGTGGGTAGCGAAAGCAAGAGAGATGGAAAAGGCAGCGGCAATAGGTAATAGCAGACAATTGTTCAGACTCGTTAAGGAAACCGGAATTAGGAACCCGACCGTTAGCGAAACAATCTCAGAGAAAGATGGACATATTATACATTCTCAATCCAGGAGATTGGATCGATGGACAGAACACTTTAGGGATCATTTCAACTGGCCTTCAGCCACACTTCGGTTTCCCATGATCTCCAGTCAACCTGAATGGCAAGTTAATGTAGGTTCTCCGTCCCTTTACCAAGTTGAAAAAGCCATAGGAAATCTGAAACGAGGGAGAGCAGCAGGCCCTGACATGTTTACTCCTGAGATTTTGAGGGATGGTGGTCCAGTATTAGCAATGAGATTAACCGAGGTCTTAGGTAGAATTTGGGAACTGGACGTAATCCCATCTGACTGGTCTCAAACACTGATTGTGCCAGTCTATAAGAAAGGACAAAAGTCCTCTTGTGACAATCAAAGAGGAATCAGTTTGACTAATATAGTGTCTAAAATTTAAGCTTCAATAATACTTCGACGCCTAATCAAAGCTCGTGAAGAGCAGATTAGAGAAAACCAGGCTGGTTTTCGACCTGGACCTGGTTGTATAGATCAGATATTCACACTACGTAAGGTTCTAGAACACAGACACACATTCAGACGCCCCACAATGGTAGTATTTCTCGACCTTAAGGCGGCATTCGACTCTGTTGATCGTGAGGTTCTATGGCAGTGTTTGTCACTGAAAGGAGTACCAAACAAGTACATTAACCTTATAAAGGCTCTCTACTCGAACACAACTGGTAGAGTGAGAACTTATGGCGAACTGTCATCAGAATTGATCACCTCAAGTGGTGTTCGTCAGGGCTGTCCACTCTCCCCATTCTTGTTCAACTTTGTGGTCGACGTACTTTTAGAGATAACACTCTCCTCATCTAAATTTCCAGGGGTTGAACTTCTACCAGGAGGTTCACTTGTTGACTTAGAATATGCAGATGACATAGTTTTATTTGGTGAAGACGCTGACAAAATGCAGAGTCTTTTGACCACCCTAAGCAACAATGCAAGCATGTTCGGGATGCGATTCTCTCCCTCGAAATGCAAAATGTTGCTTCAGGACTGAAGTAGTTGAAGTAGTTGAGCGTGTCGACCGCTTCACTTATCTTGGAAGTCTCATCAGCCCTTGTGGTCTGGTGTGTGACGAAGTCTCAGCACGGATACAGAAGGCTCGACTAGCTTTTGCCAACTTGCGTCATTTATGGCGTAGGCGAGATATCCGTCTATCAACCAAAGGACGTGTTTACTGTGCAGCAGTTCGTTCCGTCCTACTTTATGGCAGTGAAACATGGCCGGTAAGAGTAGAGGATATCCGTAGGCTACTAGTATTTGATCATAGGTGTCTTCGAAACATTGCTCGTATATCATGGGACCATCGAGTAAGTAACACAGTTGTTAGGAAACGGGTACTAGGTGAGGATGGCAAATCAATTGATGAAGTAGTGAAACTTCATCAGTTGAGATGCCTGGGACACGTGTTACGTATGCCCAATGACCGACTGCCTCGACGTGCTATGTACAGTGGTATAGGAGTAGGTTGGAAGAAAGCTAGGGGCGGCCAAACCAAAACATAGCACAAGTCCATGAAGTCACTGACAAGTGAACTGAGTCATGTTGGTAGGTGTAGACTACCTGGTTGGGGACCGGGACCGCGAGATGATAGCAACCGATGGTTAGAGACCCTGAATGACATGGCTCAAAATCGTTTGCAATGGCGCAGGTGCATCCACTCTCTATGTTCTCCCAAATTCTAATCTTCTGAATTCTTCATGTCCTTTTTTTCCTCTTTCTAAATTTATTTCACTGTATTATACTCTTTAAATAACATCTTCAGACCCTAATCTTCCCGATTACTGCTTATACTCTTATTACCTCTACCACTAGGGATTTGAATCGACAACTGCATCTCTGTGCTAATGTGGTGTGGCAACTCGAACTGATGTACGTACGTACGAAGTTCTACGTTGTTACTGACTGACTGACTGAGTACATCCTTGTTGTCATAGTGATGTAAATGAGACAGAAATGAACATAAATAATATTTGAAACTTCATTTACTAGCGACCACCTATATTTGTAAGTAAATCTATTCGTTCATTATCCGTTATGTTTCAATTGACTGTTAGGCTCTGTTGACAGGATATCGTCAGTAGCAGCCTACTGTGGGAGACAACCAAACCAGCTTCGAGCTGAACAAGAAGTTAGGAAAAGACGTTGGAGGCGGACAGGACAAATATTATGGGAATCGTCAAATTGCATCATGAGGCAAGCCGAAACTTAGAATCGTGAAGGGAAACGGAAAAGAGGAAGGCTCAAGAACACACTGCATCGAGAATTGGAAGCATACATGAAAAGGATGAATAGCAACTGGAACCAACTGGAAAGGATTGCTTGGGACAGAGTTGGATGGAGAGTGCTGGTTGGCGGCCTATGCTCCTCTATAAGGGGTAGCAGGCGTAAGTAAGTATGTAATTGTTGGGCTATAAATATAAGCTAAAATAACGGCTGAATTTAATCCATCACTTCTTGTGTATAAAATTTCGAACAGAATACTTTATTATCAGTTTAGGCGTTGTGGAGATTGTTAACTTTTTGAGTGAAATCATGAGTCAATTGAAGCTAGACTACCATGGTGGTCTAAACTGATAATTACCATGTGCTCACTAATGACTAGCTTCGTGAGAAAATTCTCGGAGTTCTGGTGAGAAGCCGCGACCAGTGGAGCTAATCCGTGTCGGGTAGAAACAGGTGACTACCTCAGTACAATGGAAGTTGATCGCGCAATTTCGTGGATTGGTTGAGGTTAGACATTAACACCACTGGATGCCGGCTCAGTGGTCTAGTTTGTTAAGCGCCTGGCGCGAGACTCATAGGTCCTGGGTTCGAATCTCGCGGGGTGCGGGATCGTGGGTGCACACTGCTGAGGAGTCCCATACTAGGACAAAACGACCGTCCAGTGCTTCCAGGCTTACCATGGTGGTCTAGCTTCAACTGACTCATGATTTCAATCAAAAAGAATGCTTTATAATTGACCAGTCACCAAAGTAAATGAACACATTTACATTGTTTACTGATGAATATACATGTGTGAGATAAGCAGTCAGAATTATCCATCATATGGCCAAATGAAATGAATCCCAACTAATTTCTCTTTATGAAAGTTCTTTTTATCATGAATTATGACTTACAGCAAGTTAACTAAAAATAAGACGGAGTGGAAAAACTTTTCTGTCATACTGTGAACATTGGTAACCTCTTTAAAACTCACAAACCAAAGCTGCTTATGAGGGGTGAGACTATAATTTATAGACGAACCAATCACGATTAAGAGAATAGGTCTCGGATTTTGACGTGAACTTCACTGATCCATTTGTCTAAATAACGTTTTGACATTATAACTGATATCAGTTCGTAATGAAAAGCCTTAAATCTAATTCCTAACCTATAACCATCAACTGTAAATCATGATCCTTATTCTTCACACATGTTTATAACCTCCATTTAGCCCTCGACATCCTCAAAGTTACATTAACGTTGCTTAAAGGTCGTTCAAAAGTTATAGTCTCATCGCTGTTTAACATCAGTATGCGATTATTCATGATGATGATGATGATGATGTATCATACCGGGATGCGTCTCCATGAAAATAAAAAAATATTTCAATTCTGGAACATATGTGGTTTTGAATTACTTTTTCAATTTATAAATTAACTTACAAATGTAGATGGAATTCGTGCACGATACTCTTTAATTTCTTTATCTTGCATTTCTTCTGTCATAAGTTCACAGACAAAAAGTGTTCCATCACTTCCAGCGCTTAAAACAAATCTTTCAAAAGAAATAGAATAAACATAGACATAACTATTCAGCAAAATAAGTTATTGTTTATACGGTGGTTAATCTCTAGTAAGTATATTTACAAAAAAAGATCTAGTCTGGACGACACATCAGTGGTGGAATATTAACCTCCATAAGGAACAGTTTAATTACTTACTTATATACTTACGCCTGTTACCTCTCATGGAGGAGTATAGGCTGCCAACCAACACTCTCCATCTAACCCCGTCCCAAGCAGTCCTTTCCAGTTGGTTCCAGTTGCTATTCATCCTTTTCATGCCTGCTTCCAACTCTCGATGTAGTGTGTTCTTGGGCCTTCCTCTTTTCCGTTTCCCTTCACGACTCCAAGTTTGCGATTGCTTCGTGACGCAGTTCGATGATTTCCATAATGTATGTCCTATCCACCTCCAACGTCTTTTCCTAATCTTCTTTTCGAATGGAAGTTGGATTGTTTTCTCCCACAGTAGGCTGTTGCTGATGGTATCCGGTCAACGGATATTGAGTATCTAGCGTAGACAATCGTTTATAAACAGTTGTATCTTTTTGATGATGGTTGTGGTAGTTCTGCATGCTTAACTAAATACAGTAGAACTGTGTTGACATTCGTATTAAAGACTGTGATTTTTATATTGGTTGACAGACATTTGTTTTGAGTTGCATATGTTCTTCAATTGTATAAATGCGGCCCTTGCTTTGCCGATGCTCGCCTTTATGTTTGCATCGTATCCTCGATGTTCATCGGTGATGCTTTCCAGGTATGTGAAAGATCCCACATTTTCCAGAGTTTCTCCGTCAAGTGTGATTGGGTTGGTGTTCTCCGTGCTGTATTTGAAGATCTTGCTTTTCCCTTGTGTATGTTGAGGCCCACTGATGCAGTAGCTAAATTGTTTAATAGCTATTTAAAATCTTTGTTGATTTAACTGGCTAAAAGCATATAATCCAGCATTCATGACAATTTCCTGGCACTTATTTGCTCTTATATGATACTTTTATCTGTCTAGCAGTAAGTCCAGAAACTTAGGACAATGAGAATGAATGACAGAGAACAAATTAATGAAAAAATATTGTATCTTGATGGGATTTAAGAACTTGAACAGACGTTGGATTGATAGCCTAAGTCATAGCTTGAATCGAAGAAAACATTGGCTTCATGAGTGTGTGTTATTTTATTTATTTGAACACATAAATATTGGTACAAAGGGGCAACGAATACATATGCGCCACACAAGTCACTTGATTTGCGTGGGGACTGTGATACTTCCTGGATGCCCAGACTGAAGCAGGTATATTTTTAGGGGGCCACACTCAGAGCTTTCAACCTAAAGGTCTGGTCCACAAGGCAGTGGAGCAACGTTACACGATGCAGTCACATGGTAGTCTGTGACCAACGAAAGCAATTTGTCACCGATGTGAGAAACACAGAATCTACAATCAAGCCTATCTTGTATTACTATTTTCATGCTATCTCTGACGTAAAATAAGACAGTGTATAAGATGATATACAAAGTTTCAGAATGCATAATATTTATATTTCGAATGAATACTATACTTTTAATAAATACCAGCTATCTACAATGTCTATCAATCGATATGGTTCAGGGGAATTACTGAATTAATGAAAATGAGCTTCTATTGACAAAATACAAATCGACAACGAATATCATTGTCAGCCTTAATACCCTATTTGGCGAGACTATAATTTATGGATGACTTTTAAATGAATCTTAAATGACCTTGGGTCAATCAGCAAACAGTCAGTATAGAGTAAAAAGATGTTATATAAAACCAAGGAAATAAAGTGGATACACTTCTTATACATGGGTCAAAAACTTGTCAATGTTAGAAAGAGGTTCAGAGGTTCTAAAATCATAATGCATGCAGTAGAGGAAATCATGCAAATGGCTACAGAATAGTCGGCCTCTAGAGCCATGATAATGTCGCAAAAACTCTTTCAGTCTCGAGCACATAGATTCAATATTGTTTGTGTGCACTCCGGTTGTTGAGAAAATAAAATCGCATTTGTGGATAACGACACGATGCACATAACCAAGTCTATGTAGGACTCAATGCGCTCTCCAACCATCCGTATATATTGTAGTACCTAGGTGCAGCCAGTGTTACTGGTGCTTTTATTATCCAGTTCGCAATAATTGTCATAATTTGCCTTAATTAGGAATTATATATAGTTTCCACTACGAACTGACATCAGACATAATGCCAGAAATCTATCTAGCCAAATGGATGAAAGGCTTTCACGCCAAAACCCGAGGTCTGTTATCTTATACCTGATTGGCTCATTCACAAATTATAGTCTCGCTGTTTTATCCGTTATAGCCGCTCAATTATCACGTTTTGTACAAAATTCCCTGTGAACCGATCGTACGTTAGCATGAAGCATTGGAAGTTGGCGTTGTGACCTTGGAATCCTTCAGACGTTTCTGATTGGCTCGTCCATAAATTATAATATCGCCATTCTTTATGTACATTATATATGCACAAATCACAAATATAACAAAAATGGATTGAATAGTTTATGTCGATTGGTTGAACTGTGGTACATGCCACTGACGTCGATCGATATAAGTAGTATGTATTATCAGTCGTAAGTGAAATGCCTAGCGGCATATGGTTAAGAAGATCAAAGAAAAGAGGATGAGAATAGAGAATGACTGATGTAGAAACGAATGAGCAATGAAGTCTGAGATGATTCATTGACATTTTACAAATGAAGTATTTACTTTATGTTTCTCTGATTTTACTATAATCAAATACATTTGATTGTCCTCACTTGTGTTCTCGTTCACTACACAACGATAACATAAGCTGTTCGACGAAATTATTCAAGTCGCTGAACAATATGACATAACAATTACATAATGTATGTTTTAAGTCTTTGATAATTATAAGCGTTAGATAGATGGAGGTAACCAATAAATGTCTTGAACTAAAGTTTTGTATTTATTTAGGTATGGCTATCAAAACATCCTCTTTCTAAAAAGAAAATCATTTCCCTCAAGGATTTGACCCCATGTTACCCAATGTTACAGGAATAAGCTTTATCATGGAATCATTCAGACTATGGCTGAACTCTTTTAGAACTGGGATGTTTGTATTCATTCAATGTTTATTTTTGATAGTATAGTATTAGCTCATATACATATTTCCATCATCTGATGAACTTTGATCGCTTATTATTTCATTCATTTCCACTATGCATTTACAATTGTACAGCTATGAAATTAAATTTACTAAATGAAGTAGTAATAAGAAGAAAGAAAGGTAAAGTTGAACAATAAAATACATAGTACCAGCCCACTAAGTCACTGACTGTTCTTCTAATTTATGTTGATAGGTGTAAACGACCTGGATGATCAACGATTATAGTGGTGAATATATATTCACTCTATATCTTTATCTAAATTATATTATTTATTTAAACACATGAACATCAGTACGAGGAGACACCAAATAGATGTGCGCCACATAAATCATTCGATTTGTGTGAGAGCTGGAATACCACCCGGGTGACCAAAACGAAGAACGTGGTTTTATTAGGTGGCCACACCCGGAGCCTTTGACCTAAAGGTCTAATCCACAAGGCAATGGAGCGACGTCACAAAATGCAGTCCCATAATAGAAGGTGACTAACAATAAATTTATTCGCCATTTGTTTCCTTAGGATCCTGGAGCCCATGTGTACCATTGGTTTTGAATCAAGGTGTTATATCCAGTGAAGATTAAATTACAGGTAACTTCCGAGGACTATTCATGGACTAATATTCTATAAATATTCTTATTGTATAACTACTCAACAATTACACTATGGATATTTATATTCCTTTTATGATAAGCTTTATTTTGGCCTATAATTTATTATTGTACGATTTACGGTTCTTAAGTTATGTTCAGTTTATTAACTACTGTCTCCCACATTCACAGCCACTTTTTGGGCTTATTTGTGTACAAATATTATTTCCTATTTTATGGTACGTTGCGGTCTGTGTGATTGATATATAAACCAAGTATGCCTGAAATAAACGATCTGGTCTGATCTGCTTTGATTCGGAAGCTGGTATCTTGTTCTGGACTCAAGTGGAAGGGCTCGTAGGACATAGGACCAATAAGGACGCTAAACTGCCCACACCGGTTGAAAGTCATTGGTTGGCCTAGTGTGAAGATTCGTATAAGTCGTATCCGGATTGGTAGATAAGTCGTGTGATCGAAAAGTCAGACATCCAAGGCCATAACAATTGGCGACGGGGTGGAGGAAAGTCTTGAACCCTCAACTTCAAGGTCTTAACACAAGGTTTTCCAACTCTCTTAGGTGGACTCTCCGTGTCCACCAACCCTGTTAAAGCGTCGGAAATTCGCTCTTTCACCTCTCGATTTCGTAGAAAACATCCTTGGCACCATAAGATAGTGAGTAGGACCTCGCTGTTAGTGGTTGTATGCAAATGGCCATTTAAGAGGATTTCGAGAGAGGGAGAGCTGCCTCTCTCCAATCTTGGCCGTACCAGGGCATCTAAATTATAACTTTCAATCCGTCTGTTATTCATTGTTAATTTCATGTCATTGTGCTAATGTAGTATAGACAAATGGACATTTGTGTCACATCTGAAACTTATCATGTCTAATGACTACCTAATTAAGAAGAAAAATGTCTTTATCACTATAATAATAACAATAATAATAACCATAATAATATTGACCACAATAATAATGATCATAATATTAATAATAATAATGAGAACAATGTTATTAATTGAACAAGTACCAACAGATTAGAAAGAAAGATACCTGATCAAAATACCGAAGAAAGGCGATCTCAGCAACTGTGATAACTACAAGGGCATCACTCTTCTCTCAATACCGGGAAAAGTCTTCAACAGGGTATTGTTAAGCAGAATGAAGGACTGCGTAGACGCCCATATTCGTGACCAACAGGCAAGATTCCGTAAGGATAGATCCTATACAGACCAAATCGCAACTCTACGGATCATTGTGGAACAATTAATTGAATGGAAATCATCACTCTACATCAACTTCATTGACTACGAAAAAGCATTTGATAGCGTGGACAGAACAACACTATGGAAGCTTCTTCGACACTACGGCGTGCCTCAGAAGATAGTCAAAATCATACAGAACTCGTATGATGGATTACACTGCAAAATTGTGCATGGAGGACAGTTGACAAAGTCGTTCAAAGTGAAGACCGGTGTTAGGCAAGGTCGCTTACTCTCACTCTTTCTCTTTCTCCTGGTGATCGACTGGATCATGAAGACGTCAACGTCTAAAGGGAAGCACGGAATATAGTGGACAGCTAGAATCCAGCCGGACGATCTACACTTTGTAGATGATCTGTCTCTTCTATCTCACACACAACAACAAATACAGGAAGAGAGAACCAGTGTAGCAGCAGTAGGTCTCAGCATACACAAGCGGAAAACCAAGATTCTTCAATACAACACAGCATGCAACAATCGAATCAGACTTGACGGAGAAGATTTGGAAGATGTAAAAGCCTTTACATATCTGGGCAGGATCGTTGGTGAACACGGTGGATCTGATGCAGATGTGATGGCGCAGATCGGGAAAGCAAGAGCAGAATATCTACAACTGAAGGGCATCTGGAACTCGGAACAACTGTCAATCAACACCAAAGTCAGAATTTTCAATACAAATGTCAAGAGAGTTCTACTGGATGGGACGGAAACTTGGAGAACTACGGACTCCATCATCAAGAAGTTGCAGGTATTTATTAACAGTTGTCTACGTAAAATACTTCGAATCCGTTGGCCGGACACTATCATCACCAATCTACTGTGTGAGAGAACAGATCAAATTCGAGTGGAGGAAGAAATCAGGAAGAATTGCTGGAAGTGGATAGGACATAGATTGAGGAATGCACCCAATTGCGTCACAAGACAAGCCCTTACATGGAATCCTCAAGGCTAAAGGAAAAGAGGAAGACCAAAGAACACATAGACATGAGAAAAATGAACAAGAAATGGATGGAACTAGAAAAGAAGGCCTAGGACAGAGAAGGTTGGAGAATGCTGGTCGGCGTTTTATGTTTCATTGGGAGTAACAGGCGTAAATAAATAAATAAATTAGTAACAATGATATAATTTCATCAAAGAAAACATACTTTTCATCATATGTAAGCGCTATACGATTGACACGTCCACGTTCATTATCATGTAAACGATACATCCAATATCCTTTAAATTTTGTTAAATCAAATGGTTTATCTAATAATTGCATACATATTGTACCATCATTAAAACCAATCAATAAACGATAACCAGAATTACAAAATGTCCAAAATGTAATAGATGTATCTTTTTTATTTAATATACAAATTGCATTATTTGGTTCAGTTGCATAAATTCGATCTAATAATGTAATATGATTTGGATCAATTATTTCTAGATTATCGATTTTCTCATTATTGATTATTGTATTATCATCTTGAGATTGTTCTAAATTTGTTACCTTGGTAACTAAATCATTTAATTGATTTTGTTCTTCTGTTTGTTTATTTGTTTTACGTAGTTTTTCAATGGTATCATCAATAGTTAATAATGGACCACCTAATTCACATTTATATAAATATCCTTTATCGAAATCATCCTAAAATTGAGAAAGTAATAACCAGGAATTATTACTATCATTGATTTATTAATAATAAACTTCAAAGTGTCATATCTTCTTTGAAAATATAAATCACTTAGATATGAGTAGAATCGATAGACGATCTTTAAGCGACGCTAAAGTGACCCCTAAATGCTTTGGTACGGCCGAGAGTAAGGAGAGGCAGCTCTCCCTCTCTCGAAATCCTCTCAAAAGGCCACGTGCATACAACCAATGCCAGGTGTTATAGCCCAAAGCCGCCAGTCAGAAACAGCGAATTATCAATCGCATCAAGGACGCGTAAAACACGTGCGAGCAGCCTAGAGTTCTGATTGGTCCTGCTTTTCTAACACCAGGGAAGTCCTATTTACTGCCTTCTGATGCTACGGGGGTTGTTTACGAAATTGAGAGGACAACGAGCGAATGTTCGACGCTTTAGCCGGGTTGGTGGACATGGAAAGTCCACCTAGGAGAGTTGGAAAACCCCGATTCAAAACCAATGGTACACATAGGCTCCAGGATCCTCAGGCAATAAATGGCGTATGAACCTATTGTTGGTCACTGTTTACTATGGGACTGCATCTTGTGACGTTGCTCCACTGCTTTGTGGATTATATCTTTGGGTCAAAGGCTCTAACTGTGTCTCCCTTAAAAAACTACTTGCTTCGATTTGGGCACTCGGAAAGTATCACTGCTGTCACACAAATCGAATGATTTATGTGGTGCACATCTATTTGGTGTCTCCTTGTACCGATGTTCATGTGTTTGAATAAATAAATAAAAGAGACAATTCACCTACTCTCCAGTGTCAAAAGAGAATTAATTGAGGGATTCAGATTTATAGTTAAAATTTAAGGTTTTCATCACTAATCGGTATCAGCTATAATCCTAAAATGTCGTTTGACTATGTAGATGAATGAATTTCACACCTAAATCCAAGACTTGCTATCCTTAATTCCATTGGTTCGTCTACCGATTATTGTCGCTCCATTATGCAATTAGTGAGTTCAAAAATAGTTAAACTTATAAACGTATCTTTGGATTTGTGATGATTTAAGATTGTCATCATTATATGAATGTGCTTTCAAGCGCACTTTAGTATCTTCACTTCGATGATTGACTCTTGATCATTTTCCTTCGAGATAAAAAACAGTTCAGTTTCACATTACAGTGTATAAATTCAAGTTGTCATATATTGTAACAAACACACTTTTAAGATATAGTCATTGAACATGAACATGATACTATCACCATTAGATGCCGGTTCAGTGGTCCAGCAAGTTAAGCGTTCGCGCGTGAGACCGAAGGCCTTGGGTTTGATCCAAGCGAACGGGATCGTGGATGCGCTCTGCTGAGGAGTCCTACAATAGGACGAAACGTCCGTCCAGTGCTTCCAGGTTTCCAAAGGTGATGTAACATCAATCGGTTCATGCTCTCAATCAAGAACATGAAAGACTTCAATCGAAACTCAATTCAAAGCAACACAATATGCATTAAAACGACCTCATTAAGAATGTTGAATTTCGGTAAGAAAAAACTTTTAAAAAAACATCAGTCAATCCAATAGATATGAACTGAGTGAATGTCGTTTAGATATTTCTAATTGTTACTTTATGAACTGATGTTGATTAAATAAACATTGTTAGTCTAGAATAGCAACTGGAAAGGATTGTCCAGATTAGGGTTGGATGGAGAGTGTTTGTGGGCGGCCTATACTCCTCCACGAGGGGTAACAGGTGTAAGTAAGTAAGTAAATCTAGAATTACTGGAAAACTGTTTCATTTTGTTATGAAACTCATTAACAGTACATATTCACAACCACAGTAAATGTACAGATAAGGAGCTTTAGAATACATGGTAAGGATTTTATTGGTAGAGAAGTCAACTGGAATCTTACTGTCTGTATTTCCAATTTCTGTTAACCTGGAATACTGAGCCACTGTTAGTTATCAGTAATAGCTATGCCACTTTTGGCTTAGTTGAACTACACAAAACAAAGATTCTCCTTAGAGCTCGAAATCAATCATCAATAAGCTACAGACTAATATTCGGAATGTGACTTTGAATATATTGTTTATTATGTAAATAGTTTGTATCATAGTTAATTCAACAATTAATATGTATGAGCTCACTTAGTGTTAGCGGAATATAGATTAGATCAAAGCATATTCCATTCACTATTCCGTTGGTGCACGCTGATTGGCTAATTCTTATCCAATCAGTGCTAGTCGATACTTAGGGAAGGCTCTAGAATCTTCTCATGTAAAAAAAAAACTATAAATTTACTAACGTTTTTTCTTATTGTGCTTCTTACTTCTATTTACCCTTGTTATCGCAACACAATTTCTGGTTCAGGGACTTGTCGAGTGAACTGGTGCCCAAGAACACTAAGCAATAGGAATAGCTTGGTTGTAATATGAGAGAGTTATAACACCAAGATAGACAACTTCAATCGTTACAGATTCATTTGTAACAGTTTCTATGTTATGACACATCTGTCTGATTGATACAGACTTTTGGATAGGCTTTTTAGTAACTCATCCTATGACTGTTAAGTCATTTTTACCATTTTAATAACCTAATTCTTTTGAGAGGGAATTGTGACCTTCATTGGATAAACCTCTTATATTCATGTCCTACATTCATCTGTACTTATGATTATATCTGTACTATTATTATTTTATTGGATGCAAATAACCATGTTGCACTATTCATTATCAACTCTGAATAATAATCAAGGATTATAACGACTAATATTTTGAGTACACTTGCGATAGACTTTTACGTTCCCCCATTCATCGTTTATCCGCCAAAGTGAATATGCATGAAATATCAACATTCAAAGTAGTCGTATTCGACTTTCTTTTATCCGCGTTCTTATTAAATGAATTTGTTTACAGAACATGTACAACATACGTACGTTGTATATTTTCTTTATAGAACTAACAGTTTGATCATACTACAGTCAAACCGCGAGCATGTAACATTTATAATATAAAAAAAAACTTACTAGAGATACCCAAAATTGATTTGGTTCGCTTTTATCCAAACATCCATAAAGTAATGGTGATGGATTTGATGGATAAGAAGGTGTCCAATTAGCAATTTCAGACAGTACACCTTGATAAATAACCTCCTCGGCTAAAAGAAACATAATAAATATATAATTTCAGAAGGGGTTTTGTGGAGATTTTTTAGAAATTTCAATAGTTGAAATCATGAGTCAATTGAAGCTAGATCATCATGGAAAACCTGGAATCACTGAGCAGCCGTCTCGTTCTGGTCTATTGTGAGACTGTATCTTACTGAAGAAAATGGTGGACGGTGGCTCAATTTCATGGATTAGTTGAAGTTAGACATTAACACCGTTGGATACCGGCCGGTCTCAGTGGTCTAATAGTTAAGCGCTCGCGCTCGAGACTGATAGATCCTGGGTTCGACTCATGCGGGGGGTGAGATCGTGAATGCGCGCTGCTGAGGAGTCCTGTACTAGGACGAAACGGCCTTCCAGTTCTTCCAGGTTTTCCATGGTGATCTAGCTTTAATTGACTCATGGCTTCAACTATTGAAATATATGATAGTCATAATAATGGAAACATCAGAAGTTTTACAATTAAGTATCCATATCACAAATATATTACTTATGAATAATTAAAATGATCCTATTACCATCAATAGAAAATTGATCATAATTGTTATATCTAGAGCTTAGATTCTTATTATATCGCGTATAACTTGAACACCTCGAATGCTAGAACCAACCAAGTTGCAAATGAGAAGACAGAAGACAAGTGAAAGAAATGCCATCCCAAACAGGGGGTTATTAGTATTTGTTCAATAGGAAAGTTATGCGTCGAGATTCTGGAATTTTCTTCCAAAAGATGATTGGATAGAATATCTTTGGCTCTTTCTGAACATCTTGGAGCTTCCTCGAGCTCACCCATGGGCCGTCCTCACAATAATTCGTTTGGAAGTTTGATAAAAATTGAATGGATTATTTTAATTCATTGTCATCTTGATGAAATAAGTCTTCATTGATAAACAAACTGTCAAAATGATCAAATATGATCATTCAACCTTAAGATTTCATTATAATTTAATTGATCAACTTCATAACTACAAGAATAGAAACGGGTTTTAATTTTTTTTAAATTGATCCTATTGAAACGTTTAACCAAAACTACCGAGTTACTCTGGGAAACAAGGAAGGATCGGATGCATACGTGAAGGTGAGGATTGGCAAAGAAAAGACTGTCTTTCAACCAGTGCCAAAGTGACAATCTTTAATTCGAACGTCAGGACAGTCTTACTGTATGGAGTTGAAACTTCGAGAACTAATACAATCATCATCAAACATGTACAAGTATTTATAAATAGTTGTCTACGCAAAATACTCAATATCCGTTGACTGGATGCCATCAGCAACAGCCTACTATGGGAGAGAACAAACCAGCTTCCATCTTAAGAAGAAATTAGGAAAAGACGTTGGAAGTTGATAGGACTATACATTACGGAAATCACTAAACTGCATTACGAAGGAAGCCCTAACTTGGAATTGTGAAGGGAAACCGAAGAGAGGAACACCGAAGAACACACTGACAAGTCCCAAATATGACGAAACGCGCGTCCTGGATTCCAGCGCTAGCCACTATTCATCTTTGCAAATAATAACTATATCCAAAAGCATCATAACAAAGAACACTTGACTCTGGTACTAGTAACACAAAAAGTATGGGAACTGTTACCATTAAATACTGGTTTAATGAATATATGAAAATGTAAAGTAACTGTTAGATGTATTGAAAATCTGAAATTACGATATTAATCCAACAAAACAGTAGTGGTGTCATACATCATATTCTCAAAATGATCGGAAATGGAGCTTGTTGCTAATTCATTATTATGTTGGTCGTTTGAAAATTTCCATTGATGTTTAGGATTGCAGTTGACCAGTCTCTTATTGACATATGTGAGTCCTGTGAGGATTGCCTCGATATTGTTTTTAATAAAAGTCATTTTAAGCCGAGATGGATAGTGACTAGTAGTTGAATCCAGGATTCGTATCACATCCTATTTGGGACTCGTTAGCTGGATCTGCCTGCATCCCAGTGTTGACATTCACTTTATGACTTTACTGCTAGCCATCATCCACCTCTGTTTATTAATAAGTAGTGTAATTAATTTATAGCGACTCATGTGCAATTGAGTTTATTCTCATTTAACTCAGTTAAGCCCTTTTGCTAACTTATTTAGCGGACAAAGTCATCCTCACTATAACAACTTGTACTTTTATTATTATTGTTCTTACATGAAATATGTGTGAACGAACATTGTTTACCGCCTACGCAGATATTCATTCTGCCAACTTCATTATTAACTGCTCAATCTATTCGTTGTCTCATCCATATCCCTATATATATACATTTACGCTTACTACTACTGCTACCACTACCACTACTACTACTACTACTACTGCTACTGCTACTACTGCTACTGCTACAATCGTAGTTCGCTTGCTCATTCGTTTTGCCTCTCTGCTGTGTGGTCCGAATTATCTACTAAAGAAACTGTAATAGCTGCTTCTTTTTACCTTCTGATTTCAAACACCGTTGAAGATTATACGATAACGGTTCGAGGGTGATTATTTATCGAAGCACAGCCACTACAAACTTACGGAAGGAAACAAATAAAGAAGATACGAAAATCAGTCGTGCAAGCAGAACCAAAAAATACATTACTATTTGGTCAGTGGGTTAAATTAAAATGTTTTTGTAGTGAGACTTGAATTCAATCCAGTCAGTCACAACGTAGAACCTGGTACATCGTCTCAGGTTGCCAGAACCCATGAGTAAAGATAGACGAAATTGTCAGGACAAATCCCGAAATAGTAGAGGTATTAACAGTATCAGTGGTTAAAGAAATGGATGCACCTGTGGAATTGGCAACGATTTCTAGCCATGACTTTTGAAGCCTCTAACCATTGGCTACGATAATCACCCCGACCACAACGAGGTTGTCTACACCCATTAACATGGATTAGTCCAACTATCCATGACTACATGGATTGATGTTATATTTTTGGTTTGTCCGCCTCCACCTTTCTTCCGGCCTACTCCTACACCAGAATACATCACCAGTCGAGATAGTTGGACATACGTAACGCTTATCTCAGCTACCTCAATTGATGAAGATTAACTACTTCACCAATCAAATTCCCATGCTTACTTAATACCCTATTCTTCACCCACGCATTTCTTAATGTGAAAAAAGCCCGTTTTTATTTCGTCTATTCAGATATAAAGTTGTTCTTTCTGTGCTGTGTTCCGTTGTATTCTATATTTGAATATTACTATTCACTCAATATCTTTCATCATCTATGATAAATCAAATGAAGTAAGACTGAGGTAAATTGAAAATATCGAACAGAAAAAATGTTAATAATAATAACTTGAATGGAATTCATCATTGTATGTCAACTTCATTGACTACGAGAAAGCATTTGGTAGAGTAGACAGGACAGCACTATGGAGGCTTCTTCGACACTACGGCGTGCCTCAGAAGGTAGTCAATATCATACGGAATTCCTATGATGGATTAAACTGTAAAATCATACATGGATGAGAGCCCATAGACTCGTTCGAAGTAAAGACCGGTGTTAGGCAAGGTTGCTTACTCTCACCCTTTCTCTTTATCCTGGTGATCGACTCGACCATGAAGACATCAACATCTAGAAGGAAGCATGGGATACATGAGACAGCTAGGATGCAGCTGGACAACCTACACTTCACAGATGATCTGGATCTTCTATCGCACACGTAACAACAGATACAGGAAAAGACGGCCAGTGTAGCAGCAGCCTCACCAGCAATAGGTCTCAACATACACAAAGGGAAAAGCAAGATTCTCCGATACAACACAGCATGCAACAGTCGAATCACAATTGACGGGGAAGATTTGGAAGATGTAAAAGCCTTTACATATCTGGGCAGCATTATTGGTGAACACGGTGGATGTGATGTAGATGTGATGGCGCAGATCGAGAAAGCAAGAGCAGAATATCTACAACTGAAGGGCATCTGGAACTCGGAACAACTGTCAATCAACTCCAAGGATGGGATTTTCAATACGAATGTCAAGAGAGTTCTACTGTGTGAGACGGAAACTTGGAGAACTACGAACTCCGTCATCCAGAAGTTGCAAGTGTTTATTAACATTTGTCTATGTAAAATACTTCGAATCCGTTGGCCAGACACTATCATCACCAATCTACTGTGTGAGAGAACAGACCATATTCCAGTGGAGGGAGAAATCAGGAAGAATTGCTGGAAGTGGATAGGACACACATTGAGGAAATCACTGAACTGTGTCACAAGGCAATTCCTCAATTCAATTCCTCAATTTCAAATGAGAAGCGGAAGATCAAAGAACACATTACACCGAGAAATGGAGATAGACATGAGAAGAATGAACAATAACTAGATAGAACTGGAAAGGAAGGCCTAGGACAGAGTGGGTTGTAGAATGCTGATCGGCGGCCTATGCTCCATTTCGATTAACATTTATATGTATTCTTAGAAATAGATAAGTAATCTTTAGGTTCAACATTTACCAGTATCGAATTTTTGTTTATCTTCATCAGTTTCCGGTTGTAATCTTGCATTCATCCGTCGAATTTCTTGTCTATTTTGTTTTTCTTTTTCATATTGTGCTAATTTATTCATTGTATATTCATCATGATCTAAACGTGATTTAATACTCATGAATTGATAAGATTTAGTTATATTAATATTAGATAATGCAAATGTTTTAGAATGATCATATTTTTCATTTTCTGATGGACATTGTACCTAGAAATGAAGTAAATTTGTTAAGAATTCAAATTATAAAAACATGATAATGATCGGATGTGTTAATGGGATCATAAAAAATGGATTGTATCACTAAGATACGATGGTGAGACTATGAATTACGGATGAATCAATCAGATTTTAGGACAATTGGTTAGTTCGTAGTGAAAAGCTTTAAATCTAATTCTTAACCTATAACCATCAACTGTAAATCATGATCCTTATTCTTCACACTTGTTTATAACCTTCAGTTAGCCCTAGTAAGAAAGTGGACATTCTCAACGTCACATTAACGTTACTCAAAGGTCGTTCATAAATTATAGTCTCATCAAAAAATTTTATACTAATGAATGTTGACCTGAAATGACGATTTCTAAATTCTTTTTGATTGAGACCATGAATCGATTGATATTAGACCACTATTGAAAATCTGGAAGCACTGGCCAACCGTTTTGTCCTAGTATTGGACATTAACACCGTTGGATACATGCTCATTGGTCTAAAGTTTCAGTGTTCGCACGTGGGACCGAAAGTTCTGGTTTCGGAATCAGAGAGCAGGATTATGGATGAGGACTGCTCATGAGTTCCATACCAGGACGAAATGGCCTTTCAGTGCTTCCAGGTTTTTCATAGTGATCTAGCTTCAATTGACTCATGATCTCAACTATTAAAGTATAGATAAATTGTTTCTTCATTACTTTTTCTCAAAAATTACCTGCCTATTGTGTTCGTTCAAATGTTAAGTAAAAGGTAACTTCTGAGAACTATTCATGGACTAATGCTATACAACATATATTCTTATTGTATAACTATTCAGTAACTCGATTATGTATATCTATATTCTTCTCATTATATGTTTCCATTTGACCTACAGACTATTATGATACGATGTACTATTCTTAAATTATACTCAAACTCCGACTGGAGCCCCTCTGGGGCTACTGCCGGTCCCAGACACGGGTGAAGGAGGAGGGTTGGGCATGGGATTAGCGACCCCATCCTGTAGATAACTAACTCGCTAAAAAAACGCTAACCAGAAAAAGAACAAAGAAAATATTACACCGAGAAATAAAGACAGATATAAGAATGAACGAAAATTGGATGGAACAGCAAAAGAAGGCCCAGGACATAGTGGTTTGGAGAACGCCGATCAGCGGTCTATGCTCCATTGGGAGTAACAGGCGTAAATGAGTAAGTAAATAAATTATACTAAGTTTAATAATTACCGTCTCCGTCAATCACAGCCAATTTTATGGTTTGATCTAATATGAATGTTATTTCCTATTTCATGGTGTGATGTGATCTGTTCGGCTGGTATATAAACCAATTATGTTCGAAATACATGATTCGTTAATGGTTTTCTCTAGACCCAACTAGCAGGGGACCAACAAGCACGT
Source organism: Schistosoma bovis (assembly GCA_944470425.2). NCBI lineage: Eukaryota > Metazoa > Platyhelminthes > Trematoda > Strigeidida > Schistosomatidae > Schistosoma > Schistosoma bovis. The sequence goes on along the minus strand of OX103956.1, from coordinate 44,230,499 downwards.
TAGGCTGTTCATACCGATCGAATGTCATTGGTTTGGCACAGTAAAAAGATTGAATAAGACGTATCTTGATTGATCAACAAGTATCACATAATAACTAAGTTAAGTATATAATTCATAATTCAACTTACAGTTAATACACAACCATTTTCTAAATAAACAATAATTTCATTCATTTCTTTATTATTCATAGAGAACCATTCTAATCTTACGACTTTTCCATAAACATGAATAAAACCAATAGGTGATAAATGAGTAGTATGTACATTAAAAAAGAAAACAGTTTCATCTTTACTCTAAAGAGAAAAAGAGGGAAAAAACCAGATCAATAATAGTCAGTTAGAATTTTCAATATAATATAATGTCAAACACATTACTATCTACACATTTGAAACCATGAGTCGACTATCATTGAAAATCTGAAAGGATTAGATGGTCGTCTCGGTCTAGAATGGAGCTATTCAGCAGTATGTATCCACGATCTTGACGTTCAAATGCCTAAAAGCTTTCAATGGTGGTCTAGCTTAGATACACAAATCCCTAATCGGATAATAATCATGTGATTAGCTTCAGGATGTAACTCCTAGAGTTCCATTGAGAAGCCGTGACTAAGGTAGTCCAATCCGTGCCGGGTATGAGACGAATATATATATCGCAGTCAATGAGTGAAGGGTTGTAAAAGATCGTGGATTGATTGAAGCTAGATACTGATGCCATTGGATGCCGTCATAGTGGTATAGAGATTTGGAGTTCGCGCACGGAACTTGAGTTCCTTAGTTTGAGGACGAAGTGGCCATCCAGTGCTGCCAAGCTTTCGATCAATTTCAAAACTGATGACTATAAAATAAAATGTTTTCCTCAAAAATTTTGATTATTTGTCTCGTGTTGTAAAATTTATTTTACGTGTACATTTGTATTCACTGTCAAGTTATTTATTCATGAAGATTTAGACTTCAACAATTTGGTAGAATATAAAAACCATACCCTCAAATGCCCTAGTGCGGCTGACACTGAGGAGAGGCGGCTCTCTCTCTCGAAATGCTCCCAAATGGCCACGTGCATACAACCACTGACTTCTTATGATGGGAGTGTTGTTTCCGAAATTTAAAGGACGAAAAGCGAATGTTCTTCGTGTATACGGAGGATCCACTTAGGGGATTTGGAAAACCCTAATTCCAAGCCAGTGGTGCACATGGGCTCCAGGATGGTGAGGGAACAAATGGCGTATGAACCAATTATCAGTCGCTGGCTACCATGGGACTGCATCTTGTGACGTTGCTCCACTGCCTTGTGGATCAGACCTTTATGTCACAGCCCCACAAGGAAACCACCTGGGCAGTATCACAGCCCTCACACAAATCAAGTAACTTGTGTGGAGCACATCCATTTGCCGCATCCTTGTATCAATGTTTGTGTTTAAATAAATAAATAATAAAAACCATACGTTCAATACGTTCATTTTCAAATGATCCATCAATTGTCTCAAACTTCATTGTTCTTTCATTTCTATAACAATTACTCACTATTCACATTCTCTTCGATTTGTTCTTCTCAACCTTTCTGATTGATGTGTTATATACTACTTATGTCGATATAAGTAGCATACACCACATATTTATACATTTAAACACATTTTTCTTTTTCTATTCTCTTTATAATTCAGTTGGAATTTCCATAAAACATTCTACTGTTAAGTATATACATGTTAGGACCCCAGGGACATAACGAATGGTACCTTTTCGGGTCCACTTATGAACCAATACTATGTGTTTATTTTTATCGTATAATTGTTAAATAACTAACCTATTCATATTCATATCCCTCTT